>OZ005740.1:281784258-282077297 GCA_963930735.1 Dioctria linearis
GATATGACTGAAACGCTCCAGACCAAAAGCATAACGTGTGGGAGACTTGAATTCAAGATTTATCTTATGCAAGGAGTGGGAATCCAATTTGCAAAACACCTCACAGCCGTAAGTTAATAAGGGAGCTAGTAATGATTTCACTAACATTACACGGGTTTCAACAGGGGTAAAGTCCGCAGATTTGGATATTTTGCCGTAGACCTCCATACACCTTGCCTATAATACTGTTAATGTGAGCGGACCAGTTCAGAGTACTATTAACAATTATCCCAAGATTCTTGACACGTTTGCAATGTGGAACACGACAGAATTGTTAAGCAATTACGTTAGAAAAGGTGAAAGTATTTAACTGCGTTTTGTATACAATTATAGCGTCAGCTTTGGCAGCGGTTAAGTGGAGTGCATTATCAGATGCCCATTTGGAGACTCTTGCAAAATCCTCACTCATTCTGTACACAGCATTCTCTATAAGCCCGAAAGGTGTAGATATGTAGAGTTGAATGTCATCTGCATATATATGAGAATTACAGTCATGCAGGATAAGTGGAAGGTAGTTAATAAAAATGGAAAATAATAATGGGCCGAGAATAGACCCTTGCAGCACTCCACTAAGAACGGGTAGAAAATCAGAGGCAGTATCCCCATAAAACAACGTTTGTACTCGTCCGATTAGGTATGACAGGACAAGAAAAGTTAAATATGGTACGCAGTTTAATTAACAGAAGCCTGTGGTTAACCTTATCAAAAGCTTTTTTGAAAAATCTTGAAGAATGAGCAAAGTGAGTTTATGACTGTCCAGAGAAGCTCTGATTTCATCGACGATCTTTAACAATGCTGTGGTGCAGCCGCGCTTTGATCTAAATCCCGATTGTTGGTTGGACAATAAGTTTCTGCTATTTAAAACGTCGATCATGTGACTATGCAGGATTTTTTCAAAAACCTTAGACAAGAAGTGCAATATGCTGTGAGGGCGATACTCAGGAGAGCTACAAGGCCTTTCGGGGATTGGTACAATTTTTGGAGAGTTTCCAGACAGAAGGAATGGAGGATCTTAAGAAGACGTTGTTAAAAAAATATGTCAGGCTTGTAGTTACAACGGGTAGTAAAATTCTAACAAACTTTGGATGCACGTCGTCAAGTCCAACTGCATTTGATTTCACTGAGATCACTGCTGCACAAACATCCATCTCATTGACCGGCTTAAAGAAAATCCTTCAGATGAATCAAGACCACTAAAAATGCTTGTTAAATAATCGCTCGTATCAGAGCCAACAGCATCAGTAGGATCTGAAGAGGATGAAAACATTTTATTGAGCTCATTAGGATCAAAAGTTGTAGCTATTTTTCTGAACTGCTCCACAGCGATGTGTCTCAAGTTACGCCACAGATTTTTAGTAGGTAGCTGAGTATTAAACTAAGAGTTGTGAAAATGTCTCTTAGAGCTTTCGCTATTTACTCTGTTGCTAGGGACCGGAAAAGATTCCAGCATTCAGACGTTCGATTACGTTTCCACCTGCGATATGCACTATTGCGCTGTAAGATTACATCACTAATTCTCTGTGTGAACCAGGGACAACGAGGATCCAAAATACGCCGCGTTTCCAAGGACACATATTTATCGAAAAGATATCTATACTTTCTATGATATATTGCAGTTGTTCGTCAACTGACGTCATCGAATCACATGTGCCCATTCAATGGTCTCGGCTTAAGCCAAATTAATTAATATTATTGAAGTCATGGTAAGTAAATGTGTTCTCACGTTGAGATGAATAGGAAAAATTATAAATCCCAAGAATCAGATCATGCTTGGAAAAAGCAGGTAAGGAGATCTGATTAAAGAAGAGTACCTATCCAACGATAAATAGATATAGCAGATCTGTATATATGTATATTTAAATCTTCAGAAATTAAAGCTTGATATATCACCGTCAATAAAAGCTCCATTTATGATGTATTCCTTTCTGATCCTTAAATCGAAAAAGAATTCAAATCCAAAAAGACACATGTTAAAACAAATGTAGCTTCTGCAAGAAATCGTAACCACTGTAATACCTAACACAGTTATTTTGGGTTTCTTATTTCGCTTGTTACTTTATTTATCAGAGCAGCTTCAAGACATTAACTCTTGTAAAAATCGACGAGCCCAAATGTATTATTAACTCTCTCTTGTGTGAGATAATGGGAGCAGCTTCTTAGCTAGTTAGAACTCCAACCTCTGTCTGGATTCACAATGTTATTTTATTTTGATTTTTTAGGCTATTTATAAATAAGTTTAATACCTACTCAATAATCAAAAATTATTCTAAGTATCCCTCACAATTTATCTGTGAGCTTTCCTGTAAGTGCCTTATCGAGCCTTCCCCGGTTCGCTCTAAAAATTTTTACCGCCGGAGGAAGCTGGGGTGGGTATCTACTTTCCTGGACCTAACATTGAGATGGAGCACTCACTTGGTAGGCACACGACTGTTTTCCAGGCTGAAGTCTTCGCCATAACAATGGCAGCGAAGTTAACGCTTGATATGCAAATCAAGGGGAAGAACATTGCTATTCTTTCGGGTAATCAGGTAGCCTTGATGGCTCCGAGTGGCCCTCAGATAACATCTAAGTCGTCTGTGGATAAGTTGTATATTCACAACAAGGTGTGCCTTCTGTGAGTTCCTGGTCACATGGGGATTATGGAGAATGAAAGGGCTGACCTTTTAGCTATGGCTGGTTCTGATTCTCCGTTCCTCGGATCGGAGCCCGCCGTAGCCGTTGCCATCTCGAGCGGATATTCATAGGAAATATCATCAGAGATGGACGAACATGGGTACATGCAGGTGCAGAAAAATGTTTCTTGATGGGCTCAATAGGAATATCACTGATTTTGTCATGGGACTCGGAAGGAAACAATGTAGATCTGTGGTTGGCCACAGCGCGCTTCACGCTCATCCAACAAGGATGGGAGTTGTTAACAGCCCTGAGTGTGCGTCCTGCATGGAAGGAGAGCCTGAGATAACCGAACACTTTTTGTGTGCTTGGCGGGAGCAGGCTGGATACTCTAGAGCCTGCCCTTCTATTTGTGGATGAGCTGAAAAATCTTCCTCACGAAGACTTGATTCGTTTCACTAAGAGGACAGGAAGGTTTTGGTGAATGGGCTTCTAGCAGGATAGCACAATGCGCCGCCGCTATGGCCTCCGTGCTTGGAATGGGATCTCTTGGTCCATAAAAAAAAATACCTCACAATGCATATCGCTATTTGTTTTAATAAAAGTGCGTATGCCCGATTTTGAATTTTTACCTCATCAGAAATGCTTCACCCGTATTGGTGCTTTGTTTACGAAAGATAATTGCCGTTGACCACGCTTATGCATGAATCGAAAATGATGTTTTGCATATTTTTCGATTTGGGCTTGCGTCACTTCAGCTGAGTATTATCGAGCAGGCATATTACAACACATGTATAACTTACTGCTAGGTAACAGGATTTCTAGATACACTAGATAAGTTTATAAAGTTTCGGATAACACACAGAAGTGACGTAAGTGTAATGCTCTCAAATTGCGTTAATTTCTTAATTTAAGGATTTTAAAATTTCATGTCTTCAAAACCAAGCCGAGTACCAGCGCAATTTCTTTAACATTAATAGATATGGCTTATAGCTTCAAAATAAATATACAAACAAAAACTGCTACTGTTTTTGTTAGAGAAAAATTCATTCGGTTTTGCTGTATTTCTTTATGAAAAATATAAAATATAAACATAAACATTTTCCAAATCCCAGCTTTTCAAAATTTTAAGTAACTCGGGATCCTTAGCTGAGTCCTGATGTTCTACAATTTAGCCACTTTGTGGCTAGATTTGGCTACTTCTTAAAGTATTTGGCCACATTTTTTTACTGTTAGTTATTAGGCACTTTTTTATTTACGTTTTCTTTCCAAAGCTGTTTTTTAATTATTGGCAAGGACTTACAGTTTTTAAAATAATTGAAAAAATATATGCGGGTAATATTAAAATATTTCTATGCTAATGGATTCTCTAATCCCCTCCGACCGTATCATTGTTGTTAAATACATACATGAGGAAAGTAGCGAAAACGTAAGCTTCAAACTAAATCGAACCCGAAGTCACGCTTTATTTGATTTCTGTATTGAGGAAAAAATTCCATGCTTACTGTATGTAGCAAAACTTGGGTGAAATCGGTATTGTAATCAGAGCTGGGCAATACTTATAAAAAAAAAGATAAGTACTACTTAAAGTACATTTTCGTTAATTAAGACTTATTACTCAATACTTTTGATATGCCCTACTTAGTACTGGAACATAAGTACTTGCTTCTATTTACTTGTAATTAAGATTGAGTTTTGTACTTCAGTACCAAGATGTTTTTAAGTATTTCTGAGCCTATTAAGTATCTACAAATATTTAACTCTTCGTTGAAAAGCAAACACAATCTCTAACGCAACTCCTTTTTTGTTGAGTTTTAATGCACAGAAAGAACTGTCAAAGCATGTGCTGCACTCACGCGTAATCGACGATGCCTCGACTTGATGACATAACCAAGGATAAGTTAGCAGTGCCTCGCTCCAATATATAATCAACGATGCCTCGACCTGATGTAGTGAAGGCCTCAATTTTTTCTTAGAAATTTTTATGCATTATTGGAGGCGACAATTGGTACTTGGGCGGACTTCTAATAGTTTTTATGAGTGTAGCAATGATAGTTGCAGGTTTTACTCTACGTGCAGCGTCGTAAACTATAAAAACTATAAATAGTAGCCACTGATTACAGTACATATTATAGTTTTCAAAAGTTATTTATTTATTAATAGGTTTTAACTGAACTATATAAACTTCATTATATTACTGCCAACGTACAAAGATTCTGAAAAAAGTGCTGTAAAAAGTACTTCAAAAATTACTCAGTACTTTTTGCAGACTTAGTTACAAGTACCTTTCATACATGCGATACTTGTACTTCCTCTTACTGTACTTAAGTACTTTTTCTTTGGTACTTACCCAGCTGTGATTGTAAGGAATGTTTTAAGTCTACCACAATTTTTCCACCGAAAGTCAAATGCTGGATTGAATTAAGTTGAAATAAATTAAGGAGCATAACATTTTATTTTGCATACATGTGAATAAACTGGTTTTCAACTCGACCGAATCTGCATATACACTGTAATACAATCAAATCGAATGAAATATTGCAATTGCTTTACTTAGAATAATATATCACAGTGTGAGAGCATAGTGCGTCCAGGCATTGATTTTATACATATAGATATGCCACCGACGAGCACAAGATGTTGTTACATCTTCTCACTGAGTCGCCACTGTAGTACTTTATCATCTGCTCACCAAAAGGTCCGCCATCTGTTAAAAAAACTTGGCGAATATTAGGATATTAAGTTGTCTTCGGTTATAAATAGCGCTATATCATGGAAAGAATCTAATCTAATTTTGTTTTTTTCGTCTTTCTTTATCTAATTATGTGTAGAAATGTGGAAAAAATCTATAATAAAGAAATTTAAAGGCATATCTTGATTAGTATCAGGATGATTTAAACGATTTGGCAGATGTGTATCATATGGGATTTAAGTGAAAAGAATCTCATACTTCGCTTTCTCCGCAGAAAGTTGCAGAACATACAAAATTCTAATCTAGGCACTGGAGGCTTCCAAGAAATTTTTCGATCGGATTTTCGATAGAATTTCTGCGATCTACCTTTTCACATCTGGTTGTTGACTGGTGCATTGATATTTCGTTAATAATTTGAAATATTTTCTGCCAAGCAATTTGTTTAGCTTGATGAAATTTCTTAGAATTTTTGACTCGGATCGCGGTATACAGAAAGCAATCCTTATGAGCGTAACAACAATTTTTTTTCCTTATAAATTGTGTTTTAAACAGCGCTTTTTAGCTGTATTCCAACTTGATCCCATATAACATGAATTTTCCCGATTTTCCATGTTTTCCACAGACTTTTCTTATTACTATCAAATTTTTTTAAAAATTTACATGAATTTTCCTCGATTTTTCATACAAGTTTTCATGATTGTTGAAGAGAAAGTATTGATGCCTGTAGGACGGCAAAAAAAATGATTCCGCATAGCTTTTTTGTAGGAAAATTTTCCGGAAAAGTCGGAAAATTCGGGAAATTTTCCAGAAAAATTGGAAAATTCTGCATTTTTCATGAAACAGATTTATCACTAATCATATCGATGAAAATTTGTCCGATGATTTACCCGCTCTTCCGGGTTTTCCACACAACTTTATGCAACTCATATCGCAACTTTGTCTTAGGGTGCAAAATCAATGGTCCAGGTCAGCCAGCAGAATTCATGAAGGCGCAGTCAAGTTATTCGAATTATGTGCGCAAATTGTTGACAGTTCTACACGCTACCATTGAAAATTTATAAATTCTTGATATTTAGCTACTTCCTGGCCAAATTTTAAGTAGATTTTAGTTACAAAGCTTAGCTATTTTAATTAGAATAATCGAAATATGATTCTTTGAAAATAATATTTCATTGTAAAAACACGAAATTTCTGACTCCGTAGCGTGGGGTGGGACGTGGTAGAGATAAACATAAAAATATGGGTGAGCTATTTACGTATTTCAGACAAACCCTGAAAGTTTCATTCAAATCGGAAATGGTCCTGTCGAAAACAATACTAGTTTGATCATTTTCGTGTGGAATGGCTGCACCATACCTCACAAAAATCTGAAGGGCTTCATGTTTAAAGAATATCTTCACTATGTTAATAGACATTTCGAAAAATACACTATATTATTATTTTAGACTTAATATTTTCAAGCATTATCTTACTTTTGTATTTACATAATTTAATCATAAGTTTAATTTCTGTTTAGAGTTTCAGCATTATTCTATTGTTATATTCCACAGTTGAGTAAATAATATGTCTAAATGAATGCAAATAATTACCTGCTTCTATTTTTTCGTAACAAAAGCTGTTTTGCACAAATTTACGCAATAATAAGTGCCTCGTGCGTACCTTGAATTTCCAATTGTTTCTTAAAACTTACTAGTAGTAGTAGGTTCCAGTTTCATGCTTGCTTTCATTTGTTGAATTAAAAATAAATTTAATACGTACGTCGATTTCTCGATATAAACTGTGAATTTTTGGTTCGATTAAGTTATTCGTAGCTACACTGACGAATTGATCAGATATAGATAATTTTTCCCGTACTATCAAACACTTTTCTTCAAAGATGGTAAAACCCATTATTTTACTACTAATGTTTGCAGTATTAGTAGCAGGAGACATAGCCGAATTTATAAAAAGGAGAGAAGATAATACCAGAGCGGTATTAAACGAAATTTGTGTTACTACAACTAACAACAAGAATATTAAAAACGTTTGCGATCAATATGGGAATCCACAAACTTGGAAGGAAGTAAAGAGTAAATTAAAAGCCCTCAAGGCGGATGTATTACAGTACTGTAAATTTCATGCATCTGCAGAATGTTCGGACACTCAAAGTGTTCTAACGGAAATGTCATCTACCCCCTTGGTGTTTTATAAAAAATTTAGAAGACGAATGTAATATATATCCTTCTATAATTTGAGGAGTTCAACGGCCCATGGGATATTAAATATTAATATTAAAAACTACAAAAAACATCTAGGATCAACATTAATAATTAGCCTTTCTTTTAACACAGTTCATTTTGTGTCTGCACTATTATATACCACAAAATGAACTATAATGATTTTTCGATGAACAAACGTCAAAAAACACGACTAAATAATCGACAAATTAGTCAACTGCTCCCAGAGGTTGTGACAAAAATTTTACACTGGTATATGGAAATTCTATACCTAATTAGAGCAATTCAAGTGCTTAAATTCCAAATAATATTTTGAAATTGTAATGTGAAGTGTCATTTTCTGTTCATTCCACGTCATGCAAGGCTTGCTGAGCTGAATAAAAACACGAAAAAATCAGTAGAAAAGTTTATTTCATTTAGTCGATTATTTTGACATTCAAGTTCGACAAAACCCACAGAATCACCTTACTGGTCGTTCTAAATCCAAAATGGACGGCTTCCGAGATTATATTTAATATTTCGACATCTTCAAAACTCCAACTCCTTGTGTTTCTGAGAAGCCAAAAAACACCATTGGCAGTTCCATCTTTAATATCGCACATACTGAGTTTTCGCTTTGTAATTGAATCAAATACAACGAGATAATTTGTTCCGATTTTTTCATAGTCAGAAGGGACCGGCGCCGTTACGTTCAAGTCTTTTTTTCATTTGGTTGCTGAGTTTTGTTGAAAATTAAAAATAACTTCAGCATTTTACTGTCAACATGCTGTCTGAAACCTAATGGAATAAAAGTACAAGGAAAATGTTTGGTAAGTCAGTGGTTTCGATAAAAGATGACGCTCAAGTTACAAAAGGAATTTTATTATTGACAATTACAAGCTTATTAAAAAACTGTTATGGAGACTTGATTGACTAGATTTTTTGACGAAAGCAAATCAACTTCAAGGGTAGGAAAGTTCAAAGCCTCTTCTTGACGGTTGGACGGCCCTACAACCAGGGACCGAAAGAGTTATAAGAAATATTTTAAAAGTCTGGTTTTAACACTTTGTTATTGATATTTTATATTTTATCTTTTAATGAAATAGTTAAAAAGATAATTTTATTTTCTTCTGAGTAAATAACAGTCTTATCTTAAGTTTTATATTTCTCTGTCGGTTTAACATTTAAAAATGAGTTTTAATTTTTCGCTCAAAAAATAAATCTCATAATTCGAGTTTTTCATTTTTCTCAGCTTTTAACTGTTAAAAATGAGTTTTATTTTTTTTCTCAAGAAATAAACCTGTCCGAGAAAGAAAAATTGGAATCGGAAACCCCTTCTTAGTGTTGCCATATATAGCTTTAGTTTTTCATTGTAAACGGCCGTTTTAAAAAAAAAATGTAAATTTAAGTTCAAAAATAGGACCAATCGGGCAACTTTTTCATACGGTTGCTATACAAACTTGTTTAAAAAAATGGACAAATTCTATTTTCTATCAAATATATGACAACAAAAATAGAGAACATCCATTGATAAGTTTTATTTCCTGAGGAAAAAAATAAAACTCATTTTTAACTGTTATAAGACGAGGAAAATATAAAACTCGAATTATGAGTTTTATTTTTTGAGGAAAAAAATAAAATTCATTTTTAATTCTTATAATTGACGAAATATGTAAAACTCTGGCAAAGAGTTTTATATCGCTGTAAAATAATATAAGTATTTTTTGTTACAGTTACAATTGAAATATAAAAAATGTGTCTTACAATAACAGTTAGGATTGGATTTATATATTAAAATCAAAACTTTCGTGATTTCAACCCAGGCAGCTAGTCTAAGTGCTGCGCATAGACCCCTTTTGTGCTGCGCTACTTCCTAGAAAATTTTATGAAAGAGTTTTTTCGCTCACAAAAAAATAATAACAGTTATTTTCGGTCCGTGCCTACAACATCCAGGAAAATTGGCTGTGCTATACAGCCAGCTTATTTTTTAAACGATTTTATTTAGCTTCATTTTCGTATATTTGTTTGTTTCAACTCTTGAAATCTTGAAATTTGTTATTTTTCATTTTGAATTATAATTTTGAAATAAATTAATTATTAAATTGTAATTTTAATATCAAGTTCTAATAAATGGTTTTCCAATAAGAGGTGTTATTTTAATTAGCCCGCTATTTCGGTAGATGTCACTTTTAGAGCTGTCATTTTTTGACATTGTAGAAACTACGCCATTAATGAAAATGGAACGATACACGATTCAACAACGCATTGAAATTATTAAAATTCACTATAAAAATGGTGAAAATGTGGCAGAGACGGTTCGTAAAACTCGAACATTTTTGGGTCGTCGTGAAGCGCTTTGTCGGACCGCAATACAGAAATTGGTAGAAAAATTCGAGCTGTCGGGACAAGTTAGTGATGTGAAGAATAAAACCCGTGCACGTCGCTCAAGAACAGCCGAGAATATTTCTGCTGTAGCCGAAAGTGTGTGAAAGGTTTGTCCATTCCTCGTCGTTCTTTGGAATTAGGCATTCCACAAACGTCATTACACCGTATTTTGCATAAAGATTTGGGTCGTAAGGCTTATAAAGTTCAGTTAACACAAGAACTCAAGCCGGCCGATCATCAACAACGTCGAGTCTTTGCTGGCTGGGTCCTTGAAATGCATGAAAATGATCCGGAATTCCATCGAAAACTCATCTTGAGTGATGTGGCCCATTTCCACCTCGATGGCTTCGTCAACAAGCAAAATTATCGCATCTAGGGCTCGGAAAACCCAAGAGTTATTGTTGAAAAGCCTCTCTATCCTCAACGTGTGACTGTTTGGTGCGGTTTATGGTCCAGCGGGGTCATTAGACCTTACTTTTTCGAAAATGAGGCTGGAGCAACAGTTACGGTGAATGGATTGCGCTATCGACAGATGATTAATGATTTTTATGGCCGGAATTGGATGGTATTGATCTGGACAACGTTTACTTTCAACAAGACGGCGCTACGTGCCATACAAGCAACGAAACCATTGATCTTTTACGGGAAAAGTTTCCGGACCCTGTTATCTCTCGAAGAGGTGATCACAATTGGTCACCGAGATCTTGTGACTTAACACCTTGCGACTTCTTCCTTTGGGGCCACGTGAAAGAGAAGGTCTACGTCAACAGCCCAGCGTCGATTCAAGACCTCAAAGATGGAATTCGTGAGGCTATCGAGGACATAGGACAGCCACTTTGCGATTTGGTTATGGAAAATTTCATGAAAAGGATATGGATAGGCTGATGTTATTTTCCATTATTAACGGCATACCTTCCTCTTTATAATGAAATAAAGATCCGATCATTTATCTCAAAAAATGGCATTTTTCTTGGAATATCAAAATAAAACCTCTTATTGGAAAACCCTTTAGTTAAAATCAAAATGAATTGTACTATATTCGATTGCCATGCCGGCAACAGAATTTTTCTCACCACTCGTTATAAAAACAATAGCTATCCGTTATCGGCAGATGTAGCAGAATGCAGCTGCTGTTCACTTGGACTTAAGACTCTGGCAAATAAAGTTCTAATCTCAGCTCATACATATATTCATATAATTGTACACAGCTCAAGTAGAATTATTAAATCACTTAATTGAAATTCGATAGCATTTTTATTGAAGTTGCATAAACGGACCATACTAAGGAATCTACTATTATATTCAAAACAAAACTTTGTATACTCGTGTAGCTCCGATTACAATAGACTTTTATGATTTTATGAACTATAAAATCAATAAAATATGTTAAAGAAACTTTTAAAATAAAATGTATTAAAAAGTAAAAAATAATTTTTTTCTTTCTCAGTGATATAAACAAGAAAAGTTTAATGCTAAATAAGAAATGCTTAAATCTTAAAAGTTTGGGCATCCATAACTACATATAAGTATAATTGTCTAACTGCAGATCATGCCAAACTTCTAAGATTACATCTGAGCTGTAGTATTTCTTATCTGGCATTAAACTTTTCTTGTTTATATCACTGAGAAAGATTTTTTTTTACATTTTATTTACAGAAATTATTTATTTTAAAAGTTTTTTTTAATATATTTTATTTTCTACTTTTTAGTCATACTCTCGAAACCTGACTCTCGAAACTCGACTTTGGACACTAGACACTCGAAGCTCGAACCCCCGAAACTGGACTATCGAAACTCGAATCTCGAAATTAGACTCTCGAAACTCGACTCTCGAAAATCGACTCTCAAAAATCAACCCTCGAAAATCGACTCTCAAAACTCGACTCTCGAAACTCGAATCTCAAAACTCGACTCTCGAAACTCGACTTTCGAAGCTCGACTCTCGAAAATGGACTCTCGAAATTCGACTCTGGAAAATCGACTCTCGAAACTCTACTCGCGATAATTGAATCTCGACACTCGACTCTCGAAACTCGACTCTGGAAAATCGACTGCCGAAATTCGACTCAAAACTCGACTCTCGACATATATCACACACGCCCCAAATTGGACACCTCCAAGGATGGTGGTTACCACCCCCATACCAAGACCCCCCAACACGTCAGAAAATTTTATTCCATCGAAAAGCTCCCAATTTACTCATTCTAAATCAATGAACCCCATGTAAATCCATCCACGTTTACTACCCTAAAGCACTTCATTCTCAAACGGTGGTAGTAAGAACATTTTACTTCATCTGAAAGCTCTCCATTCACCCATTCTAAATCAAAAAACCGCATGTTAATTCATTCACGTTTACTACCCTAAAACTCTTTCGTCACGAACGGCGCTCTCAAAGGGTGGTAGTTACCACCCCCACCCCAAAACCACCATCACGTAAGAACATTTTCTTCATCTGAAAGCTCTCCATTCACCCATTCTAAATCAAAAAATCCCATGTTAATCCATTCATGTTTACTACCCTAAAGCTCTTTCGTCACGAACTGAACTCTCAGGCCCTCAGGCATTCAAGCGCTCAGACAAAAATATTCTGAGTCAGGAGTCTGTAAGTTCTTGCTCCTGGTCCTGCGCGATTCCTTATCAGTAGACAGTACCTATATCTCTGTAAAACCCATGTTTGTGACCCATAATTGTTTGCTAGCTTTTCGTAATTCATCTAATGTAAAATAAATCCGTTTAATTTAAAAGCTTGTTTTACCAATTTTTATTTAAATATTTAAATTTATCACTTAACTTAAGGCACTTTCACATCACAAACAAGAACAGAAAAATGTAAACCGAAAAACTCAATTTATTCCACTTTAAATCAAGATTTTTGTTCCAATGATTAATAAAATCCAGAGAAATAGGATAAACTAAGAATTTTACTGAGAAAATAGTTATATTTATTTACGATTTTTAAGTATGTAAAATACAACTTTTATATTTTATTATCGGCCGAAAAACTTTTTGGGCGGAAAAATTCGTCCGATAAATCATAAAAGTTGTGTTTTCTTAAAAATTCTGAGATAAATATACTATTTTATTAGTAAAATTATTAGTTTATCCTATTTCCCATGATTTTATTAATCATTGGAGCAAAAATCTTGTTTTAAAGTGGAATAAATTGAGTTTTTCGGTTTACATTTTTTCGATTCTTGTGTTTGATGTGAAAGTGCCTTTAGAACACACTTTTTACCTTCCCCCATCCAACCATATGCAGAATTTCAAGACAATGCTGTCAGTAATGTAAATGTTCGCGAACTAAATCACGACCTTTTAGAGTCACCAATCCCGCTCCGGTCATATAACTATGTCAAACTTTGGGAAGACCGAAGCGAAAGTATGCGAATAACTAAATTATCACTAACGATCAGAAATAATTCACTGAATTTTTTGTACAACACTGTTTTTATCATACGGAAAAGTTTTACGATAATTTTTTTGTTCAACTTGAAAAGCAAATCCATTATTTGGATTCAACTATATTATATATGCCATAAATTTTTCTGAATTATGTGTATAGATCGCTTTACTAATTTATTTCATACTTTGGATTGATTTTACTCGTTTGTGTAAAATATATAAACTGCGAATTACTGTATTGTTCAATTCCTCAATAGAAAAATGTTCATGTAAACCCAAAATTCCAGATATCAGACTTTTATTCAAATTCAAATTGAAATTAATTTATTTTCAACAACTACACTAACAATTGATTGATTTTTTAGACAACATTTGGTGG
This sequence comes from Dioctria linearis, assembly GCA_963930735.1. Lineage (NCBI taxonomy): Eukaryota > Metazoa > Arthropoda > Insecta > Diptera > Asilidae > Dioctria > Dioctria linearis. The sequence goes on from OZ005740.1 coordinate 281,797,967, forward strand.
AATTGCCGATCGATCTTATAAGTAAGTGTTGGAACTAATAATATACTTAATAATAATAGTAACAATAAAACTAAATTTCTAAAAAGGAAAGAATAAGTAATTCATAATATGTACAAACACTTATACTAAATTAGACAAAAAAACCCCTAATCCCTCAAAACAAGCTTATTAACTAAGAATTGTAGACATAATAGCTTTGTAGTAGTTACTATAAATAGTAGAAAATAGAAGAGGAGCACGTAAAACTATTGGATAGATCGCAAATATTCAAATAAATCATTGCAAAATCTGCAACTGCTGATGCCTCTCCTTAGATGAATTGGAAGAGAGCTCCACACCCTGATGGACTGGACAAAGGATTGGCTCTCACTAGTGCGCGAGCAGAACCATGGCATAGATAAATATGATGTTCTCGCAGATTGAGCAAAAGTCAATTTACTGTAAAGGTAATCTGACTGTTTGGATACAATTAAAATGCGAAGAAACATTACAGTTCGAAATTTAAGGTAAGAGTCCAATTTTCAGCCCAGAATAGATGTGGAATACGCAGTGATATGACTGAAACGCTCCAGACCAAAAGCATAACGTGTGGGAGACTTGAATTCAAGATTTATCTTACGCAAGGAGTGGGAATCCAATTGCAAAACACCTCACAGCCGTAAGTTAATAAGGGAGCTAGTAATGATTTCCCTAACATTACACGGGTTTCAACAGGGGTAAAGGCCGCAGATTTGGATATTTTGCCGTAGAGCTCCATACACCTTGCCTATGACACTGTTAATGTGATCGGACCAGTTCAGAGTACTATTAACAATTATCCCAAGACTGTTGCCACGTTTGCAGTGTGGAACGGCAGTATTGTTAAGCATTACGTTAGAAAAGGTGGATGTATCTAACTGGGCTTTGTATACAATTATAGCGTCAGCTTTGGCAGCGTGGAGTGAATTATCAACAGCCCATTTGGAGACTCTTGCAAAATCTTCACTCATTCTGTACACAGCATTCTCTATAAGCCCGAAAGGTGTAGATATGTAGAGTTGAATGTCATCTGCATATATATGAGAATTACAGTCATGCAGGATAAGTGGAAGGTAGTTAATAAAAATGGAAAATAATAATGGGCCGAGAATAGACCCTTGCAGCACTCCACTAAGAACGGGTAGAAAATCAGAGGCAGTATCCCCATAAAACAACGTTTGTACTCGTCCGATTAGGTATGACAGGACAAGAAAAGTTAAATATGGTACGCAGTTTAATTAACAGAAGCCTGTGGTTAACCTTATCAAAAGCTTTTTTGAAAAATCTAGAAGAATGAGCAAAGTGAGTTTATGACTGTCCAGAGAAGCTCTGATTTCATCGATGATCTTTAACAATGCTGTGGTGCAGCCGCGCTTTGATCTAAATCCCGATTGTTGGTTGGACAATAAGTTTCTGCTATTTAAAACGTCGATCATGTGACTATGCAGGATTTTTTCAAAAACCTTAGACAAGAAGTGCAATATGCTGTTAGGGCGATACTCAGGAGAGCTACAAGGTCTTTTGGGGATTGGTATAATTTTTGGAGAGTTTCCAGACAGAAGGAATGGAAAATCTTAAGAAGACGTTGTTAAAAAAATATGTCAGCCTTGTAGCTATAACGGGTAGTAAAATTCTAACAGACTTTGGATGCACGTCGTTTGATTTCACTGAGATCACTGCTGCATAAACATCCATCTCATTGACCGCCTCAAAAGAAAATCCTTCAGATGAATCAAGACCATAAAAAATGCTTACTAAATAATCGCTCGTATCAGAGCAAACAACTTCAGTAGGATCTGAAGAGGATGAAAACATTTTATTGAGCTCATTAGGATCAAAAGTTGTAGCTATTTTTCTGAACTGCTCCACAGCGATGTGTCTCAAGTTACGCCACAGATTTTTAGTAGGTAGCTGAGTATTAAACTAAGAGTTGTGAAAATGTCTCTTAGAGCTTTCGCTATTTACTCTGTTGCGTAGGGACCGGAAAAGATTCCAGCATTCAGACGTTCGATTACGTTTCCACCTGCGATATGCACTATTGCGCTGTAAGATTACATCACTAATCCTCTGTGTGAACCAGGGACAACGAGGATCCAAAATACGCCGCGTTTCCAAGGACATATATTATCGAAAAGATATCATATACATTCTATGATATATTGCAGTTGTTCATCAACTGACGTCATCGAATTCACATGTACCCATTCGATGGTCTCGGCTTAAGCTAGTAACTCGCCATAATTAATATTATTGAAGTCATGGTAAGTAAATGTGTTCTCACGTTGGGATGAATAGGAAAAATTATAAATCCCAAGAATCAGATCATGCTTGGAAAAGCAGGTAAGGAGATCTGATTGATATCTCCAACGATAAACAGATCAGATTTGTATATAGGTATATTTAAATCTTCAGGAATTAAAGCTTGATATATTACTGACAATACAAAGCTCCATTTATGATGTATTCCTTTCTGATCCTTAAATCGAAAAAGAATACATATCCAAAAAGACACATGTTAAAACAAATGTAGCTTCTGCAAGAAATCGTAACCACTGTAATACCTAACACAGTTATTTTGGGTTTCTTATTTCGCTTGTTACTTTATTTATCAGAGCAGCTTCAAGGCATTAGCTCTTGTAAAAATCGACGAGCCCAAATGTATTATTAACTCTCTCTTGTGTGAGATAATGGGAGAAGCTTAATAGCTAGTTAGAACTCCAACCTCTGTCTGGATTCACAATATTATTCTATTTTGATTTTCTTAGGATATTTATAAACAAGTTTAATACCTACTCAATAATCAAAAATTATTCTAAGTATACCTCACAATTTCTCTGTAAGCTTTCCTGTAAGGGAATCGTGGACTCAGGGAAGTGTCTTATCGAGCCTTCCCCGGTTCGCTCTAAAAATTTTTACCGCCGGTGGAAGCTAGGGCGGGTATCTAATTTCCTGAGCCTAACATTGGGATGGAGTACTCACTTGGTAGACACACCACTGTCTTCCAGGTTGAAGTCTTCGCCATATCAATGGCAGCGAAGTTAAACCTTGATATGCAAATCAAGGGAAGGACAGTGCTATCCTTTCGGATAGTCAGGCAGCCTTGAAGGCTCTGAGTGGCCCTCGGATAACATCTATGTTACTGGGAGATAGCAGGTCGTCTGTCTGTGGATAAGTTGTGTATCCACAACAATGTGTGGGTTCCTGGTCACATGGGGATTATGGAGATTGAAAGGGCTGACCTTTTAGCTATGGCTGGTTCTGATTCTCCGTTCCTCGGATCGGAGCCCGCCGTAGCCGTTGCCATCTCGAGCGGATATTCATAGGAAATATCATCAGAGATGGACGAACATGGGTACATGCAGGTGCAGAAAAATGTTTCTTGATTGGCCCAATAGGAATATCTCTGATTTTGTCATGGGACTCGGAAGGAAACAATGCAGAGCTGTGGTTGGCCACAGCGCGCTTCACGCTCATCCAACAAGAATGGGAGTTGCTAACAGCCCTGAGTGTCCGTCCTGCATGGAAGGAGAGCCTGAGATAACCGAACACTTTTTGTGTGCTTGGCGGGAGCAGGCTGGATACTCTAGTGCCTGCGCTTCTATTTGTAGATGAGCTGAAAAATCTTCCTCACGAAGACCTAATTCGTTTCATTAAGAGGACAGGAAGGTTTTGGTGAATGGGCTTTTAACAGGATAGCACCGCCGCTAAGGCGTGCTTGGAATGGGATCTCTTGGTCCATAAAAAAAATACCTCACAATGCATATCGCTATTTGTTTTAATAAAAGTGCGTATGCCCGATTTTGAATTTTTACCTCATCAGAAATGCTTCACCCGTATTGGCGCTTTGTTTACGAAAGATAATTGCCGTTGACCACGCTTATGCATGAATCGAAAATGATGTTTTGCATATTTTTCGATTTGGGCTTGCGTCACTTCAGCTGAGTATTATCGAGCAGGCATATTACAACACATGTATAACTTACTGCTAGGTAACAGGATTTCTAGATACACTAGATAAGTTTATAAAGTTTCGGATAACACACAGAAGTGACGTAAGTGTAATGCTCTCAAATTGCGTTAATTTCTTAATTTAAGGATTTTAAAATTTCATGTCTTCAAAACCAAGCCGAGTACCAGCGCAATTTCTTTAACATTAATAGATATGGCTTATAGCTTCAAAATAAATATACAAACAAAAACTGTTACTGTTTTTGTTAGAGAAAAATTCACTCGGTTTTGCTGTATTTCTTTATGAAAAATATAAAACATAAACATAACCATTTACAAAATCCCAGCTTTTCAAAATTTTAAGTAACTCGGGATCCTTAGCTGAGTCCTGATGTTCTACAATTTAGCCACTTTGTGGCTAGATTTGGCTACTTCTTAAAGCATTTGGCCACATTTTTTTACTGTTAGTTATTAGGCACTTTTTTATTTACGTTTTCTTTCCAAAGCTGTTTTTTAATTATTGGCAAGGACTTACAGTTTTTAAAATAATTGAAAAAATATATGCGGGTAATATTAAAATATTTCTATGCTAATGGATGCTCTAATCCCCTCCGACCGTATCATTGTTGTTAACATACATGAGGAAAGTAGCGAAAACGTAAGCTTCAAACTAGATCGAACCCGAAGTGACGCTTTATTTGATTCCTGTATTGTATGTAGCAAAACATGGGTGAAATCGGTATTGTAATCAGAGCTGGGCAATACTTATATAAAAAAAGATTTAAGTACTACTTAAAGTACATTTTCGTTAATTAAGACTTATTACTCAATACTTTTTATATGCCCTACTTAGTACTGGAACATAAGTACTTGCTTCTATTTACTTGTAATTAAGATTGAGTTTTGTACTTCAGTACCAAGATTTTTACTTAAGTATTTCTGAGCCTATTAAGTATCTACAAATTTCTAACTCAATCTCTAGCGCAACTCCTTTTTTGTTGAGTTTTAAAGCACACAAAGAACTGTCAAAGCATGTGCTGCACTCACGTGTAATCGACGATGCCTCGACTTGATGACATAAACAAGGATAAGTAAGCAGTGCCTCGCTCCAATATAAAATCAACGATGCCTCGACCTGATGTAGTGAAGGCCTCAATTTTTTCTTAGAAATTTTTATGCATTATTGGAGGCGACAATTGGTACTTGGGCGGACTTCTAATAGTTTTTGAGTGTAGCAATGAGAGTTGCAGGTTTTACTCTACGTGCAGCGTCGTAAACTATAAAAAACTATAAATAGTAGCCACTATTATAGTTTTCAAAAGTTATTTATTTATTAATATCTATTAACTGAACTCTATCAACTTCTTATATTTCTGCCAACATACAAAGATTCTGAAAAAGTGCTTTAAAAAGTACTTCAAAAATTACTCAGTACTGTTGGCAGTATTGGTACTTAGTACCAATACCTTTCATACATGCGGTACTTGTTCTTAAGTACTTTTCCTTTGGTACTTGCCCAGCTCTGATTGTAAGGAATGTTTTAGGTCTACCACAATTTTTCCACCGAAAGTCAAATGCTGGATTGAATTAAGTTGAAATAAATCAAGGAGCATAACATTTTATTTTGCATACATGTGAATAAACTGGTTTTCAACTCGACCGAATCTGCATATGCACTGTAATACACTCAAATCGAATGAAATATTGCAATTGCTTGAACTTAGAATAAAATATAACATAGTGTGAGAGCACAGTGCGTGCAGGTCAGCCAGCAGAATTCATGAAGTCAAGTTATTCGAATTATGTGTGCAAATTTGTTGACACTTTAGCAACTTCCTGGCCACATTTTAAGTAGATTTTAGTTACAAAGTTTAGCCATTTTAATTAGAATAATCGAAATATGATTCTTTGAAAATTCATTGTAAAAACACGAAATTTCTGACTCCCTAGCGTGGGGTGGGACGTGGTAGGGATAAACATAAAAATATTGGTGAGCTATGTATTTCAGTCAAACCCTGAAAGTTTCGTTCAAATCGGAAATGGTAAGACTAGTTGGATCATTTTCGTGTGGAATGGCTGCACCATGCCTCACAAAAATCTGAAGGGCTTCATGTTTAAAGAATATCTTCACTATGTTAATAGACATTTCGAAAAATACACTATATTATTATTTTAGACTTAATATTTTCAAGCATTATCTTACTTTTGTATTTACATAATTTAATCATAAGTTTAATTTCTGTTTAGAGTTTCAGCATTATTCTATTGTTATATTCCACAGTTGAGTAAATAATATGTCTAAATGAATGCAAATAATTACCTGCTTCTATTTTTTCGTAACAAAAGCTGTTTTGCATAAATTTACGCAATAATAAGTGCCTCGTGCGTACCTTGAATTTCCAATTGTTTTTTAAAACTTACTAGTAGTAGTAGGTTCCATTTTCATGCTTGCTTTCATTTGATGAATTAAAAATAAATTTAATACGTACGTCGATTTCTCGATATAAACTGTGAATTTTTGGTTCGATTAAGTTATTCGTAGCTACACTGACGAATTGATCAGATATAGATAATTTTTCCCGTAATATCAAACATCTTCAAAGATGGCAAAACCCATTATTTTGCTACTAATGTTTGCAGCATTAGTAGCAGGAGGAATAGTCGAATATATAAATCAGAGGCGAGATAATACCAGAGCGGTATTAAACGAAATTTGTGATACTACAACTAACAACAAGAATATTAAAAACGTTTGCGATCAATATGGGAATCCACAAACTTGGAACGAAGTAAAGAGTAAATTAAAAGCCCTCAAGGCGGAAGTATTACAGTACTGTAAATTTCATGCATCTGCACAATGTTCGGACGCTCAAAGTGTTATAACGGAAATGTCATCTACCCCCTTGGTGTTTTATAAAAAATTTAGAAGACGAACGTAATATATATCCTTCTATAATTTGAGGAGTTCAGCGGCCCATGGGATATTAAATATTAATATTAAAAACTACAAAAAACATCTAGGATCAACATTAATAATTAGCTTTTCGAGATATAACTAAAATGTTCATAACTTGCCATATATTTTAAAATGTCTTTACAATTGGTTATGATGCACTGAAGCGCCGATGCCGTTGGAACTAGTAAACAAATAGTTTGTTTTAAAAAGATTGAAATTTCTGATTTAAATAAGTATTTTCTTTGGTTAATAAATGTCTTTACTGAAAACAGAAAATGATTTTTTTATTTAAATGACCTATTTTCATTGTTAGAGGATTCCCGATTTTTCTGAGTATACATACATACATATATGTACATATATTTATGTTAAATACTTGATAGGAATACTTGATACGAACCAAAGTTAACGTAATATGAACTTAGGATACAGAAGAGATTTTCGATTGTTTTAATTTAAATGTTAATAAATAGAAAAGAAAACAAATATCTAAAAATAAAACTATATCTTTAAATATTTTTATTTTACAAGGACAAATGATTAATTTTCCTAAATAAATGAGAGAGCCGGAATTTTCAGATTTTTCTCTTATATAATTTTCCCGCGCTTGAATATTTGAATAGAACGTTCTTTTGTTTGCATTCGTTTTGCTCTAAACATGTTAAGTGGGAGAAAGTCATGTTGGATTCTCTGATATCTTTCGGGAAAATGAGAATTTTATTTGACAAAAATTTTACATCTCCTTTCATCATCTTGTTTAAAGCGAAATTTATCTTTTTCTTAAAAAAATTGAGGTAGTGTGACACGAGGTACGAAAAATTCATTATATATGAATTGTTTGAAAGGATTGTGAAGTAATTCAAGAAGGTTTTGCTGTTCGGGTAAGAGTAATCCTGCGTTCTCTCAATTTTTGTTTTTAACTCATTGTTTCAATCAAGTTCTCTTCCCCATTCATGCAAAAGACTAAAGTATATGACATTCTTTCTTTGTTGAAAACGAGAATAATTTCTAGTTTTATTGTTCTGTGTTATCCTAACTTGTTCTTAAGATAACTTTGATACGAACACTTTGACTTATTAAGATAGCGGCACAAGTGAATCTATCTGCAGTGATTTTCAGGGAAAATGATCAGTAGTTATTCCATTTAGGTATATAACAAATACTGATATATGTATTAATGATTTTTCTACACACATAAAATATACGAGTCTACAGACAAAGGCAGATTCAGATGAAGGAAGGGCGGATTCAGAGGAAGCTGGGGCTATTTGCGATGGTCGGATTCTTCTTCGTACAAGACCCTGTATTTTTGATTTTATATACCCTACGAAATTGAAAGTTTACTATATTTTTCGCTTTCCAAAAACTTCATTGTTCTTTTTGGAAGTTATGGGACGACTAATTCAAAAAATTGGATAATTTTCTATAATATTTGCAAATTTCAATTATAAAAGTGATGATAATCAAACCGTTTTCCTTCTTACAACAAAAGCGATCGCCCGTTTTCTAACAAACAAATTGTTTTTAGTTAAGCTGGACGTAGAACTGAAGTCACCGCGGATTGTTTCTAGGCAGATGTGCATGACGTAATTATGCGAGCGTTCTTGCATTAGAATTTTATTGTTAGTTTATTATGTTTGCAGTTTTGCACATTCGATGTGGATTTTATAGTTTTAGGTGACGGCGACCCTTGACTTCTATCAGTTTCCCTATTGCAACTATCTTACCTTTCCATTCATATTTTTCTTCCATCCATTCCTTTCAATCATCCACTCTATCTAGCCATTTAATCCTTCCTGAAATTCCAAATATCGTTCAATCCACCACCCCATTTATCTAGTCATTCATTTCATCCATCCATTCATCCCAGTGAACCATCTAGCCATTTCATACTTACAGTTATCCCAAAGATCGTTCAATCCACCACCTTATTCATCTAATCATTCCTTTCATTCATCCATTTAACCCAGCGAACCATCTGAACATCACATGTATCTATTTGATCTATCCACCCTATTCATTCTTCTTTCCTCTCTATTACTCCTATCTATCTATCCATCCATATCCGTCTATTTTATTCAATCTATCCCATCCAATCCACCTAGAAATCTCGACCAATCAACCATCCCAGATGATTTAGGCTTTGAAGGGATATTACATATCTAAGTAACCATCTCAACCACCTATCAACTCAATTCCATGTGTAATTCATAACATGATATCATTCCAATCTTAAGCTTTCGCAAACGCAGTCACCTAGAAACCATAAAAACCACATTGACTATGCAAACCGCAAACATAAAAAAAACTAAGATCAAAAGTCCTAAGCAAAAGAAACTTGCGTCATATTTGTTTTAGCTTTGTACAACCACCCAAAATTTATAACATGAGCGCAAATATTATGTAATGTGATATCCCATCCGATACTTGCTTGACTCCACCGTTTTGCAAATTTGAATGTTAGAGTAGTTTTACGCTTTTATTTCTAGAACGGTTCGTTGGATAGTAAACATGTTCACAGCCAATTTCACAGGAATTCTCAGAACAATGAAAACGACTGGGTTTGCTGGTTTTCACAGTATTCGTAAAATATATAGTATACTTCACTTTCCCTGGATGAGGGTTTTTTCTCTGCCCTAGTGCCTATCATATACAAAACGAAAGGTATACTGCAACGTGTAAGCCCTATCTTACGAATACGACGTGTTTAAAATTTCAGCTCTCAAAGTCGAAGCGGGTGTCAGGCAATGCGCAATGTATGAAAGAGTTACTCAATTTGTCCCATTTTCGAACTTAAACATGTAATTTTGTCAAAAAGTCCATGTACAAAATTTCAGCTCTCTAAGTATATTTGTACTCGACTTATCATGAAGACGTACAGACAGAAGGACAGGGAGAGGAGCAGACAGACCGACATGCAAAAATCAAACGAACTTTTTATATTATGTGTGGGTGTCCGCTTCATTTTATCTCTACCATCATTATTTCTGCATTACAATCGAAAGACAAATTTATTATCACCCACAAATTTTGGTTTATACGTGTACTGTTGAAAACAATCAGTCCCAGTACATACAATACTGAAAAGTTCTTCAGTATATTAGAATCCTATGAAATTGGTGTTCAGGATTCATAAGAATTGACATTGCATGTCAACAATGTATATACCTACCAAAAGAAAAAAAAATGTAATAGAGGTCTAAGCCAGCCAACATCAACTGCACACGGGCAGTACACTACATTCGCATATAAGTATTTTTAAACTGAACAATTGGGTAGTTCTACGATAATTATCCAAAGCATAGTCTTCGCTGTTTATTTATTTAAAATAATGGAAATAGTCCTTTAAAATAATATAATGTTAAAGTCCTAAACGCATAAAACATTATCTCTACAAAAAATTTTAATTTCGGAAGATTTCTTAAAGATTATTTTGACAAAAATTGGTGAAAATGTCATTCCCATGGATGTCTTTTACCATTGGACAACAACAAAACTCAGAAAATTCCACACGATCAACGGCTGTTTCTTTACTTCTTTTCTCTGTTATGAAGCAGAATTTCTTCCATTATCCTACAAGAGAAATAGCAGACATTTTTTCCAAATTAAATAAATTTCGCCACATTCCATCCGGTCCCTACAATCCGAAACAGAAATCGATACTCTCTTCATTTCGAAAATTTTTAAGAGAAAACCATTCGCTCTCGTAAATCGCTAGCGCTAACACAGACTAGAGGACCCAAATGATCCAACTCTGGTACACCACAAGATCTAGACCTGGAGCAATATAGTGAAATTATTGTACAAGTTTTCTAATTGTGTATAGAACCAGTCGAATGTCATTACCGTGGTAAGTGATATTTCTATGTTTTTTTTAAAGATTTGTTATACACATATAGTGACATTTCCCGTAATTTACTACAATGTTGGCTTTGATGTATTTTTTACTTTTTAAATTACAAATAAATGATTAAAAAATCAAGAGAAGTTGAAAATGTCATTACCGTGCACGTCATTCCCGTGCCGACATTGAGCCACGGGATTGACCAGGATCCATGGTAATGACATTTTTCACGAAAATTTTTCATTTAGGAAAACATATTTCCAATCGACACGATAGTCATAAAGTTATTAGTTTTTTAATTATACTTTTGAGAATGGCCAGAAAAAAAGTATCCCGAGAAGGAAAATTGCAGGAGAAAACAGAAGCAGAAAAGAAATGACGTAAAGGAATAAAGGATAATCCTGAACTAAGAGAAAAACAGTGGCGAAGGGATCATGATTGGTATTTGAAAAAAATAGAAAAAAAAATAAGTATTGCCGATCAGTGAAATGACAGACAGAAACGAAATCAGAGAAAATTCTGGAAAATAAACCAACGAAAATGTCGCGAAAAGATAAAAGGAAACAATGAAAATAACGTGGAAAATAATCAAAACCTTCAAGTGCTACAGGCTCATAATCCTCTTTCTAGTACCAGCTGCTCTAAATACACTTTACCGTTATAAAGAGTTACGGTAAATGACCAAAAAGAAAAGATTTCTGAAATGGAAAAATCAATTTGCTCATACTAAGAAAGTGGAAAAAGAACTAGCTAAATACAAGAGACGCTATCAAAGGATAAAGAAAAAGTTATAAGAAATTGAGAATAATCATAAGAATGGTATTGGGCAAACCGTTGACATTATTATGAAAATTAGTGAAATAGATATAAGAAAGAATTTGCTTCTAGTACAAATCGTGATAAGTCAACTAAATGAAAATTATTCCAATTTAAAATCCCAGGAACAGAAACAATTATTCACTAAATTTGTTAGTGGTAAAATAATGAAAAAATACCGACATTTGTCTAGCTGAGATTTTCAAATTATAAAAGACTTTCGAAAGCCCAACTCAATGCAAACTACAGTCGAAAATCCAGATTTTAAAGATAAGATATTAGCTCTCATGGAGGAGGATGAAAATACACGGATGTGCCCCGAAAAAATGGATTTTGTTAAAAAAGGATGGAATTAGTGTACAAAAACGATTTTCACATGATTCGTTATATGAAAAATTTAGAGAAGACAATCCACATTATCAATTGAGCTACGCTGACCATTCTGAATTAAAAAGATGAAAATGTCAGATAGGGATACATATAAATGCATTGTTCATTCAAATATGGAGTATCTATGCTTTAGCATCAAAAGGGTTTTTTGAAACAAAATAACACGACCAATCTGATTAACTGGATGTGTTGCACTCGATCAGTGAAATGTTTATTAAGGGATTGTATTGAATGTGAAAGCAATAAACCAGATATTGTTGTAGGACATCATAAAGATATAACTTATTCAAAGTGGGTCACTAAAACTGAAAAAATTACTTGTCCAAAAACAAACAACGAGAAATTAGTCAAAAAAGTCTGAAAGAAAAAAAGACTATGAACTTTTTTGAAGTTATTCGCTAATTCGAAAATACCGTTTTGAGTGATTTTCTTTTACATGATGTACCAGCAAATGGGCTAACTTTCGCCCAATTTTAGAATGTTTACCAACAAACATTGAGCGACAGCCCATCCACCCAGTACAGAAATATGTTTTGCTTCTACTAAAGAAACATTTTAGAAATTCCAGCAAAATATTTCACTTGGATTTATTCGGAGGCTTGTCATGGAAAAGAAGCGCCGGATGGTATTGGAGAAACATGTAAACGAACTGCTGACCAGGAGGTTGCCAATGGAAAAGATATCGTAGACCTTAACAGTTTATTAACATTTTTCAGAAATAATTGCCTAAATATCACTTTTTTTTTTGTTGTCAATTAAAGTGATATTTCTGAAATGGTGGATTTACTTGCATCTGACGAAATAATTCCCTTCAAAGGAACAATGCAGGTTTATCAAATAACCGGAGGAATAAATACTGAATTTTACATGAGAAAATTGAGGTGTTTTACTTGTAGTTAATACAAGTAACTGTGGACATTTTGGATTCGGTAGTTTAAAATATAGAAATCAAGAAATGATCGACGATAATCAGGATGAGTTTTCTGAGTTATCTGGTCCTAGTTCACGGAAAAAAATTTGCATTGCTTGGCAAATTATAATTATAAGAAGCAATTTATAAGGCACAGTATTTTATATTATAAGTAATGGTGTTATTTGCATGAATTCATAACTTATAAATATAGCTCCCGACTTTCATTAAATATAAAAGAATTTCATATAACATTGAATAATATCGTCATAACAAAATCTATCATATTCTTATGGTAACTATTACTACATATTATTACCACATATGCAACCATTACTATAGTTGCAGATGTTGCAGATGTTAAAATTTATAATACGTTAAGTTATTCGAATTACGGTAATTATAATTTTTATTAAAAATATGAATATATATTGATCCCAAAATGCCAATAATATAGCTCTCACACTTTTTGTTTTTGTATTTGGACATATAAAGTTGTTGGCTCACATTATACATATACGTATTAATCTGTGCCAAAATTATAACTGTCAGAGTTATGTGTTTAAGCGTCAGTCTTATCAATGTGACCTACCTCGTTACTCGAATGATAGCTGTGCTATACATATAATCTAATTACAAGAACTAAGGTAAATGGAATTTCAGCATTCCAGTATCAATGCTCATTCGGAACGAACGCGAGGTCTTGTGAAGTTAAGTGAGTGAAAATAAAAATTTTGTGTTTTAAAAATGTCAGACAACTTTGTGCGGCAAATTCGGACATCTTGGAATTTAAGCAGTTTGAAGGAAAAATTCGCAGGTATATGTGTATGTAGCATCGTGCACTACTTAGTTTTATGCTCTAAGGCATTTGTCAAGTGTGTATGGTAGCCATTTTAGGTAAAACATTTTTTATAACCATCACATTGCCTTATGTATAGATATAAACTTATAAATGTGCTCATATTTTACATTACTATGTACGCATACGTATAATGCTCCGTACATTTTGTAACAAATTTTCAAATAAAATTAGTAACAAATATTATTGTGATTAATTGGAAATAGTTAGTACGAATATCCGGAATTTCTATTATTGTAAAATCTCAAGATCGATTCAACTTTGTGCAAAAACTGGCGACATTATGTTTTCCGTTAATTTAAGAACTCAGAATTCTCACCTAAAATAAATTTTTTAAGTGTTTTTAATTTTTTCATTACGTTAGAAGAGGAAGTATCAAATAAAGAAGCGTTTGAAAGTCTTAACCTAGACATTTTAAAGGATATTATTCCTAAAGCTGGGCCCCGGCGCAATTTTTTGGAAAAAATTCACTACGTATTTTGGGTGTCAAGAACAGGTATTTAGTTTTATATTATCCTTTATTTGAAAGTAGTTTGCCATATTGGTAACATTTTGAGGTTCCTAAATCTTGTCAAGAATTGCTATGGTTATTATGTATTTTTACAGGTAAATCGTTCAAATTTTAACAATTTAGGATGTTTTTAATTTTTGTCACTTTCACGACCTATAACTGCCGATGAAAGAGGGAGGACAGGTCTTTGGTCACTTATTGAAAAGCCCTATTTTTATAGGGTACATAATAAGAAATTTATGGGCTATTAAGAGAAACAAATAGCACCCAAACGAAGAATTTACCAGCCCCTTTTCCATAAAATATATTGCTGGATAGGTCTTACCCTCGGAATTATTCCGGACGCGAACCAAACACCTTGTACTAACTAGTTTAGATTAGTAAGATTAGTAATTGTGGCTCCATTTGAAATATACAGTGAGAGTTACATCAAATATATTACTTATTTTGTTCATAGTAAAAAATGTCTAAAAAATTAGCGTCTTTCTGGTTATAATAGATATTACACTTTTAATAAAATTTTCATGATAATATTTGTTCTAATTTGAATTTTGTAGACAACGCCATTGTTAAGTAATAATCCAATCCAAACAACAGAAGTAACTCAGCAAGACTCGTTTTACTTAAATACAACGGAACTAAATAATTCTAACGTCTTATTAGAGGAAAGTGGTGCGTTGCTAGAATCCTTGACTGATTCTCTGTCTGCTTCAACCTCTTCGGATTATCCCATTTATACTGTAACTCTACCTGTCGCCAGAACAAATGAGGGTGCTTCCACTTTTAAGGATGTTTCAACGATTGAATAGTACCTAAAATGTGCAACAGGAGTCATTATAAAGAATTTTTATAAAAAAAATGAAAAATTGGACAATAAACATAGAGATTTGTTGTCATCACTTATTATACATGGGGAATTTGGATCATGTGAAAATAATGTAAAATTCACTTCATGTCGATTCCAAGATTTATCCAATGAGATTGTCAGAATTTTTCCAAGCGAAATTTCAGATATATATTTTGTGCCATATAATAAAATCAGCAAAACGCTAGCTACAGGAAATCTGTAGAACTCATATAATCATCTAAGGCAAAATTTGAAAAAGCAAAGCTGTGAAGTTAAAGTTGCGGATACCTTAGCATCACCTGTGGAAAAACATATAGCTGGAAAAATTTCTTTCCTAGAAAGCAATATAACTCCTCTTGATAAAGTGAAAGTATTTTGGAGAGACACTAAAGGTGTTAGATTCCAGATCCTAAACTCCCGAAAAAGTACACGTCAATTCAAAACTATTTAAACAAGTTTCCAGTCTTAAAAGGGCCCGACGGTTTCCATCTTTTACTGCAAGATTTTGATGACGAATATAAAGAGAAGACAAATAATTTATTTTCTACTTGGCCGAGTTGGAATGAAAAAATAAACAAATATTGGGCTAACAAAATTAGGAGAGATGTGTCAGATGTTTCAATATCTCATGGAGCTTTATGTGGTTTCATCATTTTATGCAATGCACTTGCGAAATCTACTTACAACAGGAAATCCAACGAAGACGGCACCAACCCTAAAAACGGTTGAAATTAACTGAAGCGGAGGTGCTCCAGTAATTTTTTTTATTGGACCAGGTAATTAAAATTATATTTATATTAAAGTTCACCATAATTGCAGGAGTCTACCCTTCTTAATGAGAAAATCTCAAAAATTCGAAAAAAATTACAAAAGTCAAAGCAAACTCTTCAGCCTTCTATAATTTTAATTGGCAATGACTTTGGTAAGATCTAATATATTTTCGAAATACCTTTTTACTATTATCTTTTACATTTTATCACAGATGCTATTACTACGGCCTATGTAGCAGTCGACGACGTATTATATACCTTTGAATCATCACTCAACGCAATTGATTGTTTTATGCTCTGAATGCAAAATATCCTTCTTCTTGTGAGCCCGTGTGGACTTTCATCCAGAAGGCTGTTTATAATATAACTACGCGGTATGACAGACATTTTGCAAAGGTGAATTCACTTATCGCAGATTAAAATTAACTAATCTATTCAGTAAAAATATATTTAAGTTATTTTAAAATACATACAGTTAGCTCTTTTGTATCATAAAATGGAATGTTTTAAATGTTTTAAATTGCTTTCCACATACAAGGGATATATAAAACATATAAAACTTTATCACAAATTTGATGTGAAGTATATTTGTAATAGTTGTAATTCTGATGGAAGAGTTTTTTCAAAGTTTGACTCATTTCGAAAACAGTAAATATTTAAACTTAGCATTTTACTTAGAACACACTTTTTTATCTTCCCCCATCCAACCATATGAAGAATTTCCAGACAGTGCTGTCAGTAATGTAAATGATCGGGAACTAAATCACGACCTTTTAGAGTCACCAATCCCGCCCCGGTCATATATGTCAAACTTTGGGAAGACCGAAGTAAAAGTAAGAGATGAATTGGATGCGGGTCCATCTCATATACACATATGCGATTAACTAAATTATCACTAACGATCGGAAATAATTCACTGAATTTTTTGTACAACACTATTTTTATCATACGGAAAAGTTTTACTATAATTTTTTTGTACAACGTGAAAAGCAAATCCATTATTTGGATTCAACTATATTATATATGCCATAAATTTTTATGTATTATGTATATAGATTGCTTTATTTATTTATTTCATACTTTGGATTGATCTTACTCGTTTGTGTAAAATATGTAAACTGTGAATTACTGTATTGTTCAATTCCTCAATATATGTAAAAATGTTCATGTAAACCCAAAATACCAGATATCAGACCTTTATTCAAATTCAAATTAATTTATTTTCAACAACTACACTAACAATTGATTGATTTTTTAGATAACACTTGGTGGAATTGCCGATCGATCTTATAAGTAAGTGTTGGATAACTAATAATATACTTAATAATAATAGTAACAATTAAACTAAATTTCTAAAAAGGAAAGAAAAAGTAATTCATAATATGTACAAGCACTTATACTAAATTAGACTAATAAAACCCCTAATCCCTCAATACAAGCTTATTAACTAAGAATTGTAGACATAATAGCTTAGTAGTTGTTACTATAAATAGTAGAAAATAGAAGAGAAAAAAAGTACGTAAAACTATTGGATAGATCGCAAATATGCAAATAAATCATTGCGAAATCTGCAACTGCTGATGCCTCTCCTTAGATGAATTGGAAGAGAGCTCCACACCCTGATGGACTGGACAAAGGATTGGCTCTCACTAGTGCGCGAGCAGAACCGTGCCATAGATAAATATGATGTTGTCGCAGATTGAGCAAACGGCATTTACTGTTGAGGTGATCTGGCTGTTTGGGTACAATTTAATTGCGAAGATACATTACAGTGCGAAATTTAAGGTAAGAGTCCAATTTACATCGCAGAATAGATGTGGAATACGCAGTGATATGACCGAAACGCCCTAGACCAAAAGCATAACGTGTGTGCTACATTAATCTTACGCAAGGAGTGGGAATCTAATTTGCAAAACAACTCACAGCCGTAAGTTAATAAGAGAACTCGTAATGATTTCACTAACATTACACGGGTTTCAACAGGTGTAAAGACCGCAAATTTGGATAATTTGCATAGAGCTCCATACACATAGCCTATGACACTGTTAATGTGATCGGACCAGTTCAGAGTACTATTAACAATTATCCCAAGACTCTTGCCACGTTTGCAGTGTGGAACGGTAGTATTGTTAAGCATTACGTTAGAAAAGGTGGATGTATCTAACTGGGCTTTGTATACAATTATAGCGTCAGCTTTGGCAGCGTGGAGTGAATTATCAACAGCCCATTTGGAGACTCTTGCAAGATCCTCATTCACTCTGTACACAGCATTATCTATAAGCCCGAAAGGTGTAGATATGCAGAGTTGAATGTAGTCTGCATTCATATGAGAATTACAGTCACGCAGGATAAGCGGAAGGTCGTTAATAAAAATGGAAAATAATAATGAGCCGAGAATAGACCCTTGCAGCACTCCACTAAGAACGGGTAGAAAATCAGAGGCAGTATCACCACAAAACACCTTTTGGACTCGTCCGCTTAGGTATGACCCAATAAGTTTTCAGACAGGATAAGTAAAATTAATTATGGTACGCAGTTTATTTAACAGAAACTTATGGTTAACCTTATCAAAAGCTTTTGACAAATCTAGAATAATGAGCAAAGTGAGTTTATCACTGTCCAGGGAAGTTCTGATTTCATCGATGTTCTTTAATAATTGCTGTGGTGCAGCTGCGCTTTGATCTAAATCCCGATTGTTGGTTGGACAATAAGTTTCTGCTATTTGAAACGTCGATCATGTGACTATGCACGATTTTTCAAAAACCTTAGTCAAGAAGTGCAATATGCTGATAGGGCGATACACAGGAGAGCTACAAAGCCTTTTGGGATTGGTATAATTTTGGAGAGTTTCCAGATAAAAGGAATGGAGGATCTTAAGACGACGTTGTTAAAAAAATATGTCAGGCTTGTAGTTATAACGGGTAGTAAAATTCTAACAAACATTGGATGCACGTCGTCAAGTCCAATTGCATTTGATTTCACTGAGGTAACTGCTGCATAAACATTCATCTCATTTACCGGCTTAAAGAAAATCCTTCAGATGAATGAAGACCACTAAAAATGCTTGCTAAATAATCGCTCATAACGGAGCCAACAGCCTCAGTAGGATCTGAAGAGGATGAAAACATTTGATTGAGCTCATTAGGATCAAGAGTTGTAGTTATGTTTCTGAACTGCCCCACAGCGATGTGTCTCAAGGTACGCCACAGATGTTTAGTAGGTAGCTGAGTATTAAACTTAGAGTTGTGAAATTGTCTCTTAGATCTTTCGCTATTTACTTTGTTGCGTAAGACCGGAAAAGATTCCAGCATTCAGACTTTCGATAACGTTTCCACCTGCGATATGCACTATTGCACTGTAAGATTACATCTCTAATCCTCTGTGTGAAGTATCGAAAAGATATCTTATACATTCTATGATATATTGCAGTTGTTCATCAACTGACGTCATCGAATTCACATGTACCCATTCGATGGTCTCGGCTTAAGCTAGTAACTCGCCATAATTAATATTATTGAAGTCATGGTAAGTAAATGTGTTCTCACGTTGGGATGAATAGGAAAAATTATAAATCCCAAGAATCAGATCATGCTTGGAAAAGCAGGTAAGGAGATTTGATTAAAGAAGAGTACCTCATTAATATCTCCAACGATAAATAGATCAGATCTGTATATAGGTATATTTAAATCTTCAGGAATTAAAGCTTGATATATCATCAATATGATATATCACAATACAAAGCTCCATTTATGATGTATTCATTTCTGATCCTTAAATCGAAAAAGAATTCAAATCCAAAAAGACACATGTTAAAACAAGTGTAACTTCTGAAAGAAAGCGTAAGCACTGTAATACCTAACACAGTAATTTTCAGTTTCTTATTTCGCTTAATACTTTATTTATCAGAGCAGCTTCAAGGCATTAGCTCTTGTAAAAATCGACGAGCCCAAATGTATTATTAACTCTCTCTTGTGTGAGATAATGGGAGAAGCTTAATAGCTAGTTAGAACTCCAACCTCTGTATGGATTCACAATATTATTCTATTTTGATTTTCTTGGGATATTTATAAACAAGTTTAATACCTACTCAATAACCAAAAATTGTTCCAAGTATACCTCACAATTTCTCTGTGAGCTTTCCTGTAAGGGAATCGTGGATTGAGGGAAGTGCTTCCCCGGTTCGCTCATAAAATTGTTACCGCCGGAGGGAGCTGGGGCGGGTATCTACTTTCCTGAGCCTAACATTGGGTTGGAGTACTCACTTGCTAGACAGACCACTGCCTTCCAGACTGAAGTCTTCGCCATATCAATGGCAGCGATGTTAGCCCTTGATATGCAAATCAAGGGAAGGACATTGCTATCTTTTCGGATAGTCAGGCAGCCTTAATGGCTCTGAGTGACCCTCGGATAACATCTAAGTTACTGGGAGATAGCAGGTCGTCTGTGGATAAGTTGTGTATCCATAACAAGGTGTGCCTTCTGTGGGTTCCTGATCACATGGGGATTATGGGGAATGAAAGGGCTGACCGTTTAGCTATGGCTGGTTCTGATTCTCCGTTCCTAAAAAAATACCTCACAAAGCATATCGCTATTTGTTTTAATAAAAGTGCGAATGCCCGATTTTGCATTTTTACCTCATCAGAAGTGCTTGACCCGTATTGGCGCTTTGTTTACGAAAGATAATTGCATTAATCGAAAATGATGTTTTGCATATTTTTCGATTTGGGCTTGCGTCACTTCAGCTAAGTATTGTCGAGCAGGCATATTACTACACATCTGTAACTTACAGCTAGGTAATAGGATTTCTAGATACACTAGATAAGTTTATAAAGTTTCGGATAACAGAAAGCTGTCATGGTTTTACGTGAGCACCTGCCATTATGGCTTAATCTCATGGCACTCTAAATGCACGGATTAGTAGACAAGCGACAATCAACGCCCTCAAGAGGCAGAATATATTATATTCTATTTCAAGAGTACCAGTTTATGTCAGTGCATGCTTGAGATTGGACTTACTGGTCGAAGCGAGACCTACCTAAAATCTCTTCCGGTCTGTGGGTCACGGCACCCGGTTGATGTAGCGCAACTCCACGCCGAGAGCCAATACTCTAAGCATACAATAATAAGCGACCACTCCTCAAATTCAGGGATGCAGTATGCAATTATACAAAAGAACAAACTACTCTGTTTAGAGAAGAATGTTCGCCTAAGTCATGCAGACTCAGAAAATCTCACTCTGCCCGCATATGGGCTACCATAACCACTACGATGCTCCCACAAGGGGGCATTCCCAATGATGAGGCAAATATTGCTACTAATGCAGCACTATTTGGGGCTCCTCATTCCCGTAGTACCAATGTCGGCTACCCAAATGGTATGGCGTCGTATAAATAATCGTACGATTATGAGTACTCCCAGTGAATCTTCATGCAGACTCTTAGACGTTACTGGTACCTCCGTTCGGGCTTAATCATATTAGCACTTAAAAAGTGACAGTAGTGGACCACGAGAAGGTTATGATCCGCCTTTAGGCTAGGAGAGGCTTGAGACTACAGCCCGTAGTCTTATAGCATACCAAGGTACAAATACCAATCTGCATACTAGGTCATATACGCGCTAGGCTAGGTATCCCCTCCTGGCAGCATTGCGCTTCACTAACCCTTTGCATCACCAGTTTCGGATAACACAAACAAGTGACCTAAGTGTAATGCTCTCAAATTGCGTTACTTTGGTAATTTAAGGATTTTAATATTTCATGTCTTCAAAACCAAGCCGAGTAACAGCGCAATTTCTTTAACATTAATAGATATGGCTTATAGCTTCAAAACAAATATGCAAACAAAAACTGCTACTGTTTTTGTCAGAGAAAAATTCATTCGGTTTTGCTGTATTTCTTTATGAAAAATATAAAACATAAACATTTTCCAAATCCCAGCTTTTCAAAATTTCAAGTAACTCGGGATCCTTAGCTGAGTCCTGATGTTCTACAATTTAACCACTTTGTGGCTAGATTTGGCTAGTTCTTAAAGCATTTGGCCACATTTTTTTACTTTTAGTTATTAGGCACTTTTTTATTTACGTTTTCTTTTCAAAGCTGTTTTTTCATTATTGGCAAGGACTTACAGTTTTTAAAATAATTAAAAAAATATATACGGGTAATATTTAAATATTTCTATGCTAATGGATGCTCTAATCCCCTCCGACCGTATCATTGTTGTTAAATACATATAAGATATTTCCTTTCTTGTATTCGTAGTGATTTGGACGACACAGTTAATCAAAACACAACTGAGTTTCTCTATAAGAAAAGATTTATTGTGTTAAATTATGATTAAGTTTCTTATAAACAAACAGTAGACTTGAACAATTACGAAAACAAACTTTACCTATAAGAAAAGAAACGAGATTTAATGTTATTAATTACAATGTCGGTTCCTAAATCACAATTGGTTTTCTTCTTATAATAACGTTCGGTTAACAAAATTTACTCGATTGTTTTCACGAGGCGGTACTTATATAGGTTATATTTCATCATGGATCATAACCTACAAAAATCCATCCGTGTATGTCGCGATCTGCCACTTTATTTGATGCGCAGGAATATTTGAATTAAAGAAAATTATATTTTTCTTTACATACATACATGGGGAAAGTAGCGAAAACGTAAGCTTCAAACTAGATCGAACCCGAAGTCACGCTTTATTTGATTTCTGTATTGGAGAAAAGATTCCATGCTTACTGTATGTAGCAAAACATGGGTGAAATCGGTATTGTAATCAGAGCTGGGCAATACTTATATAAAAAAGATTTAAGAACTACTTAAAGTACATTTTCGTTACTTAAGACTTATTAGTCAATACTTTTGATATGCCCTACTTAGTACTGGAACATAAGTACTTGCTTCTATTTACTTGTAATTAAGATTGAGTTTATGACTTCAGTACCAAGATTTTTACTTAAGTATTTCTGAGCCTATTAAGTATCTACAAATATCTAACTCTTCGTAGAAAAGCAAACACAATCTCTAGCGCAACTCTTTTTTTGTTGAGTTTTAAAGCACGCAAAGAACTGTCAAAGTATGTGCTGCACTTCCGCGTAATCGACGCCTTGGCTTGATGACATAACCAAGGGTAAGTAAGCAATGCCTCGCTCGAATATAAGATCAACGCTGCCTCGACCTGATGTAGTGAAAGCCTCAAATTTTTCTTAGAAATTTTTATGCATTATTGGATCGCGAAATAAAGTGGTGGCATTTGCCTTTGAAATTCAAAGAGTGATTAATTTGGTGAAATCGTGTGAAACTTTCTTGCTTTAAGTGAAAATTCCGAAAGATAACTTCATGTTAAACTGTGAGTGAATTATCAAAGTAATGGTACGCAAACTAGAGAAGCTTCGCATACAGGAATTGAAAGTGGAGTTGGGGAAGCGGTCATTGCTAACGACAGGTCTAAAGAATGTTCTAGTCGAGCGACTTAGACAATCTTTGATAGAGGAAGAAAAGAATCCTGAGACGTACGTTTTCGAGGAAGAACCAGAAACGGAAGAAGAGCCTGCGATGAACATAGA
The DNA here is from genome assembly GCA_963930735.1 of Dioctria linearis. Classification (NCBI taxonomy): domain Eukaryota; kingdom Metazoa; phylum Arthropoda; class Insecta; order Diptera; family Asilidae; genus Dioctria; species Dioctria linearis. The sequence continues at coordinate 281,821,402 of OZ005740.1, forward strand.
ACAGCTTTTGGGTACTTTAATGACCAAAATGGAGCTTTCAACCCTGCAAGTGAAGAATGCTTTGGAGGAACAAAAGAATTCTCTGGAATCCCGTCTAGATGAACAAAAGAATTCTCTAGAAGCGCGTTTGGACGAACAAAAGAATTCTCTGGAAGCCCGTTGGGATGAACAAGACAGTTCTTTGCCGAATTGTGTAGAAACTTGTTTGGAGGAACAGAACACTTTTCTTAAAAATTCATTAGACGAGCAAAATGCAAAAATTGAGGAATCCAGCAGGAAGTGCTGGAAGTTCAACAGCAAGTGTCGGAAGTGCCACAAAATGTTACGGAGAGGCTTGACAACTTTAAAGCAGATTTGGAGAGAATGAAGCATCGACAACCTCGGCATGAAGGAACTGAAATATCCGGTGCAGGCAGAATGAAACCTCCAATATTATTTGATGGACAAAATTCGTGGCGTATTTTCAAGAGACAGTTTGAGGCAGCTTCCGAAGTAAATGGATGGAATAACGAAGACAAAGCTACAGCTCTGGTTTTAGCACTTCGAGGTCCTGCGTCAGAGCTATTACAAACTATATCGTTTGAAAGGCAACGTGATTACACTTCATTGGTACAGGCGATAGAATTACGTTCTGGAGATGAGCACATGCAGCAAGTATATCGCCTGCAATTACGTAGCAGATTTCAAAAGCATGGCGAGTCATTACAACAACAGCATACTCTAGCGTGAATGCAGAATTCCTTAATGAAGTTGCAACAGAAGCATTTGTGAACGCTATCGCAGATCAAAATTTACAACAAGCACTAAGACTAGCAGGAAAGAAGTCAACAGCAGAAGCGCTAGCCTATGCATTAGCATATATTAATCTGCTAGACAAGCTTCTCGGAGTGCAGCACGAGTGAGAGAAATTTCGGTGGAGGAATGTACTTGCAACAGTTTGAAGTCATCAGAGAGCACTCGGCCACATGGTTTTCTTCGATGCTGGAATTGTAATAGACCCGGACACCTCCAAAGAGACTGCAGAAAACGTCTGGAATGGAATTACAAGAAGAGGAGGACAGAAAAGTATGCCAAAGATGTGGAGCTAGGGAGCAAGCTATTCATAGAGAGACTAGAAATCAAACAGCGACTAGTCGCATCAGCTCTCCTGTTGAGCAGCCGGAAAACATGTAAAAACCAACCTTGGGGGGCAAAAGTTGGTTGGTAGAGTCGACGGCCCAGAAGTCATCATTCAAGTAGGCCAGTTGGCAGAGAAATAATAGCAGTATAGTTATATATGGAAGTGTAGGAAAAAATGACTGCGCAATCACTATTGACACTGGTGTTTCGAGATCAATTATTAGAGCAGATCGCGTCAAAAACAAATGGTCTCACAACACTTCCAAATATTTACTAAGAGCAGCAACTTGAGCAGCAGCACAAGTTTTTGGAGAAATAACTTTGAATGTTCAACTAGGCGAACTACTATTTCCTCACACTTTCCTGGTTTCAGATATCATGGATGAATGCATTCTTGGAGTAGATTTCATGACTACATATAAAATAAATCTGGATGTTGGAGAACAGATCTTCAAATATGGCAACATAGAAGTTCCGATGAGACCAGGAGTAGGAACAGATTATCCTTCGAAAATATGGACGATGGTTTGTGAAAATATTATTCTCTCTGCATGCTCCGAGACGCTAGTATGGACAAAGCTTACTGATAACATCGGGACCTGCCGATTCTATCTGGTGGAGCCTAACCCTACAAATGTGACATCGAACATCATTGTTGGAAAGACTTTAATGAAGGCAGAAGACGCACCATTCATTCCAGTCAGAGCGCTCAACACTTCCGAAAATGAAGTACAACTAAAAGAAGGTGCTTTAATTGGAAATTGTGAACCCGTTTACCAAATCGTCAATTTGGGTAATGGTAGTAATGTCAAGGAGACAAGACCTATACCAGCTACTACCCAACAGGTTCAGAACCTTCTTTTATCTAGTGCCTTAAGTGAAAAGCAAAGCCAAAGAGCTGATCGAGGAATTTTCGGAATTATTTGCAATGAATTATAATAATTTCGGCAAAACAAATCTTGTCCAGCATCGAATCGATACAGGAGATTCTAGACCCATTCGGCAGACACCACGAAGACTACCATTAGCCAAACAACCAGAAGTTGCAGATATGATAAACTCCATGAAGGAACAAGGCATAATAGAGGAATCTAACAGCCCTTGGACATCGCCAGTTGTTTTGGTCAGGAAAAGGATGGGAGCACCCGATTCTGCGTAGACTACCTCTAACTAAATAACGTAACCAGAAAGTATAGCTACCCATTACCAAGGATTGATGATACATTGGACACCCTTTCTGGAGCGCAATGGTTTTCCACACTGGACTTGAAGAGTGGTTACTGGCAAGTGGAAATACATCCCGCGGACCGAGAGAAAACTGCCTTCTCAATTGGAAGTGGCTTATGGCAATTCAGAGTTATGCCATCTGGATTACGTAATGCTCCAGCCACATTCGAACGACTCATGGAATGTGTTTTACGTGGATTAACCTGGAAAACATGTCTTATCTATTTTAGATGACATAATAGTAATCGGAAGGACATTCGAGCAACATAAAAACAACTTATGGGACGTACTTCAATAACTGAGAGATGCGCAACTGAAGCTCAGTAAGAATAAATGCGCTCTATTTAAAAGTGAAGTAAAATATTTGGACCACATAATTTCAACACAAGGCGTAAGAACTGATCCAGAAAAGATAACAGCTGTCAAAAAATGGCCAATTCCAAAGGACAAACAGCAATCAAGGAGTTTTCTTGGTCTAGTTACCTACTACAGGCGATTCGTAAAAGGTTTTGCAGATTTAGCAAGGAGCCTACATGCTGGGAATAAGAAAAACCAGGACAACTCCTCTGTATCCACAATCTGATGACATGGTAGAGCCCTTCAACAGAACATTGGTCGAGCATCTAAAGAAAGTAGTCGACTGTCATCAACGCGATTGGGATCGACATATTCCCATGTTCCTAATGGCTTATCGATCAGCTGTTCACAACACGACAAGACAAACTACAACTAAGGTCGTATTCGGAACGGAGCTGCGTTTACCAAGCGACCTCAAGTTTGGTACACCCAGAGGCGAACGAAAGTTACCAGACGACTATGTGTCGGAGCTTAGACAACGATTAGCTGATGCGCACGGGGGAACGAGAGCAAAATTAGCAATAAATACTGATCGAATGAAGACCCGCTACGACTTACGTGCTAATTCAGCAGGATTTAATGAAAGTGACCTTGTTTGGCTGTACAACCCGAAACGACGTAAGGGATGTTCTCCAAAATTACAACAACAGTGGGAAGGACCATATTCAGTGGTAACTAGAATTAATGACGTAGTATACCGGATTCAGCGTGGTACAAGAGGTAAACGGAAAATCGTTCACCTGGATCGTTTATGCAAATACTACGAGCATCAAGAACGTGGACCACCTGATGTTCGGCTCGAATAATTTTAAGAAGGGGCAGTGTTACGGCCTACAAAGTGACACAAGACACATCTGCTGGAAATAGAAACAACTTTAGGTTAGTGACATCCTAGTAAACTTTGGGTTCGGAGAACGGAATATTCAGGAAGGTTCTAGGATAATTCGTTGAGTATAAATACGGCGCTTCTCACATCCAGGAGGCAGTCTTATTTCAGACAGTGAAATGAATGAAGTAAAGTATTGCGATAATTAGAAGTACAGTACTAGCGATAACTATAAAGAGTTGATTTGATAATTGTTTGTTAATGTTATAAAAGTAAATAGTGAAGTTAAATAAAAGAAAGAACTTGTTAATCATATCTGAAATATTGTGTTTTAAATAACGAACTAAGGCCACGCACGTAAAAATATTATAGTTTTCAAAAGGTATTTATTTATTAATATCTATTAACTGAACTCTATAAGCTTCATTATATTACTGCCAACGTACAAAGATTCTGAAAAAGTGCTTTAAAAAGTACTTCAAAAATTACTCAGTACTGTTGGCAGACTTGGTACTTAGTTACAAATACCTTTCATAAATGCGGTACTTGTACTTACGTTGAAGTACTCAGGCCTTCGGTACTTGTACTTAAGTACTTTTTCTTTGGTACTTGCCCAGCTCTGATTGTGAGGAATGTTTTAGGTCTACCACAATTTTTCCACCGAAAGTCAAACGCTGGATTGAATTAAGTTGAAATAAATCAAGGAGCAGACAATTTTATTTTGCATACATGTGAATAAACTGGTTTTCAACTCGACCGAATCTGCATATGCACTGTAATACACTCAAATCGAATGGAATATTGCAATTGCTACTTAGAATAAAATATAACATAGTGTGAGAGCATAGTGCGTGCAGGTCAGCCAGCGGAATTCATGAAGTCAAGTTATTCGAATTATGTGCGCAAATTTGTTGACACTTCTACACGCTACCATTGAAAATTTATAAATTCTTGATATTTAGCTACTTCCTGGCCAAATTTTAAGTAGATTTTAGTTACAAAGTTTAGCTATTTTAATTAGAATAATCGAAATATGATTCTTTGAAAATAATATTTCATTGTAAAAACACGACATTTCTGACTCCCTAGCGGGGGTGGGACGTGATAGAGATGTACAAAAAAATATGGGTGAACTATTTATGTATTTCGGTCAAACCCTGAAAGTTTCGTTCAAATCGGAAATGGTCCGGTCGGAAACAAAACTAGTTTGATCATTTTCGTGTGGAATGGCTGCACCATACCTCACAAAAATCTGAAGGGCTTCATGTTTAAAGAATATCTTCGCTATGTTAATAGACATTTCGAAAAATACACTATATTATTATTTTACACTTTATATTTTCAAGCATTATCTTACTTTTGTATTTACATAATTTAATCATAAGTTTAATTTCTGTTTAGAGTTTCAGCATTATTCTATTGTTATATTCCACAATTGAGTAAATAATATGTCTAAAGGAATGCAAATACTTACCTGCTTCTATTTTTTCGTAACAAAAGTTGTTTTGCACAAATTTACGCAATAATAAGTGCCTCGTGCATGCCTTGAATTTCCAGTAATTTTTTAAAACTTACTAGTAGTAGTAGTAGTAGTAGGTTCCATTTGCATGCTTGCTTTTATTTGTTGTATTAAAAATAAATTTAATACGTTCATCGATTACTCGATATAAATTGGGAATTTTTGGTTCGATTAAGTTATTCGTAGCTACACTGACGAATTGATCAGATATAGATAATTTTTCCCGTACTATCAAACACTTTTCTTCAAAGATGGTAAAACCCATTATTTTACTACTAATGTTTGCAGTATTAGTAGCAGGAGACATAGCCGAATTTATAAAAAGGAGAGAAGATAATACCAGAGCGGTATTAAACGAAATTTGTGTTACTACAACTAACAACAAGAATATTAAAAACGTTTGCGATCAATATGGGAATCCACAAACTTGGAAGGAAATAAAGAATAAATTAAAAGCCCTCAAGGGAGATGTATTACATTACTGTAAATTTCATGCATCTGCACAATGTTCGGACGCTCAAATAGTTATAACGGAAATGTCAACTACCCACTTGATGTTTTAGGTAGTTTCAAGTTGTTCTTCATCGGCCATCGCGGTCGGATGTTCCAACTAATCCGCTCGCTTAGGCCATTGGACCAGATGAGGGGTTTTTCCTTGAGACTCCCTTTTCCATGTTGATGCTTTTCATGCATCATTGGACTTGTAGTCTCTTGGATACATTGTGGTGTTTAGTGTTCAGTGTTCGTTTATATCTATTAATATCAAAGTTTACTCTTCAGTTGATTTCAACTCTAACAGTGAATTGAGCGTGACGTCGGTTAACGGTAGTTTCATTATGATGAAACATGTTTGTTTTCCGCCGACCTAAATAAAATTATAATACAATACAACAACATTATTAAACAACAATCATACTATAAAATAACATATTCATATTACAAAACAACAACCACACTATAAAGAAACAATCAAATGATAAAAAAAAATCAATCGAACAACAATCATAATATAAAATATCTACATAAATATCGAATTCTGCGCTTCATCCGTATCTGTTTGTCGCACAATCACATAATTGACCGGCAATACAGTTAATTCTAAGGCTATCCAGGTGGCGTCTATTCATGTTATATGTTGACGAATAGTTGTACTTTTCGTCATTTGAGAAGAAGAAGAAGAAAGACTTGGTATTTTATAAAAAATTTAGAAGACGAATGTAATATACATCTTGAGAAGTTCAGCGGCCCATGGGATATTAAATATTAATATTAAAAACTACAAAAAACATCTAGGATCAACATTAATAATTAGCTTTTCGAGATATAATTAAAATGTTCATAACTTGCCATATAATTTAAAATGCTCTTTACAATTGGTTATGATGCAGTGAAGCGCCGATGCCGTTGGAACTAGTAAACAAATAGTTTGTTTTAAAAAGATTGAAATTTCTGATTTAAATAAGTATTTTCTTTGGTGTCTTTACTGAAAACAGAAAATAATTTTTTTATTTAAATGACCTATTTTCATTGTTAGAGGATTCCCGATTTTTCTGAGCATACATACATACATATATGTACATATATTTATGTTAAATACTTGATAGGAATACTTGATACGAACCAAAGTTAACGTAATATGAACTTAGGATACAGCAGAGATTTTCGATTGTTTTAATTTAAATGTTAATAAATAGAAAAGGAAAAAAATATCAACAAATAAAACTATATCTTTAAATATTTTTATTTTACAAGGACAAATGATTAATTTTCGTAAATAAATGAGAAAGCCGGAATTTTCAGATTTTTCTCTTATATAATTTTCCCGCGCTTGAATATTTGTTTGCATTCGTTTTGCTCTAAACATATTAAGTGGGAGAAAGTCATGTTGGATTCTCTGATATCTTTCGGGAAAATGAGAATTTTATTTGACAAAAATTTTACATCTCCTTTCATCATCTTATTTAAAGCGAAATTTATTTTTTTCTTAAAAAAATTGAGGTAGTGTGACACGAGGTACGAAAAATTCATTATTTATGAATTATTTGAAAGGATTGTGAAGTAATTCAAGAAGGTTTTGCTGTTCGGGTAATCCTGCGTTCTCTCAATTTTTGCCTTTAACCCATTGTTTCAATCAAGCTCTCTTCCCCATTCATGCAAAAGACTAAAGTATATGACATTCTTTCTTTGTTGAAAACGAGAATAATTTCTAGTTTTATTGTTCTGTGTTATCCTAACTTGTTCTTAAGATAACTTTGATACGAACACTTTGACTTATTAAGATAGCGGCACAAGTGAATCTATCTGCAGTGATTTTCAGGGAAAATGATCAGTAGTTATTCCATTTAGGTATATAACAAATACTGATATATGTATTAATGATTTTTCTACACACATAAAATATACGAGTCTACAGACAAAGGCAGATTCAGATGAAGGAAGGGAGGATTCAGAGGAAGCTGGGGCTATTTGCGATGGTCGGATTCTTCTTCTTACAAGACCCTGTATTTTTGATTTTATATACCCTACAAAATTGAAAGTTTACTATATTTACCGCTTTCCAAAAACTTCATTGTTCTTTTTGGAAGTTATGGGACGACTAATTCAAAAAATTGGAAAATTTTCTATAATATTTGCAAATTTCAATTATAAAAGTGATGATAATCAAACCGTTTTCCTTCTTACAACAAAAGAAATCGCCCGTTTTCTAACAAACAAATTGTTTTTAGTTAAGCTGGACGTAGAGCTGAAGTCACCGCGGATTGTTTCTAGGCAGATGTGCATGACGTAATTATGCGAGCGTTTTTGCATTAGAATTTTATTGTTAGTTTATTATGTTTGCAGTTTTGCACATTCGATGTGCGTTTTATGGTTTTAGGTGACGGCGACCCTTGACTTCTATCAGTTTCCCTATTGCAACTATCTTACCTTTCCATTCATATTTTTCTTCCATCCATTCCTTTCAATCATCCACTCTATCTAGCCATTTAATCCTTCCTGAAATTCCAAATATCGTTCAATCCACCACCCCATTTATCTAGTCATTCATTTCATCCATCCATTCATCCCAGTGAACCATCTAGCCATTTCATACTTACAGTTATCCCAAATATCGTTCAATCCACCACCTTATTCATCTAATCATTCCTTTCATTCATCCATTTATCCCAGCGAACCATCTGAACATGACAAGTATCTATTTGATCTATAATCTTAAGCTTACGCAATCGCAGTCACCTAAAAACCATAAAACCATAAAAACCACATTGACTATGCAAACAGCAAACATAAAAAAGAACTAAGAACAAAAGTCCTAAGCAAAAGAAACTGGCGTCACATTTGTTTTAGCTTTGCACAACCACCCAACATTTATAAATATAAATAAAATATTCCAAGATACGTCACCACAGCAAAACATGAGCGCAAATTTTGTGTAACATTATAGTCCCATCCGATACTTGCTTGACTCCCCAGTTTTGCAAATTTGAATGTAAGAGTGGTTTTACGCATTTATTTCTAGAACGGTTCGTCGGTTAGTAAACATGATCATAACCAATTTCACAGGAATTCTCAGAACAATGAAAACGACCGGGTTTGATGGTTTTCACAGTATCCGTAAAATATATAGTATATTTCACTTTCCCTGGATGAGGGGAGGGTTTTTTCTCTCGCCTAGTGCTTATCATATACAAAACGTAAGGTATACTGCAACGTGTAAGCCCTATCTTACGAATGCGACGTGCTAAAAATTTCAGCTCTCAAAGTCGAAGCGGGTGTCAGCAATGCGCAATGTATGAAAGAGTTACTCAATTTCTCCCATTTTCGAACTTTAACATGTAATTTTGTTAAAAAGTCCATGTACAAAATTTCAGCTCTTTAAGTATATTTGTCTTCGACTTATCATGAGGACGTACAGACAGAAGGACAGGGAGACGAGCAGACAGACGGACATGCAAAAATCAAACCAACTTTTAATATTATGCGTGGGTGTTCGGATAATTTATCTCTACCATCATTATTTCTGCATTACAATCGAAAGACAAATTTATTATCACCCACAAATTTTGGTTTCTACGTGTACTGTTGAAAACAATCAGTCCCAGTACATACAATACTGAAAAGTTCTTCAGTATATTAGAATCCTATGAAATTGGTGTTCAGGATTCATAAGAATTGACATTGCATGTCAACAATGTATATACCGACCAAAAGAAAAAAATGTACCAGAGGTCTAAGCCAGCCAACATCAACTGCACACGGGCAGTACACTACATACATTCGCATATAAGTATTTTTAAGTTGAACAATTATCAATGTGCTTAAAATATTTGAAAATTAACATTTATTATAAATTTACGAAAAATTGAGAAGTCAAGAAATTCATAATTAGGTAAAATTAATTTACAAAATTTTTTATATGAAACGGTAACACTTCAAAAGCAAATGATAGGTATCGACTCCAATAAGAACATTTTACTAACAAATTATATACTTTGTTTAGTTGACAACTAAAGTAAATATTTTTTTCTGGGTATCGACTGGATTAAAGAATTTATTTTGGATAGCCACTCAAATAAAGGCTTTTATTGTGGATATTGACTGCGATACGAATTTATTACTAACACAACACACTTTATTGCGGGTATTGCGGGTATTGCGGGTATCGACTGTAATTATAAATTATATTAATTTTAAACGCGTTACTGCGGATATCGACTGTAATAAAGATTCTTACTGCGGGTATCGATTGTAATAAGAAAATTACTTATAAAAACACTTTATTCTGGGTATCGACTGCAATAAAGTATATCCCAATCCGAAACCTTAATAAGATAGCAAGCCAAGTAAATCAACTGCCAAATATTGAGCTGGTAAGTACAACGTCAATTTCAACAACATTTCATCTATAATTTCAATTCATTTTTATAACCTAGATGAAATCATAGGGAATAGGTACTAAGTTAAGTTTATCATTCCGTTCGTAACGCGCAGAAATAATGCTAGTAGAGAAAAATGGGTTGTACACCCACGCATAATATTAAAAGTTATTTTGATTTTTTCATGTCCGTCTGTCCGTCCTCTGGTTAACTCGATAACGCGTTCTATTAGAGAGCTGAAAATTTGCAAACGGACTTTTCAAAAAAAAAGGAAAAAAAAGTGAATTTAAGTTCGAAAATGGGACAAATCCGGTAACTCCTTCGTAGGGTTGCCAATTTTGGTTTTTTACTATATATTATAACGCGTCAACGTAGATAGCTGAAATTTTGCACACCAGGAAAGTGTGAGGAAATAGTAGTTCATATAGGTGAACAACTAAAATTATTTCTCCAAGAACTTTTGCTGCTGCTCCAGTTGCTGTTGTTAGTAAATATTTGTTGGTGTTGTGAAGCCATTTGTTCTTTACAAGATCTGCTTCTAATAATTGGTGTCGAAGCTTCAGTATCGATAGTAACTGCTTTGACTTTTTTTTAAGTTCCTAGGTGACTTTTTGATGAAATTCCTGCTCGATTCCTTGAATTCTCAAGCTTTGTTCTTCTTGAAAATTCATTTGTACGTCCAAACGGCTTTCCAGAGATTTCTTGTGTTCACCCAATCGAGATTCTAGAGAATTGCACTTTGTTCCTCAAAAGCATTATTTTGTTTATCTCAACAGGATTTCAGAGAATTCTTTTGTTCTTCAAAATCATTTTTCATCGGCAAAGCTAATGAAAGCTCCATTTTGCTCATAAAAATATCCAAAAGATGTTCCATGTTCATTGCACGCTCTTCTTCAGCTTCATTTTCTTGTAAAATGTCTTAGAAAATAAATGTCTCATCATTCGTTCCTTCCGTTATAGTTTTAGCCAAGTCACCTCAGAAAGTTGTTTTGGGGGTTGTCGATGCAAAGTTTTGTAGTTCAATCGTGTGATGTCGTGACCCTCAAAATGGCCCACCATGGTTCATAGCAGTCATATCTTGTTACAATCAGTATACCGTGCCCTGGAGCCTATCTTCAACTTGAAAAGAGAACACATATAATTTATACAACAAAAACCAGGAGAATACATATTACATACCTAAGTGAAAGTACCTAACGGGAGTACCATCTATGAAGTCATAGTGACCGAAGACCTTCACAGCATCACAATTCCAGAAAAGGAAGCCTTAATTAATTGTAATTAGGTTCAATAAACTCTTCAGCTGACAACATTAAGTGGCTAAACAGTGGAAATTCTCCCTGAACTTCAAGCCCAGGGGAAGTTTGTCACCAATATTAAACGAGAAACACAGTGTTAGTTTTTCCAACCTCGAGCGCAATGTATCTTTAACCTCAACCTTGTGAACTCCCGTGTGCAAAATTTCAGTTCTCTAAGTGAACGCGTAATCGAGTTATCGTGAGAACAGATGGATGGACGGACAAACGGGCGACATGCAAAAATCAAAATAACTTTTAATAATATGCGTGGGTGTCCCATCCATTTTTTCTATGCGTTACAAACAGAATGACAAAGTTGGTATACACTTTAGATTTCATCTAGGGTATAATAACATTTGAATTGTGTTGATTGTGCGAAGAGGAAGATGAAATCTAAGCCTTGATGCATGTTTTAAGCGAGTGCTCTGCGCTTGTAGCTTTTAGGTTGGAAATCATTTCAGACGAATTTATTACTCCAAATAAGATTTGAAAACTAAATCCAAGGGCAATAATCGAGCTCGTAAAACGACTCGCTTTTGCCTAACCACTTTAGGCGAAGGCACAATAGATCAACTCTAGTCGCAGTGTCCGCATGGTTCTATAGAGGCCTAGTCGCCTCTATTCTTAACCTAACCTAATATAACCTAATCTAACTGCTTTAAGCACAACACTGTGTTTCTAATACATCTTTTTCAGGAGAACCTCATGACTTTAATAAGTCGAAAGCGTGGAGAAATCTGGAAATTGTTTTACTTCTCCGTTGGATCCATCCTAATATAATAACCGAAAATATATCAACACGTGTTCGTGCCCCAAAGTTGAACTCGGCGTTGATGCTGATTGCAGATTTTTTGAGACCTCTCACAAGAGGGGAATATACGATTGGCTAGGATACTCAAAACCCTAGCATATAGGGATATCATTCGAAGTGTTGACAAGAAATTCATTACAACACGATTGGAACTGTATACGCTTGCAATAACATGAATATGTATTTTTCATAATTAATGTTCTGGTGAAGTCCATATTCATAACGTAATCTAAAAGTAATTATGAATTGTTATGTAAATAAATACATTTTAAATTTTGTGTTTCTTTTATCGCGGAAAAAAATTCCAACACAATTGTAATCATGACACTGAAAATGTATGACGTCATGTAATTAATCGTACCAACTCCGTTTCTATACCATTCAATAAGTAATTACTCTTGGGATTTGCTCACTAATATAATAATAATAATATAATAATTCTGATATTTGTACCCATATTAATACCCACTTAACATTTGCACCTCAGGCTTAGACCATTTTAGTCACGGAAAAAAAACCCGAAATAAACCTAAGGATAAAGGACATAACCCTTTTTCTTAATATTCTTTTTCACAAGAATCGTAACAAAGATATTTTGCCTACACAAAGAGATATGAATTTTTAAAATTAAGTTGAAAAGGCGAAAAGTGGTCTTTTTGCGATTTTCAAAGAGTTGTAACATTCACACTAAGTGGAATTTGGGCAAAATATTTCAATAAATATTAAATAAAACTTAACGAAAAATGAAGATATTCGTATCTCAGTCGGAAGAGTTTTCTTAAAGAAAACAAGAGGATATTTGACATTGGATATTGCAAGTGCCCAAATTTGAATTCTTATTTAAGGTTCAAAGATAAATGCATATTTGGAATATTGAAAACTTTAAATAATTTCAATAGAGTTCGAATTGACGACCAGGAATCATCAGACACTACAAATGTTGATACAAACAACATTTACATTGATACTGAAATATACTAGCATGAAAAAAACTAACTACATTTAAAGAATAAGATGGAAAACAAGAAATAAATTACCAAAAATCTTAGACACATATCAAGTATCTGACAGATATCTGATCCGTAATTGCCTTTGCAGTACTTTAGGACTAGCGTGGGAATTGTATTTATTGATTCGGGATGAATTTGCATGGTACCGCACGTGTCATGAGAATCATTGCTTTGTTTCTCTTGTTTTTTTTTGTTTATTTTTCTAACTCCTCGTAATTCAGATCGATGTCTCTCAATATACAGTAATGATGTAAATAAGTGCTGTAAATAATATAAGACAAAATAGGAAAATCAAAACAACTTCCTATTTTGTGTGTGATCTGTTCTTAAGCTGTAACTAATATTGAGTATCATTTTAAGATATATATTTTATTCGTTTTCTTTTTTCATATTTTAGTTCTATACGATTCTGGGAACAATTTATGCAAATTATCGTTCTGAAAAATAGAAAATCTGTGTTACTATATGCATTGGCGTATCTAGGACTTTTTTCTCGGGTGGGACAGGTCCCCCAACATAGGTTTCAATAAACATTTTGTTTGCGAAGTATACCGTCTCATGAGTATTCCCAGCTTTGACCAATATTTGTTATGCATTTCTCTGAGCACTTACAGGATGTTCATACAATTCCCAGAGCCAATGAAATTGCATAGATTAAAAAAAAACCCATAAAATTTCTAAAGTTACAGAGTGTATAGAGAGTCTATAAGTTACGGATCAAGTAAGAAACATAATCTAAATTCTAGAACATAGTTTCCGCTGAAATAGCTCTGCACTCAAAAATAAAATAATTCTCATAAAAATAAAAAAATTATATAATTCTTCATAAAATAATTCTCATTTTACAAGTCGCAAATATCGCGTCACTTTAACTTCGCTAACAAGAAAGCAAAAATAAAAACTAGATCAGCACTTTTAATCTACTACAAATGCGGAGAAAGAGAGCGGATTGCGGCATGTCAATTTCTGTCCTACATTTACTCATATCTTACGCTAATTTTCTTTTTATTTTACTGAAGGCGGTAAGATTTCTTAAGTCACTGTCGAGATGCAGGTAGTCACTATTATTAGAAGGCGTATTTAATTAATTTAAAAGATGTGAAGTACTTCGCGTTATGGTGGTATTTGTAGTAAGTGCGTTAAATACCAGTAGCGGGACGGGGGCTTGTACTTGTATTTAAAAAAACATTTAAGTCCAGGTCCTGGTACTTAAGTACTTTACAGGTCTGAAGTTAGATAAACATTTCATATCAATTATTCACGTTTTTATTAAGCAATAATAAAGAGATATTTAAAGTCTGTATACGCTTTAGTTTACGGGTTTTTTTCCAAACTTATTTAGAACCTGTTGCGTTGTTTGTTTTAATTATCTCATTTTCAATGTTTATGAGTGCCGTGTCCGAAAACCTCTCCTGAAGCAATTGCTGTTAACCAAGTTTTAACTCGATGGAAAAGATCCGTCCACAGCCGGTCGAGTTTTTAGGAAGACCCAAAACTGCTTACAGTTACTTGTATAAATTTGGGCAGAATTCTTTATTAATTTCTGTTTTCAGTGTTTCCTAATTTACTACAATACCCTTGTTTTGGAACATATTATTTATTATGTTTGTTTCAGCCTGTAAGATGGAAATGTCTACATTGCAAACATTTTTATAATTTTCTACAAATGCCTCTCCATGTTTCAGGTACAACTTTATAAATGAGTTAACTGACTGTGCCAAAGGTAAATTTTCAAAACTAGTTTTGAAGTGTTGTAATTATGTATGTTCCAATATTCGAATGGCCTTGTATCTGATGGAAAGTCTACTAAATTACTTTTACCTAGAGTGGATTCAGGCCTTCTCCTTTTCGAGACTCGAGTAGGTTCTAGACAAATTTAATGTTTTTCTGTGTCTAAAGTGCTAATATAATTTTATTCCATAATGTAACGTAAGAAAAATATTATTGAAGTTTTTTATTGCGCAATAAATATTTCTTCCTTATAAAAATAATCAGCCTTATTATTGAATCCGTTGGGATTAGAATCGAAAGAGCTTACTTTTTTTTCGGAAAATTAAAAAAAAGTTTTACGAAATTTTCAAAATTTCATTGATATCAAAGGTTATCAATTAAAATTTTCGCACAAACTGTCAAAATAGTGCTGCATGATTTCTCCTGTCAACATTCAGTGGAATCAGAGCAAACTCAGAATAGTTTTTAAAAATTAAAAACAATCTAATAGGTTTTCTTGAAGAAAAGAACTCGTTAAAGCCTTTTCGATTCCGATCCGAACGGATTCAATTTAATTAGGTCTCAGATTGTACGATTTGACGAATTTTTCTTGGGAATTTTCATAATTTCCTTGGGGAGCCAGTCCGCATTCTGGGGGATCCGTTGCTAGTTACGACAATGACTATATGTAACTAATATCACAAAATAGATAATAACAAAATGAAAAGTACGGATAATTTCCGGTTCTCCTACCGCTGGTATATTCTGCCAATCCTTAAGTCACATTCATGTATATTGGGAAAATACATCGTGGTTGCCAAGTCAAATGGGTACGAGATAATGTGAGAGCCCCATTGCTCGGAAACTGTTAAGAACCCCCCCCCCCCCGCCCTCCTTCCTACCAATGCAATTTTTTGCTTGTCTAGCCATGACCTATCCATAGCCTGGGTGTATCACCGAAGTCTGGATATCCTGTATGTAAAATGGGTTTTAATCAAAGAACATATAACTTACTTAACTAAGTTAGATTTTCTTTGCTTTAATGTAAATTAAAGTAAATCAAAGTACACAGCGGGTCTTGTTTATGTAATCTCATTAGCTTAATTTCTTAATCTTAGTTTAATTTCCATGTAGGGTAAATTTGCTAGTACCCGGACACTTAACGTTTCGTCTTATTTTTTTGCTCAATCATTTTATTGCTATTAAGAATATGCAATATATTTTATTTTTTTATTATTATTTAAGCTGTTTACATTTAGCAAGTAAATATTTTTAGGTCATTTAATAATATTTTGTTATAGTTTTAGGGTTTACAAAAAAACGTTCGCTTTTAGCTAGTATTCGGACACTTTTCTCTTAAAAAAACTAAAGAATTTATGCAGGCAAATACTTCAAAGTTGGTAAAAGTTATCGCATATTAGTTTTGTTGTTAATATTTTCAGCACACGAAGTCTTTGCTTGCTCCTCGTAAGATAATGAAAACATTGGAGTGCACTTGGGGTAGTACCACCTGCCACCTATAGTGCAATGCTCCCGACCAATGTTTTTAAATCGTCATCTTTAACATCGCTTTGAAATTCAATTAATTCAATTCTTCTTCTTTTTCTTAATTGACTTTTTTTTAGACTTTGTTCCTTATTGATTAGTCTTTTCTATATGGCATCGAATTGAACCCGGCGATACACTAGGACCAGTCGTTGGTGACACACAAGAAGGACTAGGTTCTGGAGGATTCAACTTTCTTAATTAGAATCAATAGATAATTAGTAGTCTTATCAGTTGCAACTTTCTGCCGTCATTCAAAACATATGTGCCTCCCGTCAGACCATTGAATGTAAGATCTAGTTCTGGTAACACTTCTATAGAAGCTTCTGCTCCGGCTTCCTTGATGATGTCCAAAACTTGATTTTCGTGAATATTTCTCATTCTTAACTTATGATCCATTAGCGCAATACTTTCAATAGCAGTTTGAAACGTCTGTACTGGATTCTTGATTCTTGCATTGTAGTTGGTATATCAGCTGCAGTAGCTGCGAAATTTTCAACAACATTTTTCATACATTCACTGAAAACAACTGTTTTCGGGTCGTAAGGGTAAAGCCCACATTTCTTGAAGAATTTTTTTATGGTGTATCCAATTTTTTAGATTTTGCAAGATTGCAGTTTCCAGCAAAGGACAGAAAGTTTTTTTTTGTTATAAGTTTGCCAACATTCTTGACTGCCATTCTCGAACGATTTTTTTCGAACTGGCGTCAGCTGATTGATCCATATGAATGGTGTTTGGTGGCAATGCACATAAAGTTATACTTTTTTCCTTGTAATTTCCGCTACTTTTTAAATATTGGTCCAGTTCTCGAGCCATTTCAAAAACAGTAATCACTGCTCTGTCTTTAGTAATACTTCTGCTTGTCTTGCAGCCAATGATATGTTTCGTTTAAAGAAGGAACTGAGCCATGTTCTTCCTCATCGACCACACTTTTAAATATGTTGCGCAGTGTTGATGAAGTTATCTTGTTTAAGTGACTTAAGTCACTTGCTAACAGCACTCCATAATTATTTTTCAGCACACTTCATAAAACTCAATTTATTTTCTCTGACATCGATGTAGTAGGTATAGCTTAACTCATCTCTGGATTATTAGCGTATCGGTTTACACATTCTTTCGGATTGTATGCATAAGTACTGTCATCCATTATTTTGAAAATTATTATGATTATTTACTACCCAAGTTATCTTTTATTTTTAATTACGTATTAAATATTTTTGTCCGGACACTGAAACTGCAATTTTAGTAGTCTGACAGCAGAAATGGAATTAATTAAAATACGTCCGAATACTAAAAGTATAATAAAAACATGTTTAATTTTGTCTGTCCTATAAAAAATATATTTTATTATTGTGTTAGAGAGTACGTAGGAAACATTCTCTTTTGAAGCATACTTTTAGTGTCCGGAAACTAAACAAATTTTTTTTTCTAGTTTAGTTACCGGACATCAAAAATTTTTATGTATTTAATAAAAAATATTTCATATTTTTGATTTAATACTAATAAAATGCAATATTCAATCAATACAAAAACAGTTAGACTAAGTGTAAAGCAATACATAATAATTTTATTTCACTTTCTCTGATGTCTAATGCCCTAATTGCACTTTACATAAAACACGTGTTGAACTTACTGACGTGAAGTACATACACATACTGATAAGTATTTTCTCAAAAACAACACGTGTGTTACCCAGATTTTGGATGTGCATCTAAAAAGATCAAATAAACAAAATTCCATCGGAGTTCTAAGGCTAATGGGTGTACTTTTCTTATTTTTATTAAATAAAATGAATAGTGTCCTAATACTAGTGCAGTTACCATGCATTAAAAAGAATATCAAAGTTAATTATTATACAATTTATGCCAAGCTGCTACTATTGATTTTCCCAATTAAAACTCATAAAAATTAGAAAAGTTCAAAGAACTCATTAGGCTTGGTGGTGTCGAAATCACATAAATCACCTGAAATTTAACAAATTGATCAATTTCCTTAGGCTTAAAGCTGTAAAACGTGTTCCATAAAATGGTCCTCATTTTATCCTGTTTGTTGTCGTAACGACAAATATCAAAGAACATGTATCAGACCTTCTTTGCAAATATTCAGTTCTAACACGATTCAATTTGTGACCTTTTTCGAGATTAGTGTCCTTCTATAGCTAAAGGGTAAAGAGAATGCAATATTGTGCAAGGTTTCTGTTTAAAATGCAGCAAAGTGTCACGAATTCATACATCACAGCTGGTCGGTGGCAATAAAAATATCCAGGTGAACTTGGGTCCATACAATCGGTTTGTCTTGGACTTACACATTGTAGATAGATTTCCATAGAGAGTGATAGGGAGTAAATAGGTATTAGGTTTTATTATGCTCCGTTTTTAACACTTTCAGCAAAGACATTTATATTATGTCGACATGATATATTTCCGACTGCGCTTACTTATGTAGGTACGTTGCAAAATTCACACAATTCCAGTAGGAGCTCAGGGGAAAAATGTGTATGCCTGACTTAGATAAGATATACTGTTATCGAAAAGAGATAGCAATTTGTGTGGCTATATCTGCAAAGGTTAATCGAAGGAAGGTGCGTGCAGGTCCTATTGTTTCATTGTTTTTCTAAGAACAATGTAGGACGGAAAGGCACGTGCAGCTGCGAATATTTTGATTTGTGCATTATTTTAGAAGAAATGGATTATTTTCATTTCAATACGAGATACGAATAACTGGAGACGTCTTTATTTTCCGTACCTTCCTAAGAAATTAGGAAGAGGTCTTCCATTTATCTCTCAATGAATACAGATAAAATGCTTCCCACCACCTTCCTGAGAATTTAAATTGAATGGTTCTTTTCAACCTTACGGAAAATTCATGCTGAATGCTTTTGTCCATTTTTTGTATTGCCAGAATGAATGCTTCCACATAATTGCATGCTCCTTTCACCTTTCAAAATCTTTGTCAGGAATGCTTTTTTGCCCCTTTTTATTTTCAATCTTCTTACATAACTGCTACTCCACTGCTTAATGATGAACATACACACTGACATACACTTTTCATACATACTATCTTCAAACAGCGTAAAGGGGCAAACACAATTTCACCCTTTTAATCGGATTCGTATAAATGTCAAATTTGCTTATTTGAGACATTCGTGCAATTGGACACATTACACCCACTGACTTATAACAATGGACTGAGCGATTTGCTATTTCATGTGGCACAAAAAATATTGTGTTTCTGTATATGACCGTTAGAGCACAATTTAAAATGATTACATAAAAAACATATAAAACTTAACAGATCAATTTTCAATAACTGAATTTTCGTAACTGAATCCTGCTTATGGGCAAGAGAGACGGAGCATGGTAAACACTATCCTTCTGAGGTGATTGCATCTGTAGCCAACATAAAAACATCAAATGGCATAAGCAAACGTTCCAGAATGCAATATTTTGTGTTGGTAGCTCCAACTCTGCCATAGGGCGAAAGAGAGATCTATAAAACTTGTGCCATGCTTTCCGGTACGAAAATGACAACACGCTCAGTGCATTGTTATAAGTCAGTGATTACACCGAAATGAGTCGAAGCGGAGCAAATTACAACTTTTACCGGTGACATAACCTAGAAAAATCATCATTATGCTAGAAGATGGATGGAAAGACTTTTTTGTAGAGAAATAAATAAAAAAATGAATTCTACGAAGAAAAAAAAGAAAAAAAAAATTTACATAGACGGGTGTCAAGCGTTGCTCGGGCGCCAATAGTTTTGGTCGGTAGCAAAACGTCGGATTTGTCGCTGGGTAGTGGAGTAAGGGGTGTAAATTACAACAGCTGGCTTGAATTTAATTTCTTGCTTTATTGCTTACGGGCTTAATATAAGTCTAAAATATTTAAAGTAAGTTTCTGAATTATTAAATCTAGCTGCGAGGTACAATGGAATAGCTTTCCGTTGTACGCGTACTGACTAGTGGTTTCCGTTACTCACCTACTACTACTATGAAGTGTACCATGTACAAACAAAGTGAAAAAAAGTGTTTTGTCTAATACGAATTCTCCACATAATTGAGTGCATTGTACTCACTGAATAATCACATTACAAATCAATCACCTGACGGTTAGTGCATCTGTCGATGCAAACGATTTTGTCTGTTTCAGTCGATCATGCCAATATTTTGTTGGAATTAGTCTGCAATAAATTCTCGACCATTGAACGTGCCTCTTTTAACTCGTGCCATATTCTTCTTCTTCTTCTCTTGATTTTGATCTGGAACTGTGGGCTCTGTGTGCGAGCTGGAGTTCCTTCACAATGGCTTGACCCTATGGGGTATATCCCAAAAAAGTGTGTCGTATTCGTCTAGTTATTTGATTGCCATGTCCGGCTACTTTTAGATGTGCTTATATCTAATGACCTTGCTGGCCGTTGTCAATTGTTGTTGATGATGATCTTACAGGTATTGGATGTTCTCATTGAGTTATGAGCGTGTTGACTATTGATCAAGCAGTGATGGACAAAAACATAACAGACATCTACAAAGAAGAACATATAACATACAAGGATGTACAACACTATACGAGACGTGGGGGTAGGGTCTATTAGCAATTTGCTATCTGAAGGAATTTATGAGTTTAAGAAAAAATGAGTTGAATGAGATGTATTGATTGAATTGATTAGCTAAAAATATAGCTTATTTACACCTGCAGCAGTCCCGCAGCTGCAACAAAGCATGTTAGTTCCTTGAGCCCGCCGAAGTCAAAAGATTCCAGTACGCTTTCTAGAGATCTGGCGCCTAGAATAGGTGGGAAGCTACTTCTGGTTGAACTGAACCGGGTGCACTCTAGGATGCTGTGTTCTATTAAATTGGGTGCATTGCATGAATTACAGTTGACTAAATCAGTTTTACTTATGGTCTGAAAAAGTTTGGCGTCGTACCTGTGACCAGCATAGAGTCTATTAATGAATCTGGTTTCCTTGGGAGTGAAGTCCCAGTGGAGCCAGGGGGTTTTCGCTAAAGGGACAACATTTTTGTAGAAGGACCCAGAGGAGGTAGAAATGCGGGTGAATTCTTCATCCCAGTCTTTGTGTATGAAACTGTTTATGGCTATTAGGGCATCCTCAAGGGAAATGGAGCTCTCAGACACCTGATCCGAAACTGTAGCTTGCTTAGCCTTCTTGTCTGCTAGTTCGTTAAGAGCTAGGCCTCTATGGCCTGGAAGCCAGAGGATGCGAAAGGCGCGGGAAGGGTTCTGGTCTATTGGGTTGAATATTGATCTCGCATAGTAGTTTGAGCTTTCTTTTGTTAGAACTAGACAAGCAGCTTTTGAGTGTGTGATGATGAGGGATTTAGTTCGGGAGGAGGAGGTTTCCAGCTCAACGGCCAATCTAATGGCCAGTAGCTCACCCGATGTGGATGATCTTAGCACATTGTAACGGTGTTCAGAGATGGAAATTCAACCGCACACACACCTCTGTCTGGTTGATTGAACGAAGCATCGGTGGTGCAAACAGCCCAGTCTTCCGAGTAGTGCGCGTTGATAGCATGGAGATACATTTGCGAGAGTTCTTCATCTGAGATGGTCGATTTGGTCTTACCAGCCCTTGCAAGCCTGCCATGATCTATTGATTGGTTCCCAGGAGGGGGAGTCAGTGTGCATTGGCCAAATTGAGAGAATTGCCGAACTCCTTCGCAAGCATCTTTTGTGTTCTGTATTTGGGCGGGACCTCATTAGCCAGCCCATACAGGATGTGGATAAGGGTGGTGGGTGGTACACCAAGAGAGGCTCCTAGGCAGGAACTTGTGAGCGTTCTGAGCTTATGTTCGATACGCCATGGTGGTGTTAGATAGCTCGATTTTCGTTCTGATTGCAGCCCGAAAGGTCTTGAGTGCTGACTTGGGGTGGCTGTGATGGCTTCTTGCAGTGATTATTCTGAGGGTGTAGAGGTAGTAAGAGGCTGATTTAGATACCTATTCAATGTGACACCCCAGAGACAGGTTTGAATCTGCCTAGAAACTTTAGATGCTTTTGAGCTGGAACTTGTGAGCCTAGAAGGTAGAGTGAGAGCGACGAGAGCTTGTTACAGCGAATTGGCATCATGACCAGCTTATCTCTGTTAATTTAAAGGTTTAGACAGGATGCTGCTTCCGAGGAGTTTTGTAGCGCTGCTCCTAGCTTTGCTAGGGCATCACCGAAGGTTTTTCCAGATGAGATCAGGAGAAAGTCATCAGCGAACTGGACCATGCTAACATCTTCACTAGCGATGTCATGAAGCTTTCTAATGTAGATGCTGAAGAGAGGGGGGCTGAGCGAGCTGCCCTGAGGGAGCCCACTGAATGACTGCACACTGACTGAACTTAGCGTGAGCTTCCTGCAGGACAGGAAGTTCAAAATCCAGTCAGTGAGATTGCCCTGGATATCTAGAGATATGAGCATTTCTTTAAGAGTGTTCAGACAGACTGACTCATATGCTGAGGATATGTCTACAGAGAGAATGATTGTCTTGAGTTTTCTATGACAATTGGTGGAAATCAATTCAAGAACTGTGTTAATGCACTGATTTACAGACTTTCCCTTGATGAAGGCAAAGGAATTTTTCACGCGGAGTTTCTTCTCCCTAAGATGTTTGTTCAGCCTGTCCGACACAATGCTGTTAATGCATTTGATGAAAGTAGATATCAGGGCAATCGGTCTGATAGTGTCGAGGGCAGATCCAGCTTTATTTTTTTTTTGGAATTGGGACTACCTTGATTTCCCTCAGGTGAGGTGGTATTGAGTTTGATAGCCGAAGGTAATTGAGCGAGTCCAGCAGAGAGCCAAGGGCTGCCTCATCTAGACTTTTGAAGGCAAAGAAGGGGATACCATCTAACCCTGGTGCAGAAAAGTTTGGCTTCCTTCGTAGAACATCGGATAGCTCGACTAGGGTGAGCGGGCTTGGAGGCTCTGAGGTTAGCCTATTTTTGGGGGAGCTGACTACATGCGTTTGGCCCGGAGAGGGAGGCGTGATGAGTGACTCGACAAACTCGAGAGATTCCGAGTCATCCCATTTCTGACAAGCATCAGAACCTTGAAATTTCGTTGACAAGTTTCGAAAAATTTTGAAGAATTTGCTAGAGTCCAGCTGTTCTAGATTATCAACAAACTTGGTGGTGTGAGAGGCTTTAGCCTTTCGAATGGATCCTTTCAGGAGCCTGGATGTAGCTAGGTACTTATTTAGTGAGATATTAGATGAGCTTCTTATGAGCTCAGAGAAGGCTGCCTTTTTCTTTCCAAAGAGACGTTGAATGTCTGGATTCCACCATGACTTGGGGGAGAACTTGCTGTGAGGCATTGAGAAGGTGTGTTTCTCAATAAGTTCTTGGATGTCCTCAACAATGTGACTAGACCTTCCGAGCGCTTTGAGCTCTTCTAATGCTCCAGTTTAATTTAGGAAGCGTCTACGGGGGCTGGGCCTAGGTAGGGACGAATTTGCTAACGTTATCTCAACTGGAAAGTGGTGAGAGCCTCCAACTTGTTGATTACTCTGGACGAGATTTGGGTAGGCGGGAAAGAACATATCACCAAGTCAAGTGTGGAACCCGAGCTGACTAGGGATGCATTAGAAAAGAAGGTGGGGGAGGAGTCGGAGATAATATGCAGTCCAGAGGTTAGGACAGTGTCTTTCAGGAGAGATCCCTTTCTCACTGAAGCGTCCGATCTGATAACATTGTTATCCCACAGGGAGTCTCTTGCATTTAGATCGCCACTCAGAATTACCGAGTTGAACCTGGATAGGAAGATGAGAAAATCCTCTGTGTCATTTTTGAACCTAGCTAGATCAATTGTGGTAGGGGAGTAGGCAGAGGCTACAACTAAGCTGGAACCGAGATCAGTCATCTGAACCATGACAGTGTCCATACCTGAATCAAACGTAATACGCTTATAGCTAAGGTGTGACTTGATGGCAATTAGAGAGCCTCCATAACCGTCGGCGCTGTCATTTCTAACTAGATTATAGCGTCTTAAGGAGGCAAGGAGACTGGCCATGAGCCAGGTTTCATTGAGTAGTATGATGTCGTATGTACCTGAGTTTAAGAAAAGTTCAAGGTGAGATTTATTAGCGTTGAAAATTTGAATGTTTGGGTGCAGAAATTTCATGGGGGGTTAACTAGATCAAACAGGAGGCGTTTGCGAAGGTGTGCTGAGGTTGAGTGGTTGTCACGTGGAGATGCACTGTTTATAATATTAAGGTGTGTTGATTAGTTGAAGTTGTTCATTTTAGTTTTGAGATTGAATAAGAAATCAGAATTATTAGGACTTGTGGAAGATTTGTTTAGCTCTGTGCTGAGCATTGAGAAGAAGCGTTCCAGCTCAGAAACTCTGAGCTTATCAGCCATTATGCCAGTGCCTGTTTTCCCACTGTCCATATTCTGGAACATGGCATAGTGCGAGTTAAAGGGTTTGACAGGTTTTTGAAAGTTAAATCCTTTGGCTACTTTGGCATATGATCTTTTCGTTAGCACTCTGTTGACATTTCTAATAGGGTTTCGGATCTTATGATCAGCAATGTGTGATGGAAAAGATTCGCCATTCAGGGTGTTAAGTAAGTCAAACCTATTCTCGCTGATGGGTGTCTGACTGGTTTGGCTTTCTGGCAGAACGTCTTTTCGCACCGCTTATTGTGATAATTTTGAGGATGTGTTGCTCGATAAGTTTGGCCGGATATAGAGGATCAGTAGGCTTATGATTGCCTTTGCAGTTGTTGCAGTAGGCAGGGTTTGTACAGGGCTTTTTTTCATATGCCTCTTTGCAGCAGTTGTCGCAGAACGGGCTTTTGGCCTTGCACTGTGGAAGGCCGTGACCATACCTGAAACATCTCATGCAAAGTCTTGGTCGAGGGGTGAAGTATTCCACGGAGCGAAGTGCTCCTGCAATCGCTACCTCCTTAGGGATTTCAGAGCTCATGAAAGTGAGCTTTACGACTGGAGTAGGTATAAATTTGTTCTCTTCGATTCTTTTTGTGAAGCGAAATGCATGAGTGACTTTGATCGGTGATGAAATATATCGAAGAATGTCTTCATCTGATAAGTCTGTGGGTACGTTTTTGACAATACCCTGCTTACGTAAGTGTGTAAGTGGAATGAAGCATTTTAGATCAGCCGTAGGGAGGCCTTTCGTGAGAAGGTTATTGGCAGCTGCACTACTAGCAAAGAAAACTTTATTCGAGTTGAAATTGGCTTTTGCTAGGATGATGCCAACTGCAATATCACTTAGTCTTACCCTGTTTTCTTCAGGGAGTCGTGAGATTGACTAACTGGAAGAGTAGAGCTCAGGACATTGGTCGTGTCCTGTCCCCCAGGATATCCCGTATCCTTATATACTTCATTATCCGTCATCCTACACTATAGCTGCATTTTGTCGTCAACCGTTATGCAAAAGTCGCCAAGAGCTACACACACAACTTGAAGTGCACACGCGGGTTATGTTTAAAAAATAATGTGAAGAAACTCAATATAAAGTAAATAGTAATATGCAAACCTGAGCTCGACAAAAAACTCAAGGAAAAAACACCCCTAATCAAGTGTTTTGAGGCGTAACTAAATGTTTCAAGAAAAACTACAAACGCGCAACATTCTTAATGGCCGCTGCTGAGACCATTCTGAAATTTTCACAAAAGGAACTAGGGAAATTACATCCACTGCTTGATACGTTCACCAAACAATTCTCCAGAATTATTGCAGTTCTTTTTTCGCATAATTGAAAAAAACAGTTATGTACGCTACCGAAGAAAGCTGGCCGATTTGCTTGGAGGCTCAATTCGAAGTGTGTCGTGCCGTCTTGTTTTGTGTTTTTTTTGTAAATTCCTAACGCTAATTCCGAAAAGTAGTTGTCAGTTTATCATGTACTGGTGAGTGCAGAATGGGTTTACATACGTGTGCACTAAATAAAGGGTTCCGTTGTGCACTTACTACTACTACATTTCTCCGTGTTTCATGAACCGGCGATAGGATAAGTGAGGACGGATATTCTAAGTTTCCCGGACAAGCTTGTTCAACTTCTAGAATATTTGGATTGGACGGTCAGATGGGAGGTTGAAGGTAATCTGATGAACCACTATTTCCCTTGTTGTAAATTATGTGATTTATTGGTAAAGAAAAGATCTATCTTCATATATCCAGGATTCCACTTTATTATCACTAGACAGCTATTATGCTACGTCCGTACGCCACGACAACTAGGAGTAGGAGAGAGTTCTTACAGAATGTATTGTGATCTAATCTGTCATTTAGTTAGCACTACAATACACGCGCCCTAATTTGCTAATGTTTTACTCGCGTTACATTACATCCAAGATTACAGACGGGATCCAATACTCGAAGTGTAATATCCAGAACTTTGTTAGAATTTTGGAAAGACCCTTCAGATTGCGTCCCAGCATAAATTTCAAATTTATAAACGTATGGGTTTGTCGGACATGTACATGATAATCCCACAGCGTCCTCTAAATGCTGCAAGCTGTTCATCAATAGTGAGTTGTTCACTGGGATTATAATTGTTTTTACAATTAAAAATGAATTTTTGCACAATATCTCGTATCGCTGCAAGTTTGTCTAATGATTGTCTTTGACAGTGACATAGTCAAATAGAGTAATTCAATCCCTGTGCTTCTACAATTGTCCCAAAAATCATTCCCGGTAAAAGCTCTAATTTCCATCATGTTAGTAGGACGAGCATCTCTGTCACGTTTATATTTTGATTGAATAACATTTATGTATATATTGGTGGATTGCACAATAATCTGTAGAAATGAATCGTCAAAAAAGAACTCGAAGCAAGATAGTGGAGACTGGGCATTTCTAGCATTACCATTAGGCCCACATTGTTGTACTAAGATATTATGCGATCTAGTTCTTGATGACGTTGGGGACGTTTTATACCAACGAGTGCCATTTCTAGATTGGTAATAGTTCACAAAAGTACTTAGAGGAGTATTGTCCTCGCTTGAAAAACTACCCTCCATATTTTCTTCTATCAGTGAATCAACCATTTCCTCTGCGCTCCCTTGGTGGGTTTCTTCTATGCTATGTTCATATTCTTGCTCTGTTTCCGAGTCATGGATGAGCTCTGTGACACGTTCCTCTTCAATATCTTCGGTATCGCTTGGCACAATATCACTCGCATCATCCAAATCTTCCTCTAACTAGCCTCGTATTATGTTCTCACGACGTTCGTCCATATCGAAAATCTGCAATATTCAATACAAAGATCATCATAAAATATAGATCAGTCTTATAAAAATTGTTGAAATCCTAAAAAGAAGATAAATAAAAGAAATACTTACAAGAAACACTTCAGAACCGAACGAGATATTTAGTAACGCCGATACTCGCGTGGGGTTAAATTCTGTCCCAAGTACTTCACCGCCTTTTTTTCGCCACTTATGTACGCATGGAATGCCGACGAGGTACTGAACTTGACCGTTGTTAACTTATCTACGATTACACTGGTGCGACACGACCTGCACTCGTATAATTAAAAAGTTATGAACGAAAGTATTCGTCTGGGGCGAATATTCACCCCACGCGTGTACTGTAGTGTTAAAGGTGTTAACATACCTAATATACATTATAAGTACTAAAGTATTCTTAAATTAGATATTGCCAAACCTAGCAGCCCTGCCTTTAATACTTATTTTAAAAGTAACTATGAATCATAAGAGACGATAAATTTCATGCATTTATAAGATTGAAAGCTTGTCCGCGCTTCTACGATTGTTTAAGCGTGTGAGCTGGTAAATCAAATTCATTTGAGATAAGAGAAGGAAGGAAAAGAAGATCCTTGTGGGATATGAAAAACAAGGATTATAAAAATAGACTAGCGTTAAAAAATGGATGGAAAGAAATAGCGGATGCATTGAAAACTGATGCTGAGTTGTATTTGTAACTAATAATTTTTTTAATTTACATTAAGATTTTCATTAAGATCTATTTATAAGAAAAAAATTATTGGCAAAAATATTACGATTGCTTATTGCTGAAAAACTAGAATTATATGAAAAACTTTTAGCAATGGAATTTACATTCAATGTTATTTGTTGGTGTTGTAGTAACATAGATCTATCAACTCCTTCTATATCTATAATTAGGTTTCGCAGTATTCACATTGGTTTCTATTTCTTTCGTTAGTATGCACCACTTTGCAGTAGTTATTTCTTGTTTTTGTGTGGTTTTCATTAAATACAACTTTACTTCCACTTATATTGGTGTTATGGGCAAAAGGCCGCAATAAGTTGTTACGAAGCGGATACGCTTCATCTCCCAATAAAACAAAAGGTGCATCAACATCTGTGCCAGGTAAAGTTGCAGGAGCTAGAATTCCAAATTCGTCATTTTCTAGCATATGACAAACAGCTGACGAAGAAAATATACCACCATCATTTTGCCTCCCATAACTTCCAGCTTCTATTCCTATGACCTTATAATCCGCATTTGCAACCGTATGCAATACAACGGAATAATATCCAATGGAATTAAAATATAAGGTTCCATAGTGTGGCGAACATTTAATTTGAATGTCTTTACCATCCACGCAACCCACATAATTCGGAAATCGTAAGTGCTTATGAAACTCCTCAGAATGTCTGATAATGTCTGATTCACATGGACGAGGCAAATGCCTACGTACAAATTTAGCTTATACTGCATTGCACACATTTGGAACAATGCCATAAATTGTATTATGTGGAATCAGACAGTGGGGCTAATTGAAATTATCAAAGTAAATGGATACATTTTTTAGATTTGGATTCTCTCCGTGATTCATTAACACCAGTTAAACTTCGTAGCAACTTAACCGATTTCGAAAGTCAAGTAAACTAGTGTTCGCTCATCAAACAGGAAAATAATATTCTTCAAATTCCAATGATATCTTCTCCAGAATCTCCAGCTGAGTTTCGACCAATAGCGTACTATGCTTTCTATCTAAAGTGGTTGAAAAACTAATGTACCGACAGGTTCTTGAACACGTAGACAAAAATATTTTATTGACCTACTGGCAATCCGTTTTAGGACACACCACAATTTTAAAACTGCTATCTTAAAGATATCCACTGTCATAAGAAGTGATATGAATCAGGACGAATTTACTACCTTGGTGCTTTTGCATTTATCAAAAGCTTTAGATACCATTAATCATAGCATACACTTGCAGAAGCTTTATGACTCTTTTAAATTTAGTAGTACAATAGTATCGATGATCGGTAGTTTTTTATCAGATCGCAATCAAACAAATCTAGCTCAATGATAGAATATCCACTCCGCTACCGCTAGTGCGAAGAGTGCCCCAAGGTTCTATCATGGGCCCATTGCTCTTCAGCCTATTCATTAATGACTTACCATTAATAGTTCGTGATGTGAGCATTCACCTCTATGCAGATGATGTACAATTGTACTTAAGGTTATTGATGATTGCATCTGAATAGGACAGAATCCTTGCATGGTCTAAGCATAATAAGTTACAATTAAACCTTAGTAAGTCGCAGTGTATAAGCTTCTATAGCATTTCATTGATTTGCTTGATGTTGCACCAGTAGTTTTAAATGGATAGTAGGTATACTATGGCGTCACCAGATCACTTTTTTAACCTTCCAGGATTTCGCCACGGATGGCGCCACCGTCGCTAGGTGGTTTGAGCCCGTGCTAAATGTAGGTTTGTGTCTTGGTTTGTGTCTTGGCTACACCATTGTGCCTTGGGTGCACCATGTGTTGCGCCTAAATGTAGGGTTTTGGTTTCATTGAGTCTCGACTGCGCCCTAGCGGGATTAATCGGTACTACCGCGATGTATCATTTGATCTTGACTGGACTCTAGCGGCATTAGCAGGTACTACCAGCATGCTCCCGTACTACGGTTTCCTTAAATAGATATGTGGTGCGCCTAAATGTAGGCTTTTGGTTTTGAACTAATATTAGTAATTAAAGTTCATGCCAATGGATTCTAGATGGTTGGGGTGTGGGTATTAGGGGGACGAAATTTTCATCAGAAATCCCCTACGGGCTCTGGTTTTCCAGATATTAGCGATTTTACCTTTTCTTTTATAGTTAATATTATTAATAATTCAAGCTACCTAGGATAGTTTTGTTCATGCCAATAGATTCTAGAAGGTGTTAGAGGGGCGGGGGGTTAGAGGGGGAACGAAATTTTCATCAGAATTCCTCGACGGGCTATGGTTTTCGAGATATTAGCGATTTTACCTTTTTAGATATAGTTAATATTAGTAATAATTCAAGTCTTTTTTTGCTCATGGGGGTGCTGCGTCTAAATGTAGGCTTTGTTCAGCATCATTCGAATTTCACAACATGACATCACCATGAACAGATTCTAGAAGATGTCAGTGAGCCGATACTACCAGCATGCTCCGGTACTACGGCTTTGGATGTGTGGTACGATTCTCTTGGAAGTTTTTTGCTTCACTTTTGGCCCACACGTGGCAGCATGCTACGGTTTTGGAAAGTTTTTTGCTTCACTTTTGCCCACACGTGGCAGCATGCTACGGTTTTGGGAATTTTTTGCTTCACTTTTTTGGATGTGTGGTGCGCCTAAATGTAGGCTTTTGTTGTTTTCAAGTGTTGCGCCTGGTTTTGAATTAATATTAGTAATAATTGATTTTTCTTGAGCGCCTAAATGTAGGCTTTTGGTTTTGAACTAATAATTAAAGTTAATAGTAGGAATTTTTTGTTCATGCCAATGGATTCTAGAGGGTTGGTATGTGCGGGGGGATAATAAAGATAGGGAGGGGGGTAATGAAATTTTCATCAGAAATCCTCTAAGGGCTCTGGTTTTCGAGATATTAGCGTATTAATATTTCAAGTTATTTTTGCTCAATGGATTCTTGGCGGTGTGGGGTGGGAGGGGGAACGAAATTTTCATCAGAAATCCTCTGGTTTTCGAGATATTAGCGACATCTGTTTGGGCGCAAAAGCCATTTCTTGAGTAAGGTACCCTAGCGGCCTTAGCCGGAACTACCAGCATGCCTTGGTTTTACTGTTTTCTTTTATTAGCGGGAAAGTTCTAGATATCAGCATGACGTCATCATGGTTTTGCTGTTTTAAAATGCAGCACGTTTTCTTAGCAGGGAGGTTGTAGATATCAGCATCATTCGAATTTCACAACCTTAGCAAATTATTATTATTATTGGGTCTTGGGGGTGCGTGCAGAGAAAATTCACAGTTGCTCTTTCGAGTGCAAACACCATTTCTGGAGCAAGGTCCCCTGGTGGCATTAGGCGGTATTACATCATCTCGGGCTTGGGGATACGAGATCACTTTGGGTATAGGTACTGAAGGTTGGATGAGAGCTTTAGTGGCAATATCTGATACTATGACTAGGATTGTTTGTGGTGTGTTGGATTCGGCTACGTTACCTATACCAAGGCTTGGGTAGAATGTATACGGCTTAAGTAATGTTGTGAAATACCCTAAGCGAATTTATATCGGGGGCTGTATACTTGTCAGCTTGAGTTTGGTTTCAGTTGTTTACTTTAGTATGAGTGCCTGTGGTATGATGGGCTGGGCTACTTGGTGGCTGAGGAAACGTTACCTAAGGCGCGGGTGGATGTGTGTAGCTGTGCATTTATTTGGATATGAGTCCTTATGAAAATAAGTGACATATTATGAGCGGAACGGCGGATACTTAACCTTGGGGCATTACTCCATTTCATCAGATCAACAAGTGGTAACCCCAGAAAGAATCTAAATCTAGTGTAAATAAATTATGTATTATAGTTTTAGTTTCATTTATTAAAGTAATTTGCATTATAGCTACATGTATAAAGTATTATAAATATATATTTATTTTAAATTGTATTATAGGTGTTTTTTTTCAAGAAATTACAAAACATCTTTGTTATTAATCCAAGAATTGTGTTTTGATGAAAATCCGAGCCATTTAACGTAAGCTTTATCTCCACTCTTCTTTAAGATTTTCTCTACGAGATATAGGTCTGGGTGTTTAACTATCAGCAGCTCCAATTCATAAAAGCCTCCTGTGATTGGATTTCCTTGATAATCTTCCAGCTGATATGTGATGGAGTTTGTGTTTTGAACTTTAATAATTTTAAAAATCTCGGCTGTCCAGTTTGGTGTATAGCCTTTCTCAAATATATGCTTGTATTTGCTGATGCGTACAAAATCTCCAACTTTATACTTTGCAGGAACAACAATTTTTATATGAATGTATACAGTTGAAAGCAGTTGTTTCTCATTGGAGGTGCTGATATCACGTGGTCTCATTTTCGTAGTTCGATGTATTCTTGAGTTGTATTCAGTGAGCAGTTTCTTTACCATACCAATCCACTGATAAGTTCCATTAAAGCTGAATTCCTTCCACATCATATCCTTTAGAGTTCGGTTAAATCGTTCCACTATTGATGCTTTGAGGAAACTTTACGTAGAGTAATGATTAATTGCATGCTTTATCATTACATTTTTAAAGAGGCTGTTGTAGAATTCCTTTCCATCATCAGTCTGCAGGTTTTAGGTATTCGTCCCTCGCTTAATATAGACTGCATGGCATCTCTTACTTCTACACCAGTTTTTCTTTTAATTGGAATCTTCCATGCATATTTGGAGAAGGTATCAATTACTGTCAGCAGATAGCGGTAACCCTTGTTCACATACATTTCAACCAAGTCTGCCTGCCACAAGTCATCTAGTCCTTTGATAATCACACGACGTCGTTTAAAATTTTTTCTCGCTGGTTTATGCAGCTCATTTACCACTTGTCTCTTACTCATCGTAATTATAAACGAAACAGCTTTCTCAAGAGTTTTTAATCATATACACCATCTTTTGGTGTCAAGTCTTTCTTATTTATTACTGAAGTAAACAGATAGTTTTCAATCTTCGCGATTTCATCATTGATATATAGCGTTAAATTTGTCACCTCTATATTAATAGTTTTTTTTATTTCTTCAACACTTATTTTAATTTTCTTGTCAACATAGTCTTTGGTAGTAGCATTATCATTTTCAAAGGGTTCACCAAGTCGTTTTATACACTTTGAGTTTAGATCGTAGTCTCCGTTTATCGTTAAATTAAATCCAATACCCCGCTCTCCTTGTTCACCAGCTGGACCCTGAGCTCCTTGTTTACCATCTGGTCCTTGAATTCCTTCTTTACCGGCTGGTCCCTGAGCTCCTGTTGGTCCACGTTCACCTGCTTTCCCAAGATATCCTCGCTTAGAGAAACGTCCAAACTTGTCAACGCTCATCTGTAGATTGTGATGAAGTATGGTAATGAAGTAGTATTTAAACTATAATATCTGCTTCTCGCAACTCCTGCAGGATAGATACAATTTCATTGTTGTGACTGGTGTTTCCAGCCTGCTTAGATCCCATTAGAAGACGCAGTCTATCCACTAATTCATTTGGATCATCCCAGTAAATGTGATCAATGTTTTCTTTAGGCAGACGCATTAGTCCCATGCCTTTATGCTGTATAAGTTTACTGATGATAGCTTTATACTTAGCCGCTCTAGTACCCTTTATTTGCCCATCTTCAGCATATTCACGTTTATATGCACTGGTATCTCGCAAAATAGATCCATAATTAGTTAAATCCTCTTTAGTTTATAGACTTTTTACAGGATCTTTCATAAATAGCAGCTCACATAACCCCAAAGTTGTTTTATAGCTCTTCCCCTTGATAACAATATTTCCTACATCATCAAAATCAAACGTTGAATTACCGATTCTCCACGCGTTGTCATCATAGTAAACTCCATAGGTTGGATCAATTTTAGGGCTATTATCAGTGAATAGCTTTAAATAGTTTGAAACTATGTATCCAGACGTATCGGGGGAGGTGACAGGAGACCTTCCTGTCAATGTTCTTGAATGTTTAGGTGTTGCGAATTCTTCTTCAGATGTTAAGGAATAATCTCCATAATTTATAGGTGTGCTGCTAGCCTCCATTTTCACATATTTTCGTTTTGGAGGGGTAAAAGGTTCCACAATGTCATTGGCTTCTTCTTTTGCTTCTTCTTCTTCTATTGCTTCTTCTTCTTCTTCTTCTTCTTCTTCTTCTTCTTCTTCTTCTTCTTCTTATTCTTCTTCTTCTTCTTCTTCTTCTTTTGTGTCTTTTGTCTCAACCTTGGCTATATCCGGTGGCTCGTATTTGACTCTTCTAACAAACTCTTTTAAGGGTTTAGTGATTGGTTTATAGGTTTCTTCCAGTTGAGCTTCTGCTTCAATCCTTCCCATCCTTAGAGCTTTAAATTTCTTTCGCACTGCATTCCTAGTCTTGATGAGTTCTTTTAAAAAAATTTCATTCATCTTCGATATTAACTGAATAACGGCTTTTCAAACAGCTCTGATAACAGGTAAACAGCTTTCCAAACAGCTCTGATAACAGCTTAACAGCTTTCCGAACAGCTCTGGTAACAGCTTAACAGCTTTTCAAACAGCTCTGATAACAGCTTAACAGCTTTCCAAACAGCTCTGATAACAGCTTAACAGCTTTCCAAACAACTCTGATAACAGCTTTCCAAACAGCTCTGATAACAGCTTAACAGCTTTTCAAACAGCTCTGATAACAGCTTAACAGCTTTCCAAACAGCTCTGATAAATGCTTTCCAAACAGCTCTGATAACAGATTAACAGCTTTCCAAACAGCTCTGATAACAGCTTAACAGCTTTCCAAACAGCTCTGATAACAGCTTAACAGCTTTTCAAACAGCTTAACAGCTATTAAAAAGCTCTGATAACAGCTTAACAGCTCTGATAACAGCATAGCAGCTTTTAAAACAGCTCTGATAACAGGTTAACAGCTTTTCAAACAGGTCTGATAACAGGTGAACAGCTTTTATCTACTCAGCAGGTCCACAGGACTCGGTGTGCTTTCGACTGAGTTACAACTTCGACTTATGAAGATTTCGCATGTTTCATCCTTTTATAGTACAATGAAGGTATCAAATCCTTTACGGCAGCGCCCCTTGTTTAATGAGCTATCCTTATCAATCATCAAGAAACCATATTCATCCTTCCAACACTCAGCACAGGCTCTTCGAAATTTATCAAACTTCATGTCTGTATTCACATGATCATTATAGATATGTTTCAAATTCAAGTCATCTTGCTTGAATAAGATGATTAAATTAGCATTGTCACGTATTAAGTGCTTTGGTATATGTGTATATGTTTGACAGAGATAGAAGCTGTCGATATCTTCGTGGCGACCCATGCAAAAATAGGATCGCACATTATCTTGCTTTTCACATGCTACATCATCGAAAATAAACACTGAATGTGATTTGGCTTCCTCTGGTGGTAGAACGTCGCAGTTATTTGAGAATGTATAATACCCCAATCCTGATATGGGAGTCATCACTCGCTTCAAGTATTCATACTTTGGTTGATGTAAAGATTTGGAATATATGTAAATATTTTCATATCTCAAACCATTGGGATGTTCCAGCAAACTTATCATAACATTAGTTTTTCCACAATTGGATGGTCCAACAATGATGCTTCTTATACTATTAGGCAATAGGGAACCATGCTTGTTTTTCACCTTCATAACAGCTACACCAGCATTTCGAACAGGAAAAGCTTGTTGTTGTTTAATGAACCGCATATTGAAGACTAACGTGATTCTTATTATGATTATGATTACATTACATGATTATATTACATTTCAACAGTATCATCGGATCGGATGTCGGATCACAAATCGAAACGCTCCAGAAAATCTTTGAAAGGGGGCAGAGGACTATTAAATTCAATCATCAACAAATTACCTGTAGAATTACATCTACCGGGATACCAGTCAGATACAAGTCATCGACATATAGCTGATAAAATATTAGCTGAAAAAGCCTGGCAGCGTGCAAAATCTACGGGTCTTAATGCTAAAAATAAACGCCAACCCATATTCCGAGAAGCAGTACGAAATGCACGTAAGATTTTAAAAATCAAAAAACCAAAAGACTTGATGGAAGCTACAAAAATAGCTCTTAGTGCAGCTAAAAATATTGTGAAAAGAAAGATGAAATCAATTAAAACTCCACGAGTGATACCTGTACCAAAGGTTGGTGGGGCACTTCCATTCCTCATCCCGTTGTTTGCTGGGCTTTCAGCATTGGGAGCACTATCGGGAGGTGCAGCAGGCATAGCTAAAGCAGTAAATGATACCAGTGCGGCAAAGGCAAAATTGGAAGAAAGCAAACATCATAATCAAGCAATGGAAACTATAGCGGTTGGTAAAGATGGAAACGGGCTGTTCCTGAAGCCGTACAGAAAAGGACTTGGACTCTATCTACAACCTCAACCAAAAAACTATTAAAGACGCTACCTAAACGACCGCTAAATGAGTCGCAAATATACCACACACTTGCCACACTTCAGAGGAGTATTTATGCGTGATAATCTACCTAAAAAGCCATGAAAGCGAGAAAGCGGTATTGTTAACTTGGACATCTCAACTGTAGCAGGTACACACTGGGTAGCGTACTACAAGAAAGGTGATAACATCAAATACTTTGATAGCTTTGGCAATCTCCAACCACCACGGGAGCTCATAAACTACTTGGGTAGTAATATTACGTACAACTACAGTTCTTATCAGAACTATGATGCAGTAATTTGCGGTCACTTATGTTTAGAGTTTTTATATAATTGTTATAGCCATTAATTATTATCTATAAATAAATGTATCTATATTGAAATTGTGACAGTTCTTTATCAACCGCCATGTCATTAACACTTACTCTCATGTTATGTTTGTGGATTAATTGATTTTCAAACATACAACTCTATACCAAATATTGATGTGAGCAATAATCTGGTTCATGTAGGGAATGAGGTTGTTGAGATACCTGTTGGATTCTATGAGATTGATGATATAGCAAAATATGTACAAGGATACTTGGATAAAGAAGGGAAAAGGATAAAGGTTGCGGTAACGGCTAACAATAATACATTGAAGAGTGAAGTTAAGGCAACTGAAGAAATACATTTTGAAAAACAGAGATCCATAGCTCCTCTGCTAGGATTCAGTAAAAGAAACTTATCTGCTAATATAGTGCATGCATCAGAGTTACCAGTCAACATCATTAAAGTAAATACTATACGCATCGAATGTAATATTATATCAGGATCATTCTTCAACAACACACAAGTACACACTCTCCACGAGTTTTCCCCGAACGTTGGGCCTGGGTATAAAATAGTGGAGGTACCCAAAAATGTAATCTATTTGCCTGTGAACACCAAACGTATAAGTTCTCTAACATTGAAGCTCCTTGACCAAGACGGTGACTTAATCAACTTCAGAGGAGAGACTATAATCATCAGGTTACATTTGAAGTCACAGCATGTTGATATACAATAATGATAAATACGAGTTCGGAGCAGACAAGATCAGCGGACAACCTTGAAGCGGTCAAGACCTACATTAACAGCTGCAAATACAGCATATTTACAATCGATAGGCTTAACGCTGAAACAATGAATAAAGGAATACTAGATATTGCACCAGACGCTCGCTTTGATAACAGTGTTACTAAATTTGAACATCACTTCTATTCACCATTTCTAACATCATTTAAAAACAGCGATGAAATCCGTATCTCTGTACAAAATCAGGACTTGAATCTTCTACCCAGCAGGAGTTTTCTTTACATTGAGGGATCTCTAACAAAGCTGGATGGAACCGTTTCAGCAACTGCTAAATTAGCTAACAACGCTCTACCATTTCTTTTTGAGGAAATACGTTATGAATTAAATGCAGTGGAAATCGATCGTACAAGAAATCTTGGGATTGCGACAACATTAAAAAACTACGTATCGTTAAATGCAAATGTAAGCAGGATACTACTCAACGGCAGCTGGTCACCAGATTCATCCGTTATACCAGCCAATGGACTGTTTAACTATTGTGTACCTCTGAAATATTTATTGGGATTCGCTGAAGATTACAAGAAAATTCTGATAAATTCCAAACATGAACTCATATTGATCCGGAGCAGGACAGACGATAATGCGATTATATCACCCACTGATGTGGTGAAATTTGAAATTACCAAACTTCAGTGGAGTATTCCACATGTTACAGTATCCGATGATGAAAAGCTGCAACTATTTAAAATTATCGGGAGAGGTCGCCCGATACAAATACCATTCCGCAGCTGGGACATATATGAGTATCCAGTACTACCGGAATCTACGCATCAAACCTGGTTAGTTAAGACTTCCACTCAACTGGAGAAACCTCGATTTATCATCTTAGCATTACAAACGGATCGAAGGAACGATAAAACCAAAGATGCAAGCAAGTTTGATCACTGCAAACTCAAAAGATGTTACAGTTCATTTGAACTCAGAATCATATCCCTATGATGATTTGAATTTGAAATTTGAATTGAATAGATACGTATTGCTGTATGAGATGTATATAAAGTTTACACAATCATACTATGGTCATCAGTATCAGCCGTTCCTCACATGGGAGAAGTTCAAAACCGATGCTCCGATCGCTGTCATTGATTGCTCACATCAAAATGAAACAATAAAAACTGGACCTGTTGACATAAGGCTAGAATTCAAGACATCTGAAAATATACCGGCTAATACAACAGCATATTGTCTGCTTCTACACGATCGAATAGTAGAATATAGTCCGCTGACAAGTGAAGTTAGAAAGTTAAATTAAGAAGATGGCAGTCATCGTAGACATCCAAGGATTCAAAACAAACCTCAATGAATTCATCACTAAAGAACTGGCAATTTTAAACAATGAAAACCAGATGCAGCACTTTATATTTCAACCACCGTTCAGATACAAAGATTTGACTTCAGCAAAAAAGAGACAAGTAAAATGGCTTCAACACAATTTTCATGGATTCCGCTGGGATGATGGCTACATACCGTATCACAAGCTGTACACTATAGTTGAACCACTGCTTCGAAACAAAACCATATATGTAAAGGGGGCTGAAAAAGTTCGTTGGATGCAGAAGATAGTTGGAGAGGGTGAAATCATTATTAACGTCGAAGATGAATACAACTGTGGAAAACTAATAGAGATTAACACAAATGCACCATCTTGCCAAGTTCATATTGGACAATGCGCTATAAGAAATACTTTTATAATAAGAAATTTTATTGGAAATAAAAACAAGTGTTTATAAAACATAAGACTTTTCAATACACACATACCCCAGAACCCTCACTGACATCGTCTAGAATCTGTTCATCGTGATGTCATGTTGTGAAATTCGAATAATGCTGATATCTACAACTTCCCTGCTAAGAAAACTTATTTGGGTGCAGCAAAACCATGATGACATCATGCCGATATCTAGAACTCTCCCGCTAATAAAAGAAAACAGCAAAACCAAGGCATGCTGGTAGTTCCGGCTAAGGCCGCTAGGGTACCTTACTCAAGAAATGGCGCGTAGAGGAATTCTGATGAAAATTTCGTCCCCCCTAATACCCCCATCCCAACCATCTAGAATCCATTGGCATGAACTTTAATTATTACTAATATTAGTTCAAAACCAAAAGCCTACATTTAGGCGCACCACATATCTATTTAAGGAAACCGTAGTACGGGAGCATGCTGGTAGTACCTGCTAATGCCGCTAGGGTGCAGTCAAGACCAAATGACACATCCCGGTAGTACCGATTAATCCCGCTAGGGCGCAGTCGAGACTCAATGAAACCAAAAGCCTACATTTAAGCGCAACGCATATCTATTTAAGAAAACCGTAGTACGGGAGCATGCTGTTAGTACCGGCTAATGCCGCTAGGGTGCAGTCAAGATCAAATGATACATCTCGGTAGTACCGATTAATCCCGCTAGGGCGCAGTCGAGACTCAATGAAACCAAAAGCCTACATTTAGGCGTAACACATGGTTCATCCAAGGCGCAATGGTGTATCCAAGACACAAACCAATACAACCAAGGCACACACCTACATTTAGCACGGACTCACACCACCTAGCATCTGTGGCGAATACCTGGAGGCTTAAAAAAGTGATCTGGTGACGCCATAGTATATCTACTTCCGTCCAACCGATGCTTAGTAAGGTCACCAATTTAGGGATAACCTTGAACAGAAGTATGAAGTGTTGTGAAAATGTCAATATTCAATTGAGGAAAACACATTCAGGTTTACGAAGGCTTTGGATTTCTGCTAATATCTTACCTTCTAGTATTCGTTCAATGCTAGTGAAATCGTTAATTTTGCTTCATTTCACTTTGGTTAGCAATATTTCTCACAAGCCGGATAGTGTTTGTGCACGTAAATTATAAATTGAATTTAATGCGCCATCGCAGACGAGTATTCTTAATTCAGTATGCATCAGTTTTCTAGGGAACAGGTAAAAAAAGCAGAGGGAAATCTCTACAATTGTGCTGCACTTTGGAGACAAATTTTGGATCAAAAATCAAACAGTATTTACTTGTTGTGCCGCATAAATACAACCGCAAAGAATTATGTCTTGTTTAGAGGGGTCCGAAAATTCACGTCCTAGCTCTCAACTTCAAATGAAATAATGCACACACACATTCAGTCCCCTATTCCTATATGAGTCAAAGCCTGCAGCTAGAATACCCGTCTGGAGATGCTTACTATATTGTTAAACCGATATGCATAGTGTAGCAAGAATACACGTCTGGGTTCGTCCAATGACTGTATTCAATTC
Source organism: Dioctria linearis (assembly GCA_963930735.1). NCBI lineage: Eukaryota > Metazoa > Arthropoda > Insecta > Diptera > Asilidae > Dioctria > Dioctria linearis. The sequence continues at coordinate 281,862,365 of OZ005740.1, forward strand.
ATTTTTAGATTACGTAGGTTTGGCCATGTATCGTCCCTTCTTATGCACTTACTAGGATACTCGTTAAAATATTTTCTACAACGTACGTAGCTCGCTTATCATATTGTATAACATACTAAATTTAAATAAACCGCAGAATATTAGAGAGCTATCCTTGTTTACAACATCCCAATTGAATAGAAATTTAGTGATGCAACGATTTCATAAGCTGGTCATGGAGAACTTGTACCTTGTTCAGATGATCCGGCTATGGAATAGTTTACCTGTAGCTATCCAAACAGCAGGCACTGCCAGTATATTTAAAACGCTAGTTCGAACCCACATAAATAACATTTCTATTTAATTTAACATGTATAATTTATACAATAAATTTTATCTTCGCATTGGAGCTGAACGATTATACAGGGTATCTTAGGAAATTATCTAAGGCCTTACTAAATCAGTGTTTCAAGAGATATGTGGATGCAACTGAACTCTCACTTGAGGAGAACCACAAAGCTTTCTGGGCTTTTAATAAACATTTCAGGAATTCGCTTCTCCCAAAGAGATGGTCTACAAGGAAGCTACCTCGTCATCTTCTAGACAAATCTGTGAATTTTTTTCTGAATACTTTTTGTCAGTATATTCTGGTAAGGAATCCAATCTTGATTTCAGACTTACAGTAATTCTATTAGCATTAACTTAAGTTTCATTTCTTCTGATAATGTACTCGATATATTAAATAACGTTAATTGTAATAAAAATCCTGGACCTGATGGTATTTCCAACATTTTTTACAAGCGGTGTTCTACTAGCTTAGCAAAGCAGTTAAGTACTTTATTTAATTTATCAATACTTAGAAAAGTTTTTCCACCAATATTAAAGAATAGGTTCGTTACCCTAATTTTTAAAGCAGGCGATTCTAGATTAGTCACTAACTATCACCCAATATCCATATCCATTTCCAATGCACTGGCTTTAATATTCGAAAGAGTTATGTGCTATCAGCTTCTTCATCAAACTATGACCTTCATATCAAACTCGGAGCATAGATTCCTCCTTGGGCGCTCGACAGTTACAAACTTAGCTCTCTTTCCTGATACCATTGCTTCTGCTCTGGATGAAAATAAACAAGTTGATTCCATCCACACTGATTTTGCTAAGGCCTTTGATAAGATTCACCACAACCAGTGTCTCTTAAAAATGTTAAAAATTGGCTTGAATATGGACACTGTCCTTTTTTTCCAGTCATACTTGAAAGAAAGATAGAGTATGGTTGTCTTCAACGGCTCTCAATCTAGTTCTTTTGAACAGACATCTGGTGTTCTCCAGGGTACAATACTCGGTCTCTTTATTTTTTAAATTTATATCAATGATTTAAGGACTGCGATTACTTCGAACATTTTGTTGTACGCTGATGACGCTAAAATTTTTAGAGTAATTAACGACATTCGTGACTGTAAGAGCTTGCAAGATGATATTAAAAAACTTGAAATTTGGTGTATAAACAAGCGTTTGGGTCTTAACGTAGACAAATGTAAGAGCATAACTTTCTCTAGAAAACGTAACATAATCTTATTCCACTATAAAATTAACGATATTTCTTTATCATATGTCAAAGAAATAAAAGATTTGGGAATTACTTTCGATGAAAAACTTCTCTTCGCTCCCCATCTGAACCTTATTACTGCTAAAGCTTATCGTCTTCTGGGTTTCATTTTTAGGGTATGTAAATCTTTTAAATCAAGCGCCTCTTTTATTGCTCTGTATAATTCTTTAGTGAGAAGCACTCTAGAATACGCGTGTCAAATTTGCAGCCCCTTTCACACTTGCTATAATAATCTACTAGAATCTATCCAGAGAAAATTCACCAGATTATTATTGTATAAGTTGGAATATAATGAGTTATATTATAATGCGAGACTAACCCGATTCGACATCTTATCTTTGGAGCGTCGTCGTGTTTTTCTTGATAGCGTATTTTTGTATAAAATTCTTAATGGTGATGTACACTGTCCTGACTTGCGTTCCAGAATTGGTACTAATATTCCCTCAAGATATGCAAGACAATATACTCCTTTTAGATTGCCATTTTCAAGGACAAACCTGCGGGAAAAGTCACCATTATATCGATTTCAGAAGGCGCTTTGCTTGGCCCTTTTTTTTCTTTGCCCATTTGCTCTTTTTAACTTCCTTTTGCCGTATTTACTTTGTTTGTATCTGTTTAGCTCTTATCTTTGATTTTTTTTGGTTTAAAATGTTATCTTTGATTTTGTTTTTTTTTTAATTATATTTTTATTTTCTTAGTTTGTGATTACTTAGTAGTTTAGTATTTTGTAGCCTTTTAGTAGTATTTTTTTTTCTCTTTTCTCCTTTTTTGTATTCTTTTCATATGTATAATTTTCAATTTTTTTCCCTACTCATATATTATTTAGCAAACTAATTTTGTTTTTTGCTTCTTTTCTTTTTTATTTTGTAATTTCTCTTATGTAACTTACTTTTAAGGTACTATCGTAATGGACTTGTCTGTGTACTATCTTATTAACTTAAAAATAAATAAATAAATTGAAAGGAGAAACTTGCAATTATGAAAGAATATTATGCATTAAAAATACATGATAATTTAAATTGCTTGATGAGTTTGCTGCTGCAAATGCAATACATGCCTATTAATTACAACTTACACTTTCGAATGATAGTAAGCCAGCTTATGTTTGAAACAGTTTCTTCATCAAATCTTGGAATGAATACAGAGTATATATCTATTACTACTTCTTCAACAACTTGGGATGATTTAGATCAAAATATTGTATCTTTTGATGATTTTTAAAATACAAATAGTTTTATTTCATAACATGCTTAGTTTTACTTACCTTAAAGTGACCGACAACCTTTCCGCTGCAGTGATTGGATTTTTTTTTCTATAATTGGCTGTATTTCATTTAAAATATAGTAAAATGTAACCGGAGTCATTTTATATTACTCATAAAATTTTTCGTCGTCTTCCTTCATATAGTCAAATAACTGGTGAAACTCTTCCAACTTATAGCCATAACGAAAAATAGGATGAACAGAATATCTTTTCTTTTTTATAAACAACTACTTTCTGCACAAAAAATTTCTCTCCTCGAAAGAGCCATAATTGAAAGTAATGCACCAAAATATGCAATATAAATTACGTACGAATGACGAGGTGTAAATGGCTCTTCTTGATTTTAAAGCCAAGTTTTTGAAACCGAACGGAACAAAGGGCTTGATCGAAACGGGTTAGATCGAATAGAATCGAAACGCCGCTATTCGGCTATTAGCGAGCATTAAAGTGCCTGATATAACTGCTTCCAGACATTTTCAAATCCCATTCCTTCTTCTAATCGCTTTTCCTGAGAATTGAATGAGTAAGAATTCGATGAATTTCATAGTTTATATAATGTACTGTTACGTGCAATAGAAAAGGACAATTGGTTCGGACGGAGAATCGATGATTCTGGAGCATAATCTGCAGGAAGGTTTTGAAGAATTTTTAGAGTATAAATACAGCGCTTGTCAGCACCAAGAGCGAGTCTTATTTGCCTTAGACAGTGCAGTGAATATAAGCCAAAATGAATAGGTAGGCGAAAATTTTCTAATTGGATTGCGATAATTTGGAGTAGCTAGTGAGAATTGGAAAACTGCCTGCTGTCTATACTACAGTGAACTCAGATTTCAATAAGTTGCTGGTGGATATATATAGACTTATTTAAAAATCTATATATATATCTATAAAAAACTCATTACCACTTTCCACTTATTAGTTAGAAATGGGATGCCCTAAAATCATTTTAATTAAAAGAAATGATTACTGCAGGGGTTGCGAACTACCACTTCTATTCCCACTTCTTGACCCTCTGAGTCTCAGTCTATTCTTTGCAGCTATAAGTTTACCATGAATGTCAAAGAGCAGGAGCGGGAGCATAACCTCCAAAGCTGCCGTTGGTGTTTTTCGAAGAGCCCTTGTAATACTTATTTAGATTGCAGCACATGCGTGTTTAAAACTTGTTAGCACCCTATTACGCGTCTCGACGAATTCGGATAGGCTCAACATATTATGCTGTTGATTTTTGTAAATTGAAATAGTACTTATTATGGGGTCAAGCAATCCCTATTTAAATAGCTTTATTTATTAGTACATCTTAAAAAAATAATTACTATAAATTTGTAAGAGCAATATGGGATCAAGCAGTAGCTGTCGAAATAACCTTATCACTATTATCGCATCAGCTCTATTTAAAATTATTCCGAACGTAATCAACTACTGTTTTGCAAAAGAAAAGGTCAGAAAAAATTATGATGGTAGCTCGCCAATCTGATGTCTGAAATATTCGTGCCCGCTGTCTAAATTAGGAAGCACTATAAATGTTCTCTTCGATAATTCAAAACTTGACGAAAGCCGAATAAACTTCTATCAGTTTTGGACAGCGTTGCGGTCTATGACCCGGAAGTGGCAGACGTGGCATTTTGTTTTTAGAACGACCTTCGGTTTTCAAGTTTGAGATCAGAGCACATCGGCAGCAGATAGTTTGGTTGAGAAGAATTATTTTGGTCGTAGATTAACTTTTAAAATCTACAACATCGAAGATTAAAAAGAGCTTAGGTTGTTTTGGGAAAGTCTACCTTCGTGGGATTAATTAAGACCTGGGATAAAATAAAACAGGTGATGTGTTATTATCATTGTTTTTATAGTCACATTGTGGTTCTATGATATACATATTGGTATATTCGATTTTGTTAAGCAATCACAATCAAAATTGTGTCTTCGAATTGCTGAAATATGGCATGGCAAAGCAACCCGGTTGGCCTCAAAGCAAGCATTTAGCAAATGAAAAATTGCTGCATCCTCCGAATGATTGAATCAGTCTTCAGTATTGCAGAGCTTTGTATTTGTTTCAATTAATTGCATTCTTTAGTGATATGAATAACTGTTTCTTAAGAAAAATCCTTCTAAGGAAATGGAAAATAAAGTTTAAGATGGGTTGAAAATATGGCTTTAACAAAAAAATCAAGAAAATCAGTTTCTTTTCTCCTTGAGTCTAAGTGACCGATTGACCGATATGATTTTGAAATGGGTGACTCAGGTCTTTTGAGTCAGTGTACTGACCCGGTCAAAATGACCGTATCATTCGCGAACGACCATGTGGTGTCCATACTGAATACCCAAAGATCAATCTAAAGAAAAGTAAAAATATGGTCAGCAGACCGCGAAGTTAGCAGAGGGTATTTTCCTGACTATGCCTACTTCCAGCAAGACGGAAAGTACAAGTGAGTAGAATATTTTTGGATATATAGGAGTGGAAGGAAAAGTAATATGCGGAATAGGCCATAATGGAATGGAACATTCATCAGGCATTTAAGACAACACTAACAAAATGGTTTTAAATTGTGAACTTACGAAAGTCGTCTACTTTTTCTATCATACTTTATTCAAAGTTCTTTAATAATAGGAACTCTCTCAGGTAATTTTTCAATCACTGGTCATTATTTTCGTACTATGTAGGTAGGCATAGTATCCATATTTCATTCTTCTGACAATGAAATTATCTCCCCCATTGGTATGCACTAATATGATTATTTCATGTCCCACGAGGGATTACATGGAGTTAAAAAAAAGAAGACGGTAGTAAGTAACCATATTCATTAACTTCACTCCTGACAATCGGGTGTTCAGCCACACCTGAAAAAGGAAAACGAATGTTAAAATCGGTATGCATCAGGGCAAATAACACATACTCTTCGGGATCTGGGAATAGCGTCAGGTCTTCCCGTCCGACGCTGAAATCTGAAAAGAAAAAAGCAAATCATCAGATGTAGACACATATGGATAAAACACATGAAATTACATAATTTCCCAAACTTTTAGTCACTAAATATCACCCTCTTTCTGTATTTAACCATGTAGTAATGTTTAGGAAACATGTCTCAAACCAGCATATATTGACCTAAAAGCAATAATTCCAATTTCAAAATCTCTTAACAGTTTCCGCTTAGTATGTAGTTATTTAAATTAATCAATTGTATTGAGCAATTGATTGTTGAAAAATCCAATTATCGATATAGGCATAATTCACAGTTCATTACTCGCTGCCCATTAATAAATGTAATTATTGCTTAGTATGTAGTTCTCAAAATATATATAAATCGATATATTGTAAGAACATTTTCAGTGATAATAAAGTTTTCCTAGAGTCACTAACAAGTTCTTTCTACGTCCCATCCGTAGCCTATCATATCCTATCCAAGTTATTATCTCGCGCCCCCACCAGTGGTAAGCGCAAGTAATATACCTAATACCTATCCAAATCAGTCCGCTCACCTACCATTGAGCTATACATGGTCCTTCGAGCCTATTAAAATACAAAAGTAAATATAAAGAACCGCCCAAGTTCTTAAAAGAAAACTACGTAAACAAAAAAAAAAGACAACAGAAGCAGTGTAATATCGTCTTACAAAACAATATTCAACTCCAAACTGACCTACCACAATGGAAAAACTCGGTTCACAGCAAGTAAAAACTGGTACCGCCATATGCGATCAGCTAGAAATAATAAGAAAAGAGCCCATTGATAGGAGGACAGAGAATTTCATAAAAAAGAAAGAAGATACGATTAACAACCTCTGGGAGACATTCAGCCAAAAACATCAAGAGATCGTCGCATTAAATTGCACAGAGCACGAGTACTTCACCAAAAGTTATTACCAGCAAGTGGAGACGGCAAAACAAAAAGCAATTGATAAGCTCAGCACCTACGCTCCCGCTTTAAGTGGGTCATCAAATTTCACAACACCAAAGGTGACTACCGATACGTCAGAGAATGGGGAAATACCGAAGAGAACATAAAAAATTTAGATGAGAAGGTAAATTCGCTACGTTGCAAAAAGGAAAACATTCGCATTGACTCATTTCGTAAACAATTACAACAAATAAATGTGGATGACGAAATGAGTAATAATCAGGTCTACCGGCGAATTCGATTGACCTAAAATCGAAATCGTAATCGAAATTTTGCTACCGGCGAATTCGATTATATCGAAAATGTGACAGCTATAGATCGAAAAATTGTTCGATGTCATTTTGGTGCTCGTAATTGAAGTGAATTGGCGTTTTTAAAGATTTTTAGAGGAAAATGTAATTTGTAATTGCATTATATATATTATATATTTAATTTTTTAATATTTTTAGGTCGAAGTTTACGAACGACAAGCAGTTTGAGTGTATGGTGGAGGTGATGAGTTATAATATATCATTTGCTAAGGGGTTTGTTAAAGGAATGAACGCGCAAAGGGATAAAAAGAAGTTTTGGGAAGAAACAGCCGATAAATTAAATAGTTTAGGTCCTCCAATAAAAGACGCCAGTGGTTGGCAAAAGGTAGTTAGATGTTTTTTGATTGTCAACTATAATTTATATAAATTTTTTAGGTCTGGACTGATTTTAAATTTAATATAAAAAGAAAAATTGCGTACAATAAAGAGCAACAAAGAGGTACCGGTGGTGGGCCATATAAGCAACGAACTTTAACAGTATTAGAGCAGCGAGCCCGTGAAACACTTTCTTTAAATAATGCAATGGATGGTGTATCGGGTGCTAAGTCGTTTCCGCAGGTAATTGATATTGAAGCAACACAAGGTATTAGTGTATCAAATAACACGGAACCGAGGAATACTGCATCAGATAACACGGAACCAAGAAATAGCGTATTAAGTATTTCTGAGCCAACTAGAGAAAATGATGAACCTAACTTTGCTTCTCCACCAAGTATTCGTCGGCCTGGTACCTTAAAAAAAGATACATTTGGTTTACTTCAAGAGCAAACTGAGACTCAAAAAGAGTTTTCTGAAAATTTATTGGAAACTTTAAAAAGAGTGGAACATAAAATGGAAGAAAATAACTGCTTGTTAAAAAAAATTTATAAAATAAAGGAGAAAAAATATGATGTTTTAAAAAAAAATACAGAGGAGAAAAGACTGTACAGAAAAGACATGAGGAAAATAATGAACGATAAGTTAGCTGTAAAAAGAAGAATTTTGGAAATTGAATGTATGAAACTCGATATTACACAAGAAGACATGTGATATGAACTACATTTTATTTAGTTTATGAACAAATATTTCATTTTTTTTACGTTTTTGAAAGTGAAGTGCTTTATTTTTTTAGTTGTTAAGATAGAGAACAAGACTTGTTCCAGATGAAAAAGATGTTACGTTTTTATTAATATATATATATTTTCGAAAAATTAACTTAAAGAATTTAATATACCCTCCCTAATTCGTTTAGCAGCCTCGTGCAATGATGCCGAATCTGTAATCTCATTATTAGGTGTATCGTACATGTCATAGGTTGATGATATTCGGCTGACTGGTTGCATTTTATAATAATTACATATATTGTGCAATGCACAACAAGCATTAATAATCTTTGTCGCCTTTAGAGGTTTATAATGCATCTCTCTTGCATCAGACAAGCAACGGAATCTGCTCTTAAGACAGCCTATTGTTCTTTCTACAATGTTTCTTGCAGCGCTGTGTTTCGTATTGTAAAAACCCTTGCGCGTCCCTTCTTCTGCAGCTCTAAAAGGGGTCATAATCCAAGGCTCCAGAGGATATCCAGAATCTCCTTAAGAAATAAGAAAAGCAGTGAGATATCTAAATAAAAACCAACAAAAGCTAGCAAACCTAACAGCCAACTATTCCTTTCTCCATTATCATACTGGTCCCTTAAAATTGCCCTCGGTTCACATAAGCGCCAAACTAGAGCATCATGCGATGCACCACCATATTTAGCATCTACAGCCCTTATTACCATGTGATGATCGCAAACCTACAAAATAAAAATAAATACAGAATAATTTAAATTATATAAAATCTTACAATCATAACATTAAGACTGTAGAGTCCGTTTCTATTGTAAAACATTTCCTTATCTCCACTTGGTCCAATGATCCTGATGTGTGTGCCATCAACACAACCAACTATTCCGGGAAAACCAGTATTCCTGTAGAAGTGCATTTTGGATTCACTTTTTTCCTCATTAGTCATCGAAATCTTTATCCATTTTGGGCATATAACTTTCTCCAAAATATCTAAAATTTCTTTAATGGAATCTGAAACCGTTGTTTGAGCAAGTCCAAGGTTAAAATCTTGGCCAGTAGCTTGCTGATAACTACCATGTCCAAAATAACATAATGTGGCGGCTAACTTTAAGATGGTCGGGACAGACGATGATCGAGTTTGAGGCTTAAATTCAGGACTTATTTCATGTAATAAGTAAATGAAAGCTTCTTTTGATAGTCTAAAATATGAGATAAATCTTAAGAAGACACAAAATGTGAACAACTCGTCAGAATTTACTATTTGTGCTTACTTATGACTGGGAAGATCCAGAGGACTCGACGAATCTCGTAAAAACCTTCTGGCAGCTCTCAAATCTATTTCGTTCTCTTCCGCCCTTAAAAAAAAGCCTATACTTGGGAACATTTTAATTAATTTATAGTTGAATACATCACAATTAATACACTTCAAAACAATGAATAAAAAACAACCCATGGCCCAGCTGATTTATTTGACAGATAGTCTTACGAAAAGTGGCATAATCTATTACATGTTTAGTTCTGCGTATGGCATTACTCAATCAAGAGTTCGATCGAATTCTGTGCTACCAATTCAAAATCGTATCGAAATTCAGAATCTCAAGATGATCGAAATCGAATCGTATTCCCCGGTAGACCTGAATACCATAGAATTTTATTGCAAAACGCTAACCGAAGATTGGAGATATTTGGAATCCCTACACTCTGATATATCATGAAGACACCGATGACGTGCCATACACGAATAACGAATTTAATGAACTAAGGAGCACTTATATGAGAATGGTTATTGAACTTCAAGAGAAGAAAACAACAAATACAACCAACCCAGCTGAAAACGATGTACGCCTCCCACGTCTAACTAAGTATTCCTATATTTGAAGGAAAATACGAAACTTGGACTGCATTTCACGACATATTCATGAGACTAATTCACTGCAACAAAATATTGGCAAATGTCGAGAAAATGCAATATTTAAAAACAAACCTAAAAGGCGAAGCAGGCAAGCTCTTGGATCACTTGGAAATCTCTGACAACAATTATACGATGGCTTGGGAAATTATAAAGGAACGATTTGAAAATAAGAGAAAATTGCTATCAGTCCACATTCAGACATTACTTACATTACCCAAATTAGAAGTGGAATCATCTAACGGGCTTAAGAGAATTCACGACGCAATGAAGGAGTGTTTGCATGGAATAACGAATCTCGGGGTGGACACTACAAGTTGTGCTCCAATAATAATACACCTTATGCTACAAAAGTTCGATTATGAGACGCTGAAGTTATATGAGCAATCCCATGCAAGTGCAAAAGAGATTCCATCATATGAAGTATTTTACCTGACAAGAAGATTCCAATCTTTAGAAGCGATAGGTGAGAATAAGAATCGTAGTCATCATTCCCAAAGGCAACAATTCAGGCAAAAGATGCATATAATCTACAATTGCGCAGAATTCCTATCCCTGGATGCCCAACAACGCAATGAGGCCATAAGACGAAGCAATTTATGCTGAAATTGCATCACCAATTCCACGGACGAGAAATGTAGAAGCCGCCGTCACTGCAGTATATGCCAAAAGCCACACCATACACTTCTCCATCACCCACCAAATCACTCTGGCAAGCCAAAACAGTTACATTTACAAAATACACTGGCAGAGCAAGGAAATGAGGTGCTATTAGCTACAGCCCTGATTAAGGCGACCTCATCCAACGGGAAACAAGAACTGCTTCGCATATTAATCGATACAGGTTCCCAAGTTCACAGAACAGGCCGTTCAAATGCTATCATTGCCTAGAACAAAAACTCATGTCAAGTTATTCGGGTTAGGAGCCACAGAAGCGCCAACAGCTTTAGGAAAGGTAGACGTTCAACTTCAGCCACGATTTTCATCAGTTTTTCAGATCAACGTCGAGGCACTCATACTACCAAAACTGACAAAGCAACTACCAAGTACTATTTCTACCGTTTCCATACCATGGAAAAATTGTTTACTTGCAGATCCAATCTTCAATCAACCTGGATCTATAGACATGATAATAGGATCTGACTCGTACACCACCATTGTGCTGAATGGAATCAGAAAATCAAATAAAAATATATTAGCACAAAACACGGAATTAGGATGGATAATCTCCGGCAAGATACCACATACGCAAGAACAAGTCAGACTAGTAGCCATGATATCCCAAACGGATGTAGATGACCAATTAAAACGTTTCTGGGAAATTGAAGAAACGTCAACCGAGTCCAGAACCAAATCAGACGATGATACATGTGAGCAACACTATCGAAAAACTCATGTTCGCAATGCAGATGGGCGATATACTGTTCAAATTCCATTTAAGGAATTATTGAAACCGCTAGGAGAATCCAGAAAACAGGCATTGGCCCGGCTAATCCAAACCGAAAAGAAGTTCTACTCGAATAAATATATAGAAGAAGAATGCAAAAAATTCATGGCAGAATAAATATATTTAAAGCATATGGAGTTGGTCAAAAATCAAAAACAGACGTCAGAAGATGAGCATTATCTTCCCCACCAAGCAGTGCTAAAGACTGATAGCAGTACTACCAAATTACGCGTTGTATTTGATGCATCTGCGAAAACCTCTACAGGTATTAGCCTAAATGATAACATACTTGCCGGATCTCGGTTGCAGCCGGACCTATATCAGATACTTCTCCGTCGGCGAAAGCATCGATACGATTTCTCAGCTGACATCGAACTACATGGATTCAGTGATGCATCTGAATACGCCTATGCTGCAGCCATCTACTGTAAATCAATAACAACAGCCGGAAAATCCGCAATTCAACTACTTACAGCAAAATCTAAGGTAGCGCCAGTTAAATCAAAATTAACAATCGCACGTTTGGAGCAGTGCGGTGCGGAATTATTAAGCAGATTAATGGAACAATCCATAAAAACCTTAGAGCTAATAAGCCCGACCTAATACCTATCCAAATCAGTCCGCTCATCTACCATTGAGCTATACAAGGAATTTCAGGTAGGAATCTCAGGCAGGAATCTCAGGTGAAATCCCCTGTTGACAGCTGCCGCGGAGAACATGATTAATTACAGAAATAGGTAAATTAGTACAATTTACCTACATTTAACGCACATAAATAGCCGCACAGGTGTCAGTGGATATTTTAAATTGCTAATAGTAGCAATTTATTGTCAAAAACAACATAATATTAATGAATATGTATCCACTTGACACAACCACAAAAACACAACACAAGAAATAAATTTCGTTATCAATTACCTGAATTTGCACCTTAAATCACACGAAAATCGCGACGTAAACCACCCGCGAAACGCATACAGAAAGACAGCGAACTGACACTCCTTCAATTTCTGCCAACGTATGACATTATGGGGTGTTTTTTTCCTGAGAAATGCACTGGTGGTATTAAAATTTAACAAAAACATCCCAATTAAAAGATATTAGGTAAAAAATATTTACCATATATCTAATAAGTGGCAAAGAGTGGAAATGAAAGAAAGAGACCTGTAGCATGCAGGTTCCACATCCTGAAAAGGCCATAAATACCACAAGGGTCAGTTTGCCAAAGCCATATTGAACAAAAATTTTGCTCCAGATTGTCACTGGAAAAAAATTAAATAAAGTTGTAACATAATACACAGGAGTATGTTTCACGTAAATTTCACCGTAAATTACAACGTTTCTTTTGCAAAATTCATATATGGAACATAAAACCAACACGGTGGAGCTGATTATAAAATAGCGCTGCCCTCTTCCTTAAGAAACTTATACAAGTTAAGACAAATAATGAGGAAAGCCCTAAATAGAATTCGCCATGGACACTTAAACACTACGGACCCATAGTATTCCTCAGTTCTTTCCCAAATAAATTGCTTCGAGTTCAATAAGAAGCGCAAGGCAATAAAGTCTAATTCTGACATCTTCAAGGAAATTAACAGGTTCGCCAACGGCAGGCAAATAATTTCAACCCAAATTTCTACTGGGGAGAGTGTAATTTTCAGCCCGACTGAGATTGCGAATTACTTTGCCTCAAGATACTCGGAGCAATTCACAGAGAATCCTATAGACTATGTTTTCAAGATACCTATGGAGTCCGAAGTTGAAGAATTCCTTCGATCTCAACAATCCTCCAATCAAGATTGATACTTTCCCCCAGTCTACTTTTCAGGCGATAACCCGTCACATCAATCAACCACCACAACAATGGATTTGCTCGTTACACCACAATTCACTGAATAGCTCATAAGAACTGGCAACAGCAAAAAGTCCTCGGCACTTTATAACATCTCAGGCTTTCTTCTAAAAAAACTCCCCTTCATTGGCTTTGTGCTACTAGCAACAGTATTCAATACTTGCCTAAACAATGGTTACTTCACCCACAAGTGGAAAACTTCAAACATTTTTCCAGTTCCAAAAAAAATCCAAAGCCACAAACATCACCGACTTCAGACCAATTGATCTTTTATCTGTAATTGTCAAAAAACTCGAAACCATTGTGAAAGATGCCATTCTGTTCTTTAGTGAAGAAAGGAACATTATCCCCAAATACCAATTTGGTTTCAATCAATGTCATTCTACCACACACGCACTACACAAACTGCACAATGACGTGACGAGTGGTCTAATCCAAGGCCTTATCACAGCGGCATGCAGTTTATATGTATAGAGCCACATTTGACAAAATGTGGATCAAAGCGCTTATTTATAAAATGATCCACTTTCAATTCCCACCAGAAATCTCAAGATTTGTCTATAACTTCTTATCTGACAGGCTGTTTTTCGTTGACCTAATAGAACTTTTTCAACCCTACATCCCATCTTGGCAGGAGTACCACAAGGCTCCGTTTTCGACCCGCTCTTCTTCAACATCTTCACATCAGATCAGCCATCTAATGACTCAACAACAACCACTCTACTTTACGAGGATGATTCTATCATATATTCATCTGCCCCTAGTCCTAATTATGCAATTCTTAGCATCAACAGAAAGTTAATGGACCTGATGAACTATTACACTAGGTGGGGATTCTAGATAAACCTTGATAAAACAGACTTCATCCTCATTTGTAAGCCCATATCTAATTTAAGGACTGTCAGAATCGCAAGCCATTGCAAAAAGGCTTCCTTAACCCTCAGTATCTTGGAGTTAGATTCAACAAAATCTTCAAATTCAGAGAACAGCAATTAATCAGACCGGTAATATCCTATGCATTCCCCATTTAGTTCACTTTTATCAAGACAACATTAGGCAGAGTACTAATCCTTGAGAGGAAAATTATAAGAGCATGTACTGGTAAGTTTTTTAAAAGTCGTTTCAGGATGTTCAGCAACAAGGAGCTATACGAGGCAGCGAGCCAAGCCGGTAAATTTTCTCTTTTGGACGAGTTCGTTATTGGGCAAGCCCAGAAGACCTTTAGCAGAATTCAGCATCGTTCTAATCCGTTAATGGTTGAACTGGCAGCAGACAACTGTAGTATGGGTGCAGCAAATAAGTACCTGTCGCCCTTCATCATAAACCTTCAGGACCATGAAGGCCTTTTATGATCACCCAGGATGGTACCCCCTTCTACCAAATTGCACTGGAACAAAATTGTCATAGAAGATAGCTAAGTTATAAATAAGTTAGTCTGTCTAAGGGATAAGTTAGATTTAATAAGGTGTAATTTTACTTTTTTTTGTTAGGATTAACATTTTGAATTATATCGTCATAGGTAGCTTTAGCGCAGGGCTAAATAATAAGATCGTTAATGTTAAAAAATAAATTATAGATATTTCATAGGCAATAGATAAGAAACCACAGTTCAATCATCGTAGAAACTCAGGGCCAAATTTTATACTAGCTCGTAAGTATAGCATTTATAGTTTGAGTTAAACTTTAATAGTTACGAACATATTTAAGAAAGACTTGTACATAATAGTCGCTAAAATAGTCGAATCGCCCTGCCTTTCGAGCTTTCGACAGCGATCAAGCAACAAGTATAGCAATCAATCTAATAATTTTTCAAGTGCATGCAGTTGTATTTGGTTATTGTGATTCCTCGTTTCAAACCATCTTCGGTGGAGTAAAGTTTTAGTGCAAGCAAATTAAGGTAAATGGTGAACTATCTAGTTTAATTTACACCACCCCTTTTATTTTTTATTGTATTTTTGTCAAACCAGGTGAAATTTGTAGATAGTTTGTAGACATTGCAGTAATTTAATGCATGATTAATTTGAACTATTGTAGTTTGTACTGTGGTAGTAAAGGTTTTTTTTACGTAATAAAACAAAAGCAACGCTCGCATTTATTCATTACTGTATTTGCATTCCTTCCAATTCCGCTACACATACCGCTACATTTATATCGGCAATTTAACTTTGAAATTAATTCCCTGAAATTAGCTTGGTATTCTGAACATCGGGCCTATATCATAAATTATCCTAATAGAAACACTGTCGGAGTATTCGTTGCTCCTAAGACTTTTATAATCTTACCGAAAAAATTGTAAGTTGAATCCTTGTGAAATTCATTTTCATTAAATGGAAAAACAAAACGCTACTCATGTAAATAACTTCAGCTCAGAGCTTCTTCTATGCCACAAATATTTTTTTCTTTCATGATCCCTGGTCATTTGGATTATTATACGCTACAAAAGCTTTTTTTTGTATTTTTTTTTTGTAGAAGGCAAAAGTTAGTCTACTTTTTAAGACTTTTATGTATAAATATGAGATCCTAAAAAACGTTCACAGACAGCTCAAACCATATTGATACCCAAATCGTTGACCTTATAAAGTCTTACCAAAGTTTTTCAACATTTTTCATAAATCTTTAGCATTATCAAGTTTCTGCATAAAAATTCCGCCTCGAAACAATTCCCATCTTGTACAAATATTTACAGCTTGTGTTACATTAAAGTGAGTCTCGAGTATATTTCTGTATCCGTTTTAAAGCTTCTACAAACAAAGTTTTTATGGGTAAAATTTGCCAATTTAAATGGTTTCCTATTTTCGAATTGGATGTTTTTTGTTCTAAATTTCTATAAACATAAATAGTACCTCAAATAATCAGTACAGGGATGGAGTAATATCAGAGTAAAATCAAAGAAAGCTTTGGAAAGGGTATTAAATATTTTTTTTGGAGGAATTTACTTTTTATGTTGCCGAACTAATTTAGGTATTAAGAATTTACAAATAATATCCTCGATGTGCACAAGCATAAAATGAATATTTATCATACGATGAGAGTCTTTCATTAGGACCATTGCTTTGCTCTGAAGAAAAGGAAAATGAATTTAAAAGTTTACTTAGAAATGTGCAGCTAGCTTCTCATTCTATGTCCTTATCCTCATGCATGCAATCCTCAATCTCTATTCGAGTAATGATGTAAATGCTGATTTTGTTCTAACTTACACAAGCTCTTGTAAAGAATGAAAACTTGCAATGTGGAAGACTCTTGGGAAATTCTTCTAACTTTAATGAAACTACCACGATTGTAGATACAAGTGGGAGGGCTTAATCGTATTGGGTGATATATGACATAATTTTCAAACCCAGAATACCAAAGTAATCTAGTGAATAGCATCATAATATTACGCAATCTAGGATGATATCACTATGTGATCACACCGATTTTAAAGTTATGTCACAATAATGCTGTGACTTACAAATAATCTTCTTACTTTTGAACTTTTTGAACTCAATAGCTAGAATTCTCCTTAAAATATGCTTTGTATCATAGGGTATCCCCCGTACGTAGCCCTTGATTATATAAGGCATAGATATGCCAGTTTGCGATTATAAGTAATGTTACCTCATCTCAGAACAGGGGCGAATCTCTGAAGAGCAGTGAAAAAAATTGCAATTGATCTTTTAATATTTTTCTAACAAAAACTGATTACTGGTATCGATTGGTCGACCTGTTTTGCTTCAAGTGTTGATAAATGAAAATATGAACTTAGTAAAATTTTAAGTCTTGGCATACGTGAATCCATTCCGTATTCCTACAATAGATCGCTCCAGGTTTAACCAAAAAATAGAAGTGATAGAGTCTGCTTTTCGCAACTATTCATTGCATCCACGTCCAGAACTGAAACAAGTCTATAAGACTGCACGGAATACCTGCAAGTCCATTATCCTGAGAGAAATTTTTTTTACCAGAATCTTGCAAGCCGCAAAAACAGCAAAAGTTTCTAGTCCCTAGTCAAAATCATCAAGAACAACTGCTGCAGTTTCTTTATACTTTCATTACTTAACAATGGCGAAGTGGTTGTTAATTCCCTGGATAAAGCTTATATTTTGCCTGCTAGATTCGTTTCATATTCTCGCCTTTCACCCACTCACAGACACCACACCTGTCTTGTATTTCTTGTATGGATGTGTATAAGAATCAAGACACATCCGTACGAGAGATGTGTTCGAGGTTGTTAAGAAGGTAAACGTCTACAAAGCCGAAAGTTCTGACTGGTTTTCGCTCTGTCAATTAAAAGCTGCACCTCATCCTTGGTTAAACCTCTTGGCAAACTATTCTACTTGTCTTATTCGAAAATAATTTTCCAACTGCTAATTGACGTCTAGACTATTCTCAAGAAAGGTTTTTGAATATATTATTAAGTTCAAATTAATGAATTATCTAGAAACTAATCAACTCATCAACGGTCGCCAATATGGCTTCAGGACTGGGCGTTCATATGAAGACTTGCTAGCTTCTCTTACGGATCGTTGGACCCCCGTATAGTTTTCACAATATTGGTGAGTCCAAAATCGTTGCCACTGATATATCAAAAGGCCCTTGATAGTGTCTTGCATCCAGTCCTTTTAACTAAACTGAAAAGCTTTGATATTTTCCTTTCTCTTCTATTTTGGACTGCAAGTTTTATATCTGGTAACCTGATATGAGTTGTATACTAGATGACGTTTCATCAGAACCTCACTTTATAAATTACGGTGCACCCCAAGGCTCTGTTAACTCTCTATCTCTCTTCTTAATTCTCAGTAATGATCTGCTTTCCTTTGCTTTCAATCCCATCCATAATTTTGTCGATTTCTTGATTTCGCTTAACGCTTTGACACTCTTGTGCACTCTAGAGGGAATGACACAACTGTCAAACGAGATTGCATGGTTACATAATTAAATAACGAAATAAAAATATCGTAAATACTCTTTAAATATGATACTACACTACTGCATACACAAACTACACATTTGCACATTGCATGTACGACAAGTCAGTCATAGTCAGTAGTAGGGCTTTTGCATGGAAATCGTGTCTTTCATAATTTTTACTGGATTTTTTGTTATTTAACCCTTAAAAGTTATCATATAAAAAAAATCATATTAACAGTATCATGAGCGTAGTTTCACCCCAGTAAATGAATTTAATTATATAAATTTAATAAAGAATGAGTTTTGATATAACATAATAAGAATTATATATTTCATTAAAATAAAAGTATTTATTTTTTAAAGTTATTGCAAATAATGATTATAGGAAAAATCAGCGTGCAAATGTTTTTATACTAGCAGTTTTGTATACATTTGATCGACTTCCTCAACACTTTAGATATGAAAATATATGAATCACTCGACGTGTACATCATTTCAAATGTTGTGGTCTATTCCGGAATAGATCACCTAGCCATATAAATTTTGTATACTTTTTTGGTACTGTATGCGACATCTAGTTCTTATGCCATCTATGGTATTATACTACAACTATGTCCCCCTGCGCAAAATGAAGATAAATAATACATCTTGTCCCTGGTTTAGCACAGAAATTCAGACTCTGTGGTAAGAATAGATCTCAAAGTAATCTTATTCCTCATGAATTAAACTCATATTTTGCTAGCAACCAACAGTCATCGGATTGTGCTGGAATCACTCCGTCACAATCAGCAATCAAAGAAAGGATTGCTGCAATCAATATACGTGAAGACGTCGATGGCTTTAGTTTTCGAGGAGTTGGTGGTACCTCATCACCACCAACTCCTCGAAAACTAAAAGCAATTTTTGCTGTCAAATCGAATGCTTCGGGGCCTGACGACATGTCACCTAAGTTTCTTCGCTCCATTTCTCCACTTCTCGTTGGTCCCATATCTCATATTTTTAATTCATGCATCACAAAATGCCAATTCTCTACAGCCTGGAAATTAGCGAATGTCAATCCAACTCCTAAGAAGGCTTTAGCTACGTCACCAGAGGACTTCACGCCCATTAGTTTGCTATGTTTTCTTTCTAAGGTTTTTGAAAAGTTGTTGTATTGGCAGATTCAGCACTTTTTAATGGAAAATGATTTATTGAGTTGCTGGCAGTCTGGATTCTGGCCTAGGCATAGTTGTGAAACCGCTCTTGTGAAGGTCATACACGACATTCGCGCTGCATTGGACAAGAGAGAAATTTCCATTCTGGCCCTCTTAGACTTTTCTAAGGCTTTTGACAGTGTTTGCCATAAGAGCCTGCTCGAAAAATTATCCTACCGCTTTGATTTCTCTAGAAGTTTAATCCGCCTGTTGGGAGACTTTCTGAGTGGACGTTTCCAGAGGGTAGTATTCGATAGTAATAACTATTCTGTCTTTCTCCCCATCGGCATTAAATGTCGCTTTTAATGACTGTGTTAGATTCATATTTGGGCTACGCAGATTCGATCATGTCTCCCACCTTAATTTCACGCTACTCGGCTGTTCACTGGACACTTATTTAAAACGGAGGGCCTTATGCCTTAGACACACAGCATTAGTCTATAATGATTCATTATAAACTGCGGACACGCAGCCATTTCTTTAATTAAGTTGTGGTGTCAAACTGGTTTTGATGAACTTATCACCTTAAAGAAGCAATATGGATCGAATTAACGCGATAAACTTTGTTTTCATTTATTTTATTTTCAATTTAACAATTTCCAAATGACAATAATATTATGTTTAAAGAAATATTAATAATCTAATTTGTGATTTGCATTTCTTTGCATTTCTTCTTCTTATTTTTCAAATCGGCAGATGCACAGCGGAGCTCCACATTTACATTATATGCCAAATCTAGCACATTTTTCCTCATTATAGCTATAATGAAGGAGGAAAACACTTCATTAGTGTACTTCATTATCATCTGATTTTCGAGCTATAATGACGTATACTATGTAACACACGGCATTTTAATGAATGGTTAGTACAAATGATTCATTAGTTCGTGCTGTGTGTCTAGGGTACTATTTTC
This sequence comes from Dioctria linearis, assembly GCA_963930735.1. Classification (NCBI taxonomy): domain Eukaryota; kingdom Metazoa; phylum Arthropoda; class Insecta; order Diptera; family Asilidae; genus Dioctria; species Dioctria linearis. The sequence continues at coordinate 281,882,669 of OZ005740.1, forward strand.
CTTCTATAACCTCTTGGCTACCTCTCAGCCCCATTATCTAAGTAGTATGGTCCGCACTCTACGGTCAACCAGGGGTTATAAACTCTCGATGCCACGATTTCGTACTGCTATTTATGAGGGTTCTAACATTGTTCAACTAACTCGTCTGTGGAATATATTGCCCCATTACATTCAAAGAGCCAGCACCATCGGCACATTCAGGAAACTTGTAACTGATTTTCTTAATTGAATTTGTTTTTTTTCTTCTCTTTTTCTTGCAGTGACACATCTTTGCATAGATTAGCATAGTTGTATTCTTGTTTTGTTTTACTTATTTTTTTTTCATATTTATTTAATTTTTATTTATTTTTATTTTTTTATTGTATTTTATGATGTTTTAGTAGTTTCACTCTGTAATGTATGCCTTTAGATATAGTCTAATTCAATTTTAGATCCTGTATTTCTGGATCAGGTATACTATTTATGTAGTTTTACGTTTAGTTTAGGCTTCCTTGTATCCTTGTAGTAACCCACTTTCTGTAGACTTTCTGGAGACCTTTAAACTGAAGATATTGATAAGCATTACAATACTGATACTTAAATCCTAATAACCATTGCATATTGCTTGAGCTTTTCTGAGAACAAATGAATGTACATTTCATTCATTTCATTTATTGTGATTGCTAATAGTTCCAACATTGAATTATCAAAAGAAGGTAAGTGTACTAAATCAATTATTTTTAAGAGTCTCAAAAAGAAAATCCATCAACACTGGAACAAGGTCTCCGATTAAGATTGGTATAGATGGTGAACAAAATACCGCATTTCTCGAGCGATCATACGAAACTTTGAATTCCTTAAATGTTTAATCTGTTTAATTGCGGAAAAGTTTCCAATCTCCGTTTCACCATAATAAAAGAGCTGCACTCTATTAATTAAAGTTCGAAGAGAAAAAATGTTAGCATCTTCAATGAAATGTGTTGATATTTTCGACAAATTATAATGGCACACACCCCCGAAAAGATCGTGATAACGTCAACTGCAAAGTTTGTTGTGACGTGAAGTATTGATTTTATTAAGGAGGAAGGGGAATCCTAACGGTTTCCGAGATAACGGGACTTAAAAATATTTGGGTATGTTTTTATAAATGATCATATAACATCTGAACGCCCTATGAGAAGCATATCCAGCGAAAATGGCTCAAAAAGGGCATTTTCAAAAGATAATTGCCTACTTTCCAGCACTTATGGAACTTTTTCGGCAATTTTCGCTTGATATGCTTAAGAAAAAGTGCAAAATACGCAGAAAGAGTTACATTTTCGGTACAAAGTGTGATAGATCATTTTAAAGCTAAGATTTTGGGCTTCTTAAATCCCATATGAAAAATTGTTATTGATGACGAGTATTTTGATAAATATAGCAGTTAAATAAAAAAATACGATTAAAAATTCCGAAACTTTAAATTTGTTGAGCCATACCTTCAAAACTAAGGGGAGAAGGGAAAAATGTATAGACCGTTGGAAAGGCCTAACGATTATTTATCTACAAAAGCTTAAATTAGTATCATAGGGTGGAACGTTCAGAAGTTACAGGGTGGTCTGTAAAAACACACTGTAAAAAATGTGGACAATTGTTTCCACAAAACGTAGGTATTTTTCCCTAAAATGTAGGGAATATTCACTAAAATTTAGGGAATATTCCCTACATTTTAGGGAAAAATACCCAAGCTTTGTGGCAACAATAGACCAAACTTTTTTTTTGCTGTGAATAGCCAAATATCTTCAAGTCCAGTTATCTCGGAAACCGTTAGGATTCCCCTCCCCCACCCATACAATTTTTTGCTTGTCTAAGCAAGACCTATTCGAAGCCTTCGGATATTACACCACTTACGGGACACCCTGTATAGAATTTTCGACAATTCCTGTTTGATTTTTGTCACTTACTTCGCACGGAATAATTGTCTATATTGCGAATATGCTCAACCCTTTTTTGCAGAGCTTTTGTAAATTGGATTTATGTAGCGTGCAAAGCTTACAATAAAAGTTGGAAGAAAAGGATTTTATGAAGCCTAAAGAACAGTATCCACTAGGGGTTTTGATTGGGAGGGTGGGGGCGGGGGCATAGGTGTCCCAAGTCCAAAAGGAGTCGGAGAAATATTGCTCTAACGGCGGATCCTGCGCCCATCTGAGCACTTAAGCACTGCTATTAAATATTTGAAGGTTTTATTGTGTTTTATCCGACTTTGTAATAATATACAGATTACGTTTTATACATAATTTGTAAATTATGTTAAAAAACACAGACCTTCAGCCGGGGGTGAGGGGCGGTGATCCTGAAACAGCAGCCTCTACATGACCTTTGGGTAACCACCATAAATGAACTAACTATTAACGCAGAGTTTATACCTAAGTTATCTCCCAATAGTAGTGAAAATATGAAATGTATCCTACTAGTAAACGTATGAGTGTTGATAACAATACCTTCGTCTGCTAACGAGTTAATTTCTTCAATTAAATGCTTGACAGAAGTACAATTTCCAAAAGTTTTGTTATCTACTTATTTAAATAGCATTGCTACTTGTACGTTTTCCAAACAAGCGAGATATTCTTTTGATATGGTGGGAAAAGAATAGTAAACTTCTGAGAGTGAATGGGTGACATTATGAGACCCAAGAGGGTTATTGATTTAAAAGTCATCGATGTAAGGAAAATAAGGAATTTTTGTTTTGCTTTCATTATTTCTAAGTATGTATTTTCATAAAGTTTCATTGATGAAGTTGCACATTTTTCCATCTTCAATTCCTTTTAAAGCTAACATATTCTCTATGGTTCTCTCAAGTACTCCAGGATTTTCAAAGAACTATTTGAATTGAAATCTTATTGTTATAGAAGGGTGGCAAATTATCTTGTCAATTTCATTACTGCTGGAAAAATCTCTTGGTAGTTGCAAAAGTTTCTCCTTCTCCAACATCTTTAACAACTTATACTCACTATTTAGATCTAAAAAAGTAATTCAGTTTTTTTAATGAGCTCTTCAGTAGCTATCTGTGTGTTATAATCAGAACTTGTACTAACGGTGGCAAGCTTTGAAAATAAGGGGTCGAGGACATACTGTTTTACATCGTTAATTATTTCCGTTATCATTTTTCTACTTTGTGCATGTAATTTTGTTAAAAAAGTTAAGAGTGATTTGTTCGATTCATTATTTGATAAAGACTGTTTTCAAATAACACTTGAGTGTCCATTTAGATTATTTAATTGTATCTCACTACAATGGACGGATTCTCTATACTTTGCTAATATAGAAATTGAATTTTTGTGAGAAGGTATTTTAACACCATTTGGGTGTAAGTGACGGATATATTTTTTAAACGAGTTGAAACTTCGAACTTCATTTGAGGACAGTTTGCCCACATTCTAGTATATATGCAGAGTTTGAGTAAATATTCATAACATATTTCAAATGGTTAATGAACAAATCACACGAATGTAAGGGATTTTTAAAATGGAAACATCTAAACATATTGAAGCGTAGTTTCTAGTTAAGGCTAACAATTCCTTTTTAAATGCTGATATCACTAATGAAACAATTTACAGAAGTATATAGGTAAGTTCTTCGTGAACGGCAAATTGTAAAAATATTTTTCAATAAAAATCCAAACTAGGAGGATCTAACGCCCATCATATATGGTTGGCAACTTAATCCTAAATCATAGTAAAATTTAACTATTTTCTCACCTATTCCTAAGACATCAGCTTCGTTTACCACTAAAATGAAGAAGCTGTCTTAAGAAGCTTGAACACCCAGTTTCCAGTGGAATTTTCCGCCCTGTTATACACTGTAAAAAATATTAGGAATATTTCCTAAAGTTAAGACACGTTTTTTCCTAAAAATAAATGTAATTTTTTTTCTGATAGAAAGGGAAAATCAGCTTAATTTCCCCAAATCACTGGAACATTCTATGAATTTAGGTATCTGGCGCCAGAAAACCTCTAAAGTACTTAAAATTCCTGAAATGTTAAGCTCTCTTGGATATAAGGAAGAGAACATTCAACGAATTAGATATTATGGTACATTTTTATGGAAATATATTTTCGTTTATATAATTCACACATTGTTCTTGAAAACAAGTCATATATTGTGTTTCAATATTTTGTTTAAGCGTACCCAGTGCAACAACATAACTTCCATTCAACTTAGTATGGACCATAAGAAATGAGCTATTTAGCTCATTCTTATGTTTTTTAAAAGGACTGGTCTTCTATCACCTTCACCTATGGTGGGAGAGTGTTGCGGTACTATCACCTATTCCCTACATTTTAGGGAATATTCTCTAAATATTAGGGAATGGTCCCTACATTTTAGGGAAAAAAAATTGCAATTTAAAATTCCCTATATTTTAGGGAATGTTCCCTACATTTTAGGGGAACATTCCCTAAAATTTAGGGAAAAAAATGAAAAATATCTGAAAATTCCCTACATTTTAGGCAACAGTGCTGTCGTTTGGAAAATTTCAAGAGTAGTACAATTTGCTGCCAAAGCGGAGTACTTTCGGAAAAAACGGAGTATACGACTACGAAATTTAATGAATTCAAATTAATTAGAATGGGATGTCCAGAAATCATAATAATGTGCATTAAAGCCATTTTCATTAAAATGATTTATAATTAGATTTTTAAATAAATCTTTATATGTCTCCATTATAACATTATTTATATTTTTTTTATATAGACACAACTGGTTTTTATTTTAAAATTTTCCCATAAATGTTTTTTCCGTAGCAAGAATTTCTTAAGTTGATTTATTATATTTTTCATAATATTTGTAAGGATTTTAATACAGCCATGATGCAAAATTGTACTGACAACTTCAGTCGCTTTAAGCTTTCTGCATTTCAAATCTTTTACAATATTTGAATCAGTAATGCACAGTAATGCACCTTGCATATAATTAAAAGTTATTTTGATTTTCGGCATATCTGTCCGTCCGTTCGTCCATCCTCAGGATAACACAAGAACGCGTGTACAGAGAGCTGAAATTGTGCATATGGACCTTTACAAAGAAAGGTAAAATTAATTTCGAAACCCAACAGATCGGGTAACTCCTTCATATAGTTGCCATGCAAAAATTGAGTTTTCCACAATGTATATATTTTGGCATTGCCTGAGAATGGGTCGAGGTAGAGAGCCGAACTTTTGTACATAGTGCTTTCTAAAAATTGTAAATATATTTTCAAAAATGGGTTAAGTCGGGCAATCCCTTCTTGTTGTTGCCATATAAAAACTCAGGATTTTTACGTATACTGTGAAAACGATCAGTCCTATATGGTTGTCATGTACTGAAAACTTCTTGAGAATATGAAATCTTATAAAATTGGGTGTAATCATTTTTTCTGTCCGAAGAACCGTTCTAGAAATATATGCGAAAAACCCCTTCAAATCAAACTTGCACAGATGGGTGACCATATGAAGTTACATATGGGAATTCATCTAGGGTATCGTAAGAATGGGTCTTATTGTTAGACCAATTCGAGTTTTTTACTTGCTTGCAATAACTTTAAAATATATTTTACAAAACCGGCTGTTATTTATAAGGTTGCGTTCATACAGAGCAAAATTTTTGAACACGCTTAGTTTGTTTATTATGTGTATTACCTTCTGTTGGCGACAAAACAGCTTCCATAGAATTTCAAAGAATGATTTCTTGACATATTCGATCGTCGTGCTCTAAATCTGTCGTTGTACTAGATATTATGTTTTCTTTATTATTTATGTTTGTTGAATTTGCAGGAATTGTTTTAGATTGCCTTTGATCTGCGGATACAATCGTCATATTCATATTGCTTGTACTTGTACCACAACCACTACATTTAGAAACTTTAATACTGTGTCTGCAATATTGGCAAGAATTGACTTTAGTGTTTTACCTATGGGACATACACTTTGGGTGCTATGACACTCCATTAGCGAAAGTGATTTTGATCACATTAGATTTGTACTCTGCACTTCACAGTTCTGTATGAAGTTCTGTTTCCCCGGAAAATATGGATTAGTTAGTAAACTATGTATGTATGTATATATCTGAAAGAACGTTGAGGTCATTATAAATAATGGTCGATACTCATTTGGGTCATTCTACAGGAATTCAATAAAAAATCACACTTTCCTAACCCGACCATCACTAATGTCGTTTTTCTTTTGCTGAAAGTTAAGTAGCTATGATATACAACTACGTTTTTGTGCTGCGCCGTATGCTGGTTGAATTAAACGACTCTGAAATCCTTAAAAGTGGCCGATTTTTGGTCTGCTGAATTATATTCAAAAAATCATAACTTTGGTTCTGATTATCCCAGAGACATGACCTTTGGGTTATTTTAAAGATGAGGGAAAATTATAAAAATAGATGGAATTTATAAGAAAAAAAATTAAAGGTGTTAAATATATCCTTTACCCTTGAATATCTTCAAATGCATTCCCTTATTTTTTCCTTGCTTTATTTTTAAATTAATGCTCATAATGTTGTTAGTAAATGGTTAAATTTTTTAAATTGGGATCTCAATGGGCTTGGAGACGAGAATTGTTTCTTGTTTGAGGTTTGGGTTTTTGCGACAAAATGTAATACAAATCTATTTTGTTATCCTTGATCCGATTAGAATTTTTCACCAAGAACATAATTTTTTTCCTTCTCAAATGTGACCCATTAACAGTCCATTAAACAATGATCTCGCCCCGAAAATCAGATTTACTGACGAAATATTTCCTTATTTTTTCCACAAAATAAGACAAACTTAATCGTCGTCCCAAAAATTTTCCGCAGAGGTAGGTGGTGTAAACTGTAAGTTCCTTGATTTTTTTTTTTTGAAAATTGGGAACTATTCTGAAGTTTTCTCCTTTGTGTCACAATTCACAAATTTACAAATTTTGTATTCTTTTATTACAAAAAATCAACGTTTTTACAACACTTGAATTAAAGTAAACAAATGATATAGGCAAATTAAATCACTAAATACCGCCAAATTATAAACAAAAACCAAACCTTCCATAAAAAATTTACTATTAATTGGACTTAGCTTTTGTGAGAAGGAAAATGAAGAAAATACGCAAGACAAACGAAAATTCAAGGAGCGATAAAAAAACGTTTTCAGGACTAGAATCGAATTTCTGGAGCTCTTCAAGTACAGAGCGTTGATTATTTACTTCATAAACATCAATCACAGCGTTTAACGAACGAATCATAATGACATGACTAGATAGGTGTAATAGTCTAAAACAAATCAGAGAAGTACCAAACTAGCTTTTCAACCGGACTTAATAGATTTTGTTACTAAAATGTACTAGGAATGTGTAGTTTAAAATTAAATAAAGGTGAATAAAACCTTTTATATTATTTGCTAACAACATATATAGAAGTTTTAAGTATGAAGAAATGAAAAGCGGAGCACTTGTATAAAAGGAGTAGTACCGGAGTACGCTATTAGTTTTAGGAGTACAAATACTCCGATCGGAGTACGAACGACAGCACTGAGTGGCACATTTAATTAATTTTCGAGAGTTGTTAAATGCTTCAACAAATGTATGTAGTAAATTCTTAAATATCTCAGCTACCTTGGGTTTACTAGTACGTAACCATATATATAGCATTTTGATTAGAACATTACTATTGCACTATTAATCTCTTGTAATTGTAATACAAGTAGGCATTCCATATGTCAGACCCAAAATCAACCATGCATACGTACATACATATGTATATGTTTTATAGTTAAAAGAACAGAAGCTTGTTGTGTTAGGTTAGTAATTATTATCGTTAAATTTTAATTATGTAATGATTAGTTTAAGACTATTATGTTAAGATTAGTTCAAATTTTGTATAACGATTAATTCAAAAAACTACTATAGCTGCAATGATAAATTCTAATACTATTTAAAGCTGTTACTTGTTTTTGTCTGTTGACTAAACAATAACTTTGGTTCTGATTATCACAGATACATGACCTTTAGGTTATTTTAAAGATTAAAGTATAATTCTTGAAGGAAAATTAAAAAACGAGATGCCTTTTAGAAGAAGAAAAAGTCAAGAATAATTAATATATCCTTTATCCTTGAATATCTTCAAATGCATTCCCTTAATTTGTCCTTGCTTTATTTTTAAATTAATGCTGATAATGTTCTTAGTAAATGGTAAATTTTTTAAATTGGGATCTCAATGGGTTTTGAGACGAGAATTTCTTTTTCTCGTTTGCGGTCTGGTTTTTTAGAAAAAAATTTCATACAAATCTATTTTGTTATCCTTCATCCCGTAAGAATTTTTCACCAAGGAATTAATTCCTTGTCTTCTCAATTTTGCAAAATTTGTGCTCTTAAATCAAATACCACTGTTTCTGTGGAATTGTCCACAAGAAGTCAAAGCCCCTATCTCAATCAGAACATGCAAACTAAACTGTTTTTATATTAAATTGTCGGGTCTACATTCTACATACAATTAAAAAAAAAAAAAAACAAAAATCAGCTTTACTGACGAAATATTTCCTTAGTTTTTTTTCCACAAAAGAAGACAATCTTCATCGTCGTCCATAAAATTAGTCACAAAGATGGTGTTAGCTGTAAGTTCCTTGAATTTCGTATTTTGAAAATTGGTAACTATTCTCAAGTTTTTCCTTGGTGTCACAATTCACAAATTTTATATTGTTTTATTATAAAATAGAAGTTTTTAGTACAATAAAAATGTCTAGGATTGATCGTTCTCACAGTATATGAAAAAAAACCAAAATTTTTATATAGCAACATCATGAAGGGGTTGTCTGATTTAGTCCATTTTTGAAATTTTATTTCCTATTATTATGAAAACACCGAAGAAGGGACTTTTTTGGATTCTCCGGAATATAGCAAAAGCTTTTTCTATATACCGGAGAATCCAGAAAAAGTTTCTTCTTCAGCAAATATAAGTTTAACCCGGTAAAAAATCCTATAGAGTAATCTCTATCTTTATGAAAACACCATGTACCAAATTTCAGCTCTCTATGTCGATGCGTTCTCAGGCAGTGTCCTAATATATAGTGGAAAACGAAAGTTTTGTATGGCAACCCCACGAGGGAGTTGCCCGATTAATCTCATTTTCGAATGCAATTTTAGTTTTTTTTTAAAGTCTGTGCACAAAAGTTCAGCTCTCTAAGTATACGCATTCTAGAGTGATCGTGCGCACAGACGGACAGACGGACAGACGGACGGACATTGAAAAATCAAGATAACTTTTAATATTATGCGTGGGTATCCAATCCATTTTGCTCTACGATCATTATTTCGAGATGTTACAAACGGAAAGACAAACTTAGTATACCCTATAGATTTCATCTAGGGTATAAAAACGCATTGCCAAATGTGTTTCTTTATCAGAAGGGTTCAACAAGCCTTTCAAAGTGCTGCCATACCTATGAGTACTTATACAAGAAATTCGAAATTGAAAAAAGAATCATATACACAAAACCTGTTTTAAGTTTTGGTCTTATTTTCAAATTTTACAAAAATCGAGTAATTTTATATCATGTAAATCAATTTTGAAGTAGAGTACAATATATGCATGGTTAATGGGCAAAATTATTACAATCATTACTTATGCTAGTGTAACTAATACGATACGGTATTACTGTCAGTACTAGCCATTAAAGTAAAATTTAGACTAGCTAAAATCAAAATATTTTTGATTTGTCCATTAAAATTGGCACCGTCGTCCGTTGGTTCGACGAAAATTATTACCACGGCTTAAAAGTTAAAAAATTAAAGAAAGTACTCAAGAATTAGAAAAAAGTCTCAATTTTTGCACATTTGGTGAAGCATTGGCATTGTTTCTGTTACTATATTTGGATATATATAAGTGATAGATCGATTGAATTTCTAATTGGTTACAAAGAGTGTAGGGAACAAGGGGTCAAGAACTGACTTCTTTCCTCAGTTCCTTCACGGAGAACCATAACGACTCGTTTTGGTGCCTGCGGCAAACGTATTTAATGCATACATTTATGCCCCTGATCTATAAAATTGTCAACATAACCTAACTTAACTTTGTCTATCCTGATATGGTCTATCAGCTAACTGTACAAAGTTGAGCAACAATTAACCATGAAAATATAGCATCCGTACAAAAGAATAGTAAGTAATAATTATTGCATATAAAATTATTACTAGATATTAATTTTTTGCGAGTACCGTACATTAAAAAACATTGAGGTGAATCAGCTTGATAGATATACAGTCGAACCCGCGTTGGTGCACTTCCGTCCGGCATAAATATCTTGTTCTGTTATGCGGTTTTTGCACATATGCGATGCCCGATACATGTACCAAAGAATATTCATATCCGGTCAGCGCATAAGGGCACATAAAAGTGCACGTATCCGATGTTTTGACTTATACTCTACAATGAAAATCTTTTTCAATTGTATGAATAGTTTTATTTATAGGTACAAATAAATATTCGAATGTAAATAAAGCAAAATAAATATACAATTCTCTAGTAACAAAAACGAAAAAGCTATTCAAAAGATAATATCGAGCTGCTTGAATGGCCAAACAAATTATTTAAAATAATCTGATATCTTCGTCTGGACAAAATTATGTGCACCTTTTTCAACGAGTTGTTCTTCTAACAATTCAATGTTGTCAAAGGGCAAGTCCTTACTTTCGAGGTAAGTTCGCAGTACGTTTAAAGCTAGAAGTGCTAGTTGGCTGTGACGCATTGGCATTTGTAATATGAAGGGTTTCATCTTCGGCATCTACTACCTCACTATCGTTCTCAATAGAAATTTCTTGTAAAATTGCCTCCTCACTTAGTTCCCCATACATTGTATAAAAGCATCTCAAGCAACGTATTCCTCAAACTCTGCCTCTACAATTGTTAGGCTTTTTCAACATCATCTTCAATAACTTGAGAAAAACCAGCTTTTCTAAAACAGTTTTTGATGGTGCTTGGTCTTACAAACCATCACGAACGCTTAGCAATCTTTAAAGCCTCCAACATATTTAGAGACTTAGAGAACTCCTTCAAAGAAGAACCTCTTTCTAATGCCAACAATTGTCTTCGTACTATGTTTTGCCTGTAGTAAGCTTTAAAGCAACGAAAGATTCCTTGATATAATGGCTGAATAATTGAAGTTGTATTTGGAGGCAAAAAGTGAAGGATAACATTATCCAGTTTAACGGATTCGTCCAATTTATGGCATGCTGCATTATCAACCAGCTGAAGAACTTTTCTTTTTTGTTTCAACATTTTATTGTCAAAATTCCTTAATATACTCAACCGAATTTTATTAGTCATGCAGAACTTATTTTGAGAGTAATAAGGGATAGGAATTTACTTGCCACGAAAACAATGAGGATTCTTTGATTTTCCTATAGCAATTACATCTCTTTCCGTTCCATCTAAGTTACACATAAATAAAAGACTCAGACGTTCCTTCTGAGTTTTGCCCCCTAGAAATTTTCCCCTTTTTTAGCAAATGTTCCAGTTGGCTAGGCCTTATAGAAGAGGCCACTCTCGTCGGCATTGAAAATATTGGCTGGCTCGTAGCTCCTCAATTCAGGTAATTGGCTTCTTATCCATTCCGAAGCAGATGCTTGGTCAGCAGAATTTTTTCTCCATGGATTTTGTGGAAAGACACGTTCTCCTTCTTCTTCCTCTACCGATGTAACCAGCCATTACTAGGCACAAAGTCATTCACTTTAAGTATCTGAGTGAACTTTTGAGTTTGTTCTAGGACCATCGGACTCACTACAGCATTCTTAGCACGCATCTGGGAAAACCAAGTCGTTATCGCTAGATCAATTTTTTCATGGAGTTCTTTGCTGAAGCGCTTTCGATTTACGTTTCCATTTTCTAAGACTATTTTCCTATATTTTTGCTCCTGATTAGAAATACGCATTATTGTGGTAACATTACACTTGAAACGCTGTGCTAATGTTTTCCTGTTGGTTCCTTTACCTAATGCGTCTAAGATTTCAATTTTTTGGTTGACAGTCAATCCGGTAACTTTCTCTTTAATGATTGGTTCCATTTTATTTACATAAGGAAATAAAATAAATTCACATCAAAATGTTAATAATTTGTTAAAAAAATCTTCCCTCTAAAGCCGAGTAATTTTCAACGACTCTAACGACACTTGAATTGAAAATGCACAGGCGAAAAGCTGAAGGCGAAATTACAATACGGTGTGAAGGGTGATGGAAAGCAATTTTTAAGAAAAGCTAATCGAGATAGCTTTTTGAATTTTAAATAGAGTTGCAGCTATATACGTGTATGTACATATATGTAGCACTTAGAACACAAAGTTAACTTAAGGACAAGTTAGGAATCAAGAAGAAATTTCCGACTGTTTTCCACTTAGTTAACAGATAAAAAAGGAAAGAAAGAAGAAAAAAAAAATAACAAAAAAATCAAATTCTCTTTAAAAATTTTACGAATAAAGACAAAAAATGTGAAAGCGCAGAATACATGCAAGTGACAATGACAATTGATTCATTTTCGTAAATAAATGAGAAGTGGCGGAATTTCAGATTGTGCTCTCATATAATGTTCCCACGCTTTTGTGAAAGCACGTTTTTCTGTGCGCTGAAGATTTAAAAAGCTATCTTGCTCACCATTTCTGTAAAACATACCAGTACATTTCATAAATTGATCAAAAAGATGTATTTAGATTGGGAGGGAAAAAGTTTGAAATTTCAATGTACCTGAAGCAACCACTACGTAAGATGCCTTATGTCAATTATCATGTTATGAACTTTTAAGGGAGAAGCGCTTGTGGCTGCGAACTCATTCTAATAAGCAAGTCTGTAAAATTGGCAAAACGTGTTTGCTTTGCTTGTCCGGCATAAAATTTCCTCAATCAGTAGTATTTCTCTCAAAATTTTTTTTATATGTAAATTCTCCAAAAACCTCATCTTAGTAACTATGGATCACATGAATATGCATTTCTGTGCGAAGTGAAATGCATTTTGTTGCCAAATCATCCAAATTAGATAGCGATTAGCGGTCCTATCCTTAGGTACGCGATTTTACGAGGCTAAGCGAGTCACACGTACACGTACATCATGCATATGTCCAGCAGAAAACTGAACAACTGAATTGTTGGTGTTGATTCGATCATTTTATATTTTATCTATACAGATTTTATAAAGTGAAAATGCGTTTTTTATTCAGATTTATTTTTGTGCACGAAAACGAGTAAAAATAAATGAAAAATCCAGGCAAGGGACAAACTTAGTGGGTGCAAGTAAACTGTTTATTCAGGTAAGCGGGATGCACCAAAGCGAGTGCGATTTCACACAAATTTTGAGCAGAGGGCATGTGTCATGAAATTTCTGTACTCTCATACGGTTTGTGCAGGTAAAAGGTGGACTGTTATCCGGGTTTAACTGTATTTGTAAGATTTTGTAGATAGACTTTTCCAGCTTTTATCGTCGCGAACTAGTTTTATAATATTAATATAATAATATTTTCGAAATTTAAAATGCTTGTCATTTCTTTTTCGATAGACAAAACAGCTACCTTCGATAATATTACTTGACCCATTGTAGATCCATCGGAGGTAATATTTTATTAACTATAATTTGCTGAAACTTCGTTCACATAAAGCTATCGTCATTGACAATATCAGAAAAACTCGCACGATTTCAACATTTAGATAAGATTTTTGAAGGTTGTAGTCGTCAATTGATTGAAACAAATCCAAAAACGACTTTTCTCAGACACTCGGCGTCTATTTTGTTGAGAAGACTGCCAAATTCTTCCGAAACTTGTTAAAATTTTTTGTGCTGCCACGACATTAAGAATAAAAGAAGATAAATTAATTCAAAAATTAGTGTCCGAAGCTTTTATTTTGTTGACATACTGGGGTCATCATCTTGTGATTCGAAAAGCTCGATTCGTTTCTTTTCTTGTTCCTGTTTCTTTAACATTTACAGGTACAACCATATCTTAAACAAATTTTGTAGGACTATCAAAAATTTGCCCCATGTCAGAATCACGAACCAACCTGAGTCTTGCCATCAAGCGGTAAATATAATTTAAGAACAACAAATTTATTTGAATAAAGAGTCATAACTCAAAAATAATTTATGTTTGTCAAATCCAATGTTTTTTTTTCGCCCGCAGTAAATTTTTGTTTTAACGGCGCCCCATAGCTACAGACAAGTTCCTCACTTGGCTAAGTCTTATAAAAAAGTAATTTTTAAAGACCCAAAGGGCTGGTTTATTGTCAGTTGCCCGGGCCGGTTTCAAGACCCAGTCCGGCCCTGCAAGCGGTCCAATCATCAGCACATGTGTGCATGAAATTCTTTTCTTATTTGACTGTTTATAAGAAAAAAAAATAATTAGAAAAGATCACCCACTAAATCACTAAATTAAATTAACTTCTTTAAGGTAAATATCATTCCCATCCCACCAACAAAAGGTTTTCCTTGGATAGTTGCTTTATGATTCTTTGTTCTACACGGTTTCGGAAAAAGGCATTTCTGTCTTAAGCGCTCAAGCTTGATATTATAACGATCATAAAGTTTTTCTTTAGCAGGCAAACCATATCGGTACGTGCGAAATAATATTGACTTCAGTCGATTACAAAAACACATTTATTGCAAATTACTTTAATGTTCTTCGCCAACATATTTCCTCGTAAAAATTTGCCCATATATTTTTTTATATTCATATTTTATATTCATTATAAGTCATTCTATGTGAAATTCGTTTGTGCAACACAAAAAAAAACAAAGGCAGAACAAATTAACATAAAATTTTATTTTACGGAATAATATAATAAAATATTATTGATAAGGCAAGTTGCGTTGGTATAATATGAATACTTTTTTTCACTTGTAAATTCCTTCGCGATTTCACCCGAAATATAGTCTATTTCAGACACCTTCAACTTTATTTTATTTTTTATTTCATGTGATTAAATTAATCATTCCATTGTTTTCATCGAATTTCCCATGAACTTTATAGCAGTCTTTTATGCTGTTTCCATGTAATAATTCACAACGATTCTAAATTCAAATACTTAAAATTTAGTGTATTGTTATGGTCGTAGCATATTTCATATAGCAATATGCTACATGACAGCTACCAGCAGCACTCTACCCGCAAGTTACGTCCTATATGGATGGCGTGACTTGACTACTCGAACACACTCGAATCGACCAGAAGAGCGTTTCCACTTACTTTTTAGTTTTGACGAAAGTAAGAAGAAGACAATCGACTTCTATCTTCTCATACATGACACGAACAAACATGAAAAGTTAGAGTTCGAAAAAGCAAGGATTTTCCATCGGCATCGGCTATCAATTTTACCAAGCACGTAAGTTTAGAAAATTTTTTAGTCATCCCTAATAATAAAATTTCAATGGGGAAAATATTTTTCTAGTAACATAAGTAATCCGCCATCTCGTCGTCCAGCTACAAGGTATTCCGACATTTCGGCTTAATTGCGTTGGATATAGATATGCAAAGTAAATCGCAGTAGCATAAGGCTGAGGGACTTATAACGGCATGGAAATTATCGAGGGACTTAACTGCCGGTTACTTGGCATTAACATTACCCGGATTCTCATGGTATGTGACTAGATTATCATTGTTTTCTTGTCCCTGGATAGAAATTTAGATTAGCAAACTCTGGGCAAAAAAAGTTACAAGACTGCACAGGGTCTGAAAAGTTACGCATTATAACCCATAATACATCATAAGAAAATCTAAATCTAGCAAAAGTGCCAGTTAAAAGTTCATCGCCTTCACAGTCTGCTGGCTCCTTAAGTCCATCAACACAAATCAAAATCAAAAACAACTGCGGGCTTCAAATTCTAATTTGACATCATCAACCGTAGCTAGTAGCAATAGCCTATGCGGGGAAATATTGGTTTAATATCCATTAAAACAACAAAGCCAAATTTAGTAGCGAAAAGCGGTACTGCACACAAAAAAAAAGAAAAATCTGAAATTAGCATCAGAGGCTGCTGTACAACATGAACCCATGCGTCATGGGGCTCAGTCTGTCACAATTTGAAAGCGGATGTTTGTGGTTTGTGTGGTTTGTGGTTGCATGAGAGGCTGAACTTTTTCGAAGATCCACAACGAAACAAATCTTCTAGTGTTATTACTTGCGGACTTGAATCGTTCTTGCAGGAACTTGTATACAGGTGAAGTTAATTAGGTAACTAAGAAATATCGGTTCATCAGATTTTGTAAGAAGTACACAAAAGACAAAACCATTTCTTCCATACGAGTTTTTATATAATTTTCGATCCGCTTGACCTTAGGTTTTGTTTAACTTCCTTAAATGATATGGAATTTAGTAGTACGTTTTCTATTGATACATATAGCTATATATATATATTTTTTTATTAAAGTCATCAGTTGTTTTTGGAGCTTCAAAATGAAACGAAATGAATTCACTTAGAAATATTTACAAAATGAATATATAAATGGTAAAAATAGTGTCGCTAAGTCCGCCACAGCGGTCAGAAAAGAGGTAATTCCTCTGTGTATTATGTAATTGGCAGCTGACTCTGCTTCAGCTTCTGCAGAAATATTCATAGAGTCAGTATGTGCACTCCATATTGTGAGATAATATATCTTTACGACATGTTATCGACTCCGGCTCTATGATACGACTTTATTTATCCTAGATCGAATTTGCGTCGAACGAGATTCAGAAAACGTATTTTCAAATTCCCTGCAATAAGAAATTTTCACTACATACGTACATACTCACCACCTTGAAAATACTTATATATGCGAAACAACAAAAAGGAAAAAAAAGGGGGAATGCAGTGGAATATAATATAATTTGAGTGTTTTATAAATGATCTTTTTATATATAATATTAATTATAAGAGCATTACAAGCCGAATAAAATCTATTAAAGGCTATATATTAAATATTTAAATGTACATATTTTATTTTTGGAAGAAAAACAAAACAGAATAGGATTCAAATGATATATATTCAATATCTAAAAGTACATATTTTATTTTTGGAAGAAAAACAAAACAGAATAGGATTCAAATGCTTTAGCATCATTATTAGTGTTATTGTAGCATAGTTTGGGAAGATTTCCTCTTCACCTAGTCACTGTTGTGGTTAAGAATATAAGGAAAGATGAAACGGTATTGTTCTGCATAATGTTTTATAAAAGAAAAATATTGTTTATTATAACGATTGTAACGTAATTATGCTCTAAATACTTTTTATTTTCTCCTTCCTCTCTCCTGGAGCCCTCTGACATGAAGGTCGTCTAGGTCCGCTAGTCTCTCTCTTTACAGGTCAAAAAGGGACTTTGGACGATTGTGCCACCCAAAGTCAATGAGAGGATGGGGCTTGGCAAAGAAGGCAGGCGCCTTCACTGGAATACAGGTAAGTGACGTAAGAGTCCCTTCAGGACCGAGTGTGTGCTGGCTTGTTGTTAGTAGGCACGAAAATGTTTTTTGATTATGGGTGACGACAAGCGGCAGGTTACTTCGGGAGCTCCCCCCACACTCTCCGCCACCCTTAGCCGAAGTGCTAGCGTGCCGCCCTATACTAACGCTGTCATCGAGTGATCTGTCAGCTCATGCTGGCAGTTTGGACTTCACGTCCTGACCAATCACTCTAAACATAAATACCATAACAATATGTGCTGATGACCCACTTCCTGATATGCTAGATGATCTATCTTTTTTATCCAGGTAACCACTTAATTGCTAGTACAAGGTGAATCTTTGATAAATCTTAAAAATGAGTTGTGTAGTTATAAAAAAAAGAGCTAAATAACAGATATTGGTTTTTATCTGAGATCTCTTTCATTCGTCCAGTTTACCGCTAAGCTTTTTAGAAATACCATAAGCTCTATTTTCTGTATACCTGATTTTAAGCAAATCCTTTTTATTTAAATATTGACGGCATCCGATTAAGTTCTTAAAATATAAATATGAAAATTCAATTCAGTTTAAGTAAATCACACAATTACTGCAAACATATTTATATTATAACAGAATATTTTTCACTCAACTTACCTTGAAAACTGTAATAAAGACGATCCAAATTCCAATTTTTGAGCAATTCATCCAAAGGATCCGTTATTACTTCATCTGCTTGTGGGATGAGATCAATAATATTTCGTTGCTACTTTCCTTGGAAACGTTGCCTTGTAAAGGAATGCCCTCTACTTCCTGTGTAAGCTAAAAAACACGTTATTCACCGTATTTTAAGAAAAAAAGAACATTAAACACTAACTTCCTCATACAAATTAACAAATATTGCACTTTCACTCGTCGTTGGACTGTCCATTTTAATAAGGTATCCCCTGAGCTTGGCTTAATAATATATAAAAAAAAGAAGTAGGGTGATTGTAGTTGACCAGAAATTATAATATTGCAAATTTCGAATGTCGAATATGTAATGTAAATTTTGAATTAAATAATCCATATATAGTTATTATATAAGCAGATGTAAAAACCATACCATCATATTGATTATATTCTTTTTTTTAAAAAGTACCCTTTTCACCACTTGTTGACCAGGTGGTCCCAGTTATTGAACATGGATTGCACCAGTAATTGACCAGCGTTGAAAGTTAGCATTTTTTACCCGACTGCGGCAAAAAAAGGAGGGTTATGAGTTTGGCAATCTATGCATGTTTGTATGAAGGTATGTTTGGATGTATGTATGTATGGATGCTCATCTGTTCCCTAGTAGTTGCTAAAGTACTCATCAGATTTGGACAAACGAGGTGTCGTTTTATTTGAATGAATGCTCCGCGTAATATCGGCTATATGACGTCACGTTAGATCCAATATGGTGGACGTTCCAAAGTGGCATACATAACCGCCTTGATATGGGTATCAAATGAAAGGTTCTGACAAGTAGAATATGATAAGATACGTGACGTCATTCTAAATTTAATGTGGCGGCTTACCTTTTGCTTCATAACCCTCCGATAGAAGGGTTCGATTGCAAAATTTCACACACACGATCAAAAAGCAGACAATAGAAATAAAGTAACAAAACTAAAACCCCATTACAGCTTTAACTGCCGATAAACTTTAACTGAGATAAAACGTGTGACTACAGCGTTTTAACTAATCCCAATATTTTATTATTATTACACGCAATCAATATCTTCTGTATTTCCAGTATTACATATCGCCGAGTTTTCTACATTATCGTAATGATTATTGGTCTGCACTTCATTTCCTCCATTAGTACTATCTTCAGTTGTGATTAATGTATTTACTTTAGATTGTATTTTACGCCAAACGAAAAATAATTCTGAAGCAGACTCATCAGCTTGCCATTGGTCATCTTCGTTTACATTACGGAATTCTTATACTCTACCTGCTGGCATCAGAGATTCAAAGAACACTCAGTGTTCTGGACCAATTTCAGCGGGTTTTTCTTGCAATTGTTGCCTTAAGCTATCAGACATGCATTTAGTATTATCTATATCGTCTGCGTCAAATGGATAAATGCCGCATTTTTTAAACCCATTACATATTGTCGTTGGAGTAACCGCCTTAACTGCATTTTCTAATAAAGGAGCAAATTGTGCTCTAGTTACAACACTTCGTCCTGTTTTTAGTTTCCAGTTATGGACTATTGTTTTCCATGAGTTCTTTAAATGCCGAAAGACAGATACGTCTGCGGGTTGTGAGACATGTGTGGCATTCGGATAAAGCGAATAGCGTGTTATCTGATTGTTGAGACATAATTTTGCAATTTCATAATTTATATGAGATTTATGGCCATCAATTAAAACAAGAACTGGAAATTTAACATTAATTTTTTTGAGTGCAGGTATTAATGTGTTCGCGGTGTAGCCATAAAATACTCAAAAGGTTATCCAACCCTTCTCAGATCGACCGATACACCAATTCTTATTCATATTTTTCGCGATTTCGGAAGGTATTCTTACATAAGGAAAAATAATCAAAGGAGGTGTAACTTTTCCGGAGGCTGTAAAAGTTCCCAATACGGCTACATTTTCTTTTTCTTTATCTCTAATATTGTAGAGATTTTTATATACCCTGGGAACTAAAACTAAGCCACTCGAAGGGCTGGTTTGAAAACCTGATTCATCAGGGTTTATAATTCGATCTGGGTCGTACAAAATATCTGCAGCATTTTCAAGAATTAGATATTGTCTTAATTCCGGATGCCAATTTCGTATGGCCGATACGACCTCGAAACATTAATTGATGCAGCATGGCGTTGACTGATCTCCTTGTGCCTTTTCATAAACGACATGAACCACTTCCTTCCTGGAGTACCGTCCTTGAAAGTTGTAGGCCGACCATCCGTTCTTATAATTGTTGACATTGTTTCGTTTATGTCCTCTTTCCTTATTGGAAAGCCTTTTTTACCATTGCAATAATCTATTTACTAATTACATTTTCTTCTTGGCTTGTTAGAATTGTAGATGGACCCATTTTACGTTCTTCTAAACTGAGCCCCATTTTGAATTTCTTCAATAGCTTTCAATAAGTCTTCTTCAATATATTTAAAAAAGGTTCTTCGTTTCATAGACCTTTTAACTGAAAATTAAATTAACGTGCAAATTAATGAAGGTAAATATCCATAAATTAGGTGTGTGGGGATAATAATAACACTTAACCAAAAAAGTCTCCAGTCTCACATATATGGCAACACTGTTGACAGACCCATATGATTTCTGCACACGGTACAAAGAATACAAGGAATTCTAGCATGGTTATGTCATCCGTATTTTGGGACGTGCATGGTATTTTGTTCATCGACTATCGTGAGAAAGATAAAGCAATCAATAGCGAATATTACATAGCATTATTGGGTCGAGTGAGTGTTGAAATCAAGAAAAAACGGCCTCATATACATATAAAAGAAAAAAAATTCTGCTTCACCAAAACAATGCCTGGTGTCACAAGTCTGATGAAAACGATGGTTAAATTGAATGAATTACACTTCGAGTTACCTCCCCCCCCCCCTTCTCACTAGATCTGGCCCACACATCAAAAAGATGCTCTAGGGGAAGTATGTTGACGAATAAAGTCGAATTTCTAATAATTTATATTTAAACAAAACTAAAAATATGCTCTTGTAAAAAAATAGTTTTTCCGGGGTTGGTAAGCAGCCATCTTAGCGCATCCGCCATGTTGGATTTGGAATGACGTCATGTAGCTTATCGTATTCTACTCATCAACATACCTTTCATTTGATATCGTGGGGTTATGAAGATAAAATTAATCCGCCATCTTTACAGCGTCCGCCATATTGGATTTGGAACCATATTTGTTATTAAAATTCCAATTGAGCCCTGGCTTGAGTTGGTATATACTTTAACCAAATTTCAGAGCGATATCTTGATAAGAAGTGGTTCAAAATTTGATTACAAGATTTGAATAACAGACAGACTGACAGATTGACGCTCCGACAGACAAGTGAAGTATATGAAATGCGTCTAAAAAAAATTGTTTTTCTTACCTAGATCGGGGACTTATTGAGTGATGTGTTAGAAGTAACATGCTCTCAGAATTAAAACCGTTACGTGTTCAAATATTATTATCAGACAAATTGACACTAATACAGCAGTTCAACCAACTGGTCAATTACTAGATACTGTTTATAAATAAAGTGCCTATAGTTAACCACTTTAAAATATCTACTTAGCACTTACTTTAGTTTATTTGAAACCCTAGAACTGCTAGTTCGGCACTTCTTGAACTCAAAAAGCTAGAAATCACAAGCTACACGAAAAGCAAACCAACAGAACTTCAAAAGTTTTCCGAAAGTAGATCAAAATAAGACTGAAATATACTCTGTTCAGCAAAAACGTGTATAATATCGATGACATGAAATTGTTCGTCTAACGGTATAATCAGTTCATTGATGATATGACTACGTATTAGTTGCTACTGTGAAGGCAATGATTAGTTGACCCAATAGCTTAATATTTTAACTTTAGTAGAAAATGGTCAACTACTGGTGCATTCACATTATTTAGATAGATATTCGATTCCTAGAAGCATCTGTAGTTGGTGAAATAACCTCTCGCTATGTTATGGAACTATGTTAAGTGATTGAACTTTGGACGTGAAGTCCAGACTGCCAGCATGAGCTGGGAGATCACTCGGTAGACAGCGTTGAAGTGCAGGGCGGCACGCTAGCTCGCCTCGGCTATTGGCGGAGAGTGTGGGCGGGGGGGGGGGGGGGGGTTCCACGAAGACCTGCCGCTGTCACCTGCCATATACTAAAAATGTTCGTGCCAAAACGAAAATAGCCGCAACATACCCGGTCCAGAAGGGACCTTTACATCACTTACCATTACCTCCTGTGAAGGCGGAGATGTTCTGCCTTACTTCTGCTTGCCACATCCACCCAACGACACTAAGGGCAGAATATTTTTCAGTGTCACTAAAGGGAACCTATTTATCTATCAACTCGAGGAGGGCTCCGGGAGAGCGAAGGAGAAAGAATAAACTCTAGAACTTCATTACGTTATCATGATATCTTTATTAACTAATACAGAGTCGTCCCATCGTATGTTACGAAGACTTTCAATGAAATTCAAAAACTATTTTAATGCAACCGTGTTCATATAATTATAACGAGTTACATTTAACTAGGTCCTGTCTTTATTTACACCAGCGAAACTAAGAACATGTATAGGTATAGCAAACATTTAACGATAACATTGTCGTAAATGAGTCCGAAAGGTATTACATCGTTAAATCGTTAAGGTATGATTAAATGAGCACTAGGTGAGGTAGGAAAGTAATAGTCGAACCGGTGAATACGTTAAGATTACAGCTACATCGTTTATCTAACCTACCCTGTTTACCTAACATCTATCAATTCGAGTCATATTCTGAAGGTTAATTTAGAGTTTTAACTTTCAATAAAATTCGACAAAATATGTATTACTTCTACCACTGTTCCTTTCCCAATCTGGCTCTATTCTGAAAGTTATCTCAATTCAATTTTCGTGTAAAAATTTTCAATCGCCAATATTATTATTAGAACCAATAAATGTAATTCAAACGTTCGACATTGAATCTCTAAATGTTAGTAACTAGGTTGGCTTCCAGTAAAAATTTATAGGCTTTCAGTTCTCAATTGCGGGAACAGTTTCGGAATTTAAATTTGGTATACTAAGAATTTATTTCGATTAGCATATACGAGTCAAT
Source organism: Dioctria linearis (assembly GCA_963930735.1). Taxonomy (NCBI): domain Eukaryota; kingdom Metazoa; phylum Arthropoda; class Insecta; order Diptera; family Asilidae; genus Dioctria; species Dioctria linearis. The sequence continues at coordinate 281,905,822 of OZ005740.1, forward strand.
CTCATGCAATTCCTGATTTTGAAAGTTAATCTCCCAAATCCAGTAAATGTTTTGTTATCAATATAGCAATATAGTTTCCCTGAAATTCTAAATTGAGATAAAAATATCAAAATGATAATATGTACAGTCATAATTAAAATATTAGCATCTAGTTTATAACATCAACTAATTCAAAAAATGAAATCTCTATAATAATTAAATACCGAGCTGCATGAAGATCAATGAGTCCTTTAATTACACCAAGCTGAACCATGGGTTTACTGCAGCAAATCCAGTGGAACTAAACCAGACATGACGGAATGATGGGAGTTCGTTTTCTCCCTCCCCAATGTTTTTGTTCTGGAGACCAAATCTTGACTGGTATTACGTTTCATGCCGCGGAGGCTGAATTGAGTTACAGGAGCACCTTTAAAAATTGCAATGCGTCTCCCTTGAAGCTGGTTACTACAAATTTAGCGAAAACAAAACTCGATGACCAAATATCGCTGGCGATAAATGTAGATAGTCTGATGCAGCTTTTTGCACCCTCGGCACAATATATTTTTACTTAACACCAGCGATTGGAGTTTCTGAGCCGGATTAATTACGTTTCCACTTGCACTTGGTAGGTAGGAGACAACAAAAGATATCTCGCCAGTAGTGTGATTATGACGGAGACACTGTGGTGGCCACTTCTTGTCTTTCTTTAGTAAAATGTATGTCTACACCGTCTAGCGTTCACGCTGCCGGGGCATGAGGCTTCCAAGTTGATGAACCACAAGAAGCCAGTGAGTGGCCGTTCTTTCAGACAATTACAAATTGTTTCCAAATGGTGCGATACTTGACTGAGCGATTATCACTGTCCAATTTCTTCGTCCACCAATTTTAACAAAAGGGTCGAAACCTTAATAATTTCATTAAGTGCAGGCTGCGTAGAGAATAGCTAGCCATACATGATGGGATTTGCGTGCGAGCAATCTAGTCCAAGATTCCTTCCGGAAAACTCACATGATTACATGGTGTGGGCTAAAAAGCTCGTTCGCAACACACGGTAGACTCTTTCCGAATGGAAAGCCTGTATAATTTAGAGCTTTCACGTGAAATTGACATTTTCATATAAATTTGTGCTATCGTCTCAAAAGTTTTTACGTTTGAAACGACACTCCTATACCTATTTGACAGTAAGCTTCAGCGTTTTAAATAGTATTTAAATACGGAATGGCTAACAAAAAAGAACTAGCAATTATTTGTGCTCTCATGTATATAGCGAGTGAAACAAAGAATAAAAAGAGAAGAGACGTTTGTGGCAAAAGTAGTGGTTACAAATAAGACACCGATTTAGTGATATTCGGCTCTTAAGAGAACTGCAGGACAGTAGTCCTCATGACATGTACAATTATTTGAAAATGTTATCCAAGCTGTCAGTTGCCTCTTCATGTTCCGATAACCGATAACATATTGTTTAATCTTAAGTCGTTTTTTCATGCTTAATTAAATCAACAAAAACAATTCATCAATTCATTTGCATGCATTTCACAAATCATTGACCTTCTTTTAGAAAGCATAAAGGCATTCGCTGACAACACATAAATTGGCTTGTAACACGAAAATAAAAACGCTTAACCAGCACAGGTCATTCGCTTTAATAATTTGTAAATGCGCTAATTTTGTGTATGTCAGCAAGGCGTTTACTGCTGTAATGATTATTGACCCTAGCTTTAAGTAACTCTAGTTTTTTGTAAAGCTTGTATAAATATCGTGCAAATTAAATTAAATATATCAGTTTTTCATTATCATATACAAGGTGTTGTTTTACCAGTGCTTTCGCTTTGTGAGTCTCAATTAAGATTGTTTTGGTACAAGAACCGAAAACAATCAACAAGTAACTTACGATACAAGCATCGTAAGCATCATCATATCACCATCTTCATTGCGACGGACAATAAATTACTTACTGTGTCGGTACAAGAACCGGACACAGCTCCAACAAATTCGTTCACGATACAGGTATCGTGAGCTCATCTACATTCCATCAGAGTAAAAGAACTTTGATTTACACATATCATAATACCAAAGTGATGGGGTATAGCCTTCAACCGCTGAATTTCCACTTCGGTTTGATTTTTTCACTTTATATAACTCTTTTCTAAACAATCCTCTCAATGATTGATTATTTTTTTATACTTTTACGGTTAGCTTTACAATCATACTGCTTGTAAAACTCAAGTAATTCATCATACCCTCTATTTTTGAGATTTCGATTTTTGTACTCATTAGCCTTCACTTTCCATAAAGCTGGATGTTTTCTATATATATCAATAAAATTAACCAAAACATCATTGGAAATTGTTATGGAAGTATGTTGAGTGATTGACATCGGACGTAAAGTCCCGACTGCCAGCATGGGCTGACAGATCACTCGACGGACAGCGTTGACTGCAGGGCGGCACGCTAGCTCGCCTCGGCTCATTGGCGGAGAGTGTAAGGAGGTTCCACGAAAAACCTGCCGCTGCCGTCAGCCATAATCAAAAAAATTTCGTGCCTATCCAACAAAAGCCGGCACACATTCGGTCCTGAAGGGACCCTTACGTCACTTACCTGTATACCTTTGAAGGCGCAGATGTTCTGCCTTCTTTGCCTGCCCCAGCCTCCCATCTGACTCTGAGGGGAATAATTCTTCAGAGTCCCTAATTGACCTGTAGAGAGAGAGAGAGAGAGAGACTAGGCGAGCCTAGGCGACCTTCGTCCTACGCGTAAATATATCAAAAACTGGAACCATATATTTATATATATATAGTATTAAATCAAAATTATATATAGCTACATGAAAAGAATATCAATAAAAGGAAGTCCTACATGTGTAAGTCGCTACAGAAGCCGAAGTATGCTTATACCAAAAGAAAATGTGTAATATATCAATAATACTCACGGTGAAGATTCCACGGTATGATGAAGCGCTTCAGCATCCTCCATCTAGTTAAATATTAAATTAGAATTTATTGCTTCGACTTGATGTCTGTAGGCTCTATTACAAACTAATTAGATGAGTTGAAATAATATTGCCCAGCGGCACTTGTATCTCCACTTATATCTTGAACGAAATTAAATAAGAAAGTGCGGAACGTAATCATAATAAAAATTAGAATTTAAAACAATTTACAAATTCATTTTATAGTTGACGACTGTATCTACTTTGTGCAACTGAAGGATTATAATCTGGCGGTGACGGAATATCAGAATTTTTCCTTGTAGTAAAATCTAATGACCATTTACACCTTTTGGAGTACAAGTCCAAGAAAACGATTGTTGGAATTTTGACAATTGCTAATCCATATTGCTGCGTGTTCACAAAACTCTCAGGCGGATATATTCCCCTTTGAAAAAGTATTGAGTTTATACCATATTTTAAGTATTCCGCCACTATGACTGTATTAAATGCTGGCAAAGGTGGACGCCACCGAATACTTTTAGTACCGATCACGAACTGTTGAAAGGTATCTTGTGCGACCAGTCCGAGAAATATTGATTTCAAAGCCCTTGGTCGCCTGCATCAAAACTTTCTTGCTCAACAGCGAATTTTGTTAAATTGTATATGTCTCAAAATTGGACGGAAGACAGAAACGCCAGAATTAAAACAATCCGGCCAACTTATCTCTCGAGCAGCAAAAAGTTCTTCCCTTTCAAAGAGCTCAGCAAAATTTCCTTTCTCTCTGTCCAGCACCCTTTGGAAATTCCTAGAGTATTTTATTTATTGGATTTGACACTACCAAAATTTATCGAAATTATTACCTTTTTGGGCCAGATGTTGTTGAGGATTTTTGATGTTGTTTTCTGATCTTATTCATGCATGCGACTTTTACTCGAGAAGTAAGACAGATTGATTCGTCTTCTTCTTTGTCATCCCCAGCCTGTCATCTGCAGCTTGAGGAAATGCATTTCTTTCGGTCGGGGTGCGTTCATTTTTTATGCTTGACGCAGCCGGCCTACACGCTTCAGTAATTCTTGTAGCATATTGCTATATGCAATACGCTACGACCATAACAAAATGCACCGTAGATCTGACATATCGTAATTTAAATAGCACGACCTACTTCAAGTAATCAACTCCAACTGACAAGATTGCGCGCGGGTAATCGTGGCGTGTCATTTCGTCCACACACATACGAGTAATCATGTGGAAACTGGGAATGCAAAGGATTGCTCGCACGCAAATGCTATCGTGTATGGCTAGCTAATAGCGGGATAAAACTCTAACCTTTATGACACTAACTTTTTTTTAAATGGAATAAACGGTAAATTATTTAACCTCTGCAACTGGTAGAACACGAGAAGAAAATTCCGTGTTCCGGAATGAAAACGAACTGATGATCTCTTCTTCTTCCTTGCCACCAAACTACGCTATATGGAAGCGCTGCTCTGTGTCAATTAGGTGGCATTCTGTTAGTCGAATCAAGTCGCACCGTTTACATAGGCAATAGCTTACATGTAGCAGGGTAGTGTTCTGCTGCATACAGTATGCTACGACCATAACACCTACATACCTATAGTCAAATACATAATAAAATTCATTCGATGGGAAAATGTTGTGTTCCACTGTTGAAATATTCTAAAACTCCAATGCGTTGAGAGCGTGATACGCCGAAATTAGTAATAAAACACGATTTTGACATCGCATAGTCGCGGCTGGATGGTAAATTATTAATTACTGTAAGTTGAACTTGTATGAGCTTAAGAGTAGCGCACTCTTGGTTAAGTTTTATGCCTAAAATTTAATTAAGGAGTTCTTACTGAATCAGTATAATATACCATAAAACAAGTATTCATGGAAAGTTTGATTGTTAAGGGGTCTACAAGCCAAAAAAGTATATTTTGTGATTTTTTTCAGCGAAAGTATAAAATAAATTGTATTTACAAAAAAGTTGTTTTATTATACATGTAATTGGCCATATAAAATTATTTTTTACGGCGATATACATCAAAAATTCCACTGTACAGCATTTTTCCGATGACGTATTTATTTCCGGAAGGTCAACGGCCGAACCAATAGAGATCCTATAATTTTTGTTTGAGTTATGATGAGACACCAAAGTTTTTTTTCGATTATATATAAGAATAGCTAGAGAAGTACGTAGGTTTTTTTGGATATGTTGTTTTTTTTGTAAAAATGGCGCATTTTTAAATCAAAAAGTAGAAAATTCCATGATCAAATCATCAGGAAATTGTTTATAACAGAAATTACATATGCAAATATACTGTAAATATTTCAAATGTATTGCTTGAAATTTGTTTGAGTTATGAGTTCGGACAACTTGGAAATAGCAGTTTTGAGATAAACGAGTTTAAAGTTTGTAGAAAGTAGGACATGTGTCAATATCTTCCATCTGAAACAGACGTTCTCGAATGCTCATGAGTCGAAAGTAACCACACGGCGAGGCAAAAACCGGCCTATCAGTCTGACATCATTTCTTCTGAAATATCTAGAGAAAATAATAGACAGCCACATTCGGACGGACGTCCATCAAAAGCTGTCCACTAAATGCCGATCAATATGCCTACCAATCCAGAAAATCCACTGAGGACGCTCTCAGCAGTCTGGTAGAGACTATCGAGAAAGCCTCACAGGAAGAGGAGGTCCTTATATGTTCCTTTATGGACATACAAGGCGCATTCGATAATACTCTCGTTGACTCGATCAAGAGAGTATCCGAAGATAGAGGCATAGAAGCCTGCATCGTCAGATGGATTGGCAACATGCTCGAGAAACGCTGCATAACCGCTACTATGAACAGTGAATCACAACAATCATGGCCACCAGAGGCTGCCCACAAGGCGGGGTTTTGTCACCACTTTTATGGCTCCTAGTTGTGGATAAGCTATTAAATTTACTCTAAGAGGCCGTCGTTAAGGCCCAAGGATACGCTGATTACATTGTCATCTGTGTTGATGGAAAGTTGCAATCAGCTCTACCCGAGCTTATGCAAACTGCTTTTAAGATCGTTAGCAGATGGTGCCAGAACATGGGACTATCGATAAATCCAGGTAAAACAGTGATAGTTCCTTTTACTAGGAAAAGGAGTCTTCAGATCCCATCTCCTAAGTTAAATGGAATTGCAATAGAATATTCCAAAGAAGCAAAATATCTAGGAATAATCCTAGGCAGCAAGCTTACCTGGAATCCCCACCTGGAAATGATAAATAAAAAAGCCATGTGGGCATTCAGTTCTTGCCACAGGCTTTTCGGGAAAAAGTGTGGTCTGAACCCCAAAATGCCCTTATTGATCTTCCATAGTGTGACCCATACTCTCTAATGGGGCAAATGTGTGGTGGCCTGAAACATTGCAGGCAACTACCAGCAGAACGCGTGATAAGGTGCAAAAGATGGCATGTTTAGGCGTCACTGACATCTTTACTTCGTGTCCTCAACGTGCACTTGAAGCCATTCTTGGCTTAGAGCCTCTCTACCTCTTTATTCAGACGGAAGCAGTGGCTAGTATGCTTTCAAAGGAAAGGCCAGATTAGCGCACCTCTTCCAGGGTGGGTGATCTCAGTATCCTCGAGCAGGTCAACGTTAACGACCTAGAAGCTCCAATAGATACTTTGGCCAAGAGACTTTTTTTGATAAAGGTGACAAGGTAACCACAAATGAAAGAAGCCAGACAGAAGAAGCTAGACAGAAGACTCCAGCTTCCGCAACGGGCCCAAGTCTGGTATACTGGCGGCACCCGGAAGGACGGGAAAACAGGCGCAAAGGTGGTTGGTCCAGATGTGGAACTATCCATTCTGCTTGATGCCTCACCTTCCATTTTTCAGACGGAAGTCTATGCTATAGAGGTTCAGGCTCAGGAAAGCCTAAATAAGGGTTGCAAGAACTCCAACATCTATATTTGCCTAGACAGCCAAGTTGCGCTCCTAGCTCTTTCCTCTCAAGCTTTTGAGTCGAAATTAGTCTGGAGCTGCTACTCGAAACTCCAACTACTGTCAAGGGACAATCAACTAAACTTAGTCTGGGTCCCTGAACATGAAGGAGTGGACAGTAATGAAAAAGTGGACGAACTGGCTAAAATTGGAGCTGAATATCCGCATATTGGTCACTACCCGTCTGGTCATGGTGTCTTCCGTCACTTCCTGAAGAAGATAGGCAAATCCGACAGTGTACTGTGTCGACTGTGCGAAGAGGAAGACGAAACCTCTATGCACGTCATATGTGAGTGCCCAGCACTTGCAGGTCTAAGGCTGCAAATCACTGGAAGAACAATTATCTTTCCAGATAATGTCTCCAATCTAACTCCAAAAGCAATAATCGAGCTCATTAAAAGACTCGATTTTGCTTACCCACTTTTGGGGAAGGTACAATAGTACAAATATGGTCGCGGTGCCTGCTAGGTCCTGGATGGCCTGGTCACCCCTACTCCTAACATTAACATAGATACTATACTAAGATACCTTTAAAAAAAAAAAAATTGTAAATCGTTGAGTGGCCTATCCCCTTAAAGTGGTTTTTCGTATTAATTCCTAAGATGGTTCGTCGGACAGTAAAAAACGAAATTTTTGAATGGCAGCCCTGCAATTTTTGAAAAGCCCGTGTGCCAGATTTTAACTCCACCAGTCTCAATAAATGCATTCTGGAGCTATCGAGAAGACGAGCAGACGGACGGATAGACAGACAGACGGATGGACGTGGAAAAATCAAAATAACTTTTACTAATATTATGCGTGGTTGTCCAATCTATCATTATTATTTCTATGGTTTATAAGTTACAAGCAGAAAATGACAAACTTAAATAGTATACCCTATGATTTCATCATTTAGGCTATGGTATAAAAATAAATTTCCGAAAAGCCCAGGCTCTATCTGTAACGCGTTCGACTCCCAGCATGCCTTTACTTTTAAATGAAATAAAAAAATGTGTTTTATAAACTTAGAAGTAACTTTAGCTAGTAGCAATTCCTATAAGCCTAGAATGTGCACATAGCATAGAAACCCTTAGAACTCTTGTTGAAACCTTTGAAAAAAAATTTCCCATACGTTTTTCGAAATTCAATTGAAATTATGCTAAAAATAATGCTAAATGTTTTTGAAAAAAAAAAGCTAAATGCTATTGAAGCCATGATAACGTCAGATTTGTCATTTATAATACCACTTTCGCGCCCTGTTAGTGTTTATAAATTGTGGGACATTTCTCCTCCCAGTATTGTTCAACCAGAGATCATTGAACAAAGTGTGATCGCGGAGACCACTGGGACCGACGAAAACCACCGGTCCCGACTATCACCGGCCCATCGGGCTATTACCCAATCGGCAGTCCTCCTAGTCCGGCTTTATTTATTTATTTTATTTGTAAGTTAAAAAGATAGTAAACAGAAATTTCCAATAACAATACAATTAGAGCGATAACGAATTTTAATAAATTTACAAAAGAAGAAGATAAAGCAATAATAATGTTAAGAAGTAAATGAAAAAATAAACTAATAAATAAAGATATAAAACTAAAAACAAAATTCGAAAAAGAGAGAGGAAGAAAAATAAAAAAGGAAAAATACAAAAAATAATTAAACTAAATCTGAAATCTAAAGAGCGTGAATGAAAAAACTAGAAAATAAGAAAAAGCAAATAGAAAAGTAAGACTAAAATACAATTGGAAAACGGAAGCCAATAATTGCTAAGGAGTTAGGAAATGAGTAAAGCGAAGCAGTAGAAAGAGAGTAATTCAAAAAAGAAAAGGTATTAATAACCGATCTCGCGGAGTATAAATTTTTTAAAAGTCAGAGAACTAGTGTTAAAAATATCTATATTGTTACATCTTGTATTGAACGATTTAGTAATTCTGTAGATAGGTGACTTCTCCTTAATGTTAGTTCTGCAAGTAGGTAGTCTGAAGAGGGTCTGGAATCTCGAGTTGCGCGGAGGGACGTTCAAATCAATACTAGGGACTAGTGCGTGACAATATACTTGAACATTCAACGTATTATATAGAAATGTACTATCCAAGTAGATTCTGCGACTTTCCAGTGTGACTAAGTTGTATTTTGCTAATCTTTTATGATACTCTAGATTGGTATTTTCTAGTTTATATAATAAAACCCTGGTGAATTTACGCTAGACAGCCTAAAAGAAGAGTAAAAAGGACTCCAAATCTGAGTAGCATACTCGAGAACATTCCTTACTAAAGAATAATAGAGACTGTTATAAGAGGATGCCAATCTTAAATGATCTGCAGGTGCGAAAGATAAAGCCTAATAAATGAAATGATCTGGAAGTAATAAAATTAATGTGAGGAATAAAGAGAAGCTTTCGGTCAAAAATCACACCCAAAATCTGAACGGTGTAGGGGTCTTTTTAGTCGATGAAATGAAATACATTTACATTTGCTTACGTTGATTTCAATACAGTTTTCGTGGGACCACTTTTCTAGTCGTAGTATATCCTTTTGAAGATGGACATAATCCGTAACGTTATTAATTTTTCTAAAAATCTTGGCATCATCAGCGTATAATAAACAATCAGACATAAAACAAGAAGGCATGTCGTTGATGTATATAAGCAACATCAATGGTCCAAGTATTGTACCTTGGGACACTCCGAAAATTTGCTTAAATATGGGGGATTGTAGCCCGTTAAATGCAACGGTATTATCCCTGTTAGTTAGATAGGAGTGGTGTCTGTTTGAAATCCTATCAATGCCATTGTGATTAATATTATCGAAAGCTTTAGCAAAGTCACTGCGGATAGAGTCTATTTGTGTATTTTCATCGAGAGCAGACGGGATTTTGTCTGTGAATAAAGATAAGTTGGTGATTGTAGATCGCCCCGGTAAAACTCCGTGCTGTACTTCAGAGATAAATAGTTTTATTTGATGGAAAATAACTTTTTCAAAAATAAGTGCAAGAGCGTTAGAAGTAGAAATACGTCTATAGTTTATAACAAGGTTAGGGTCACCAGTTTTATAAATAGTTATAACGATGCAATTTTTAGAGTAGATTTTATTAGTAGTTGGTAAGCGGTTTCGCTAAATTATGGGCGCATCTCTTAAAAAGAATATTTGGAATCCAGTCAGGCTCCGGTTTTTTGTTACAATCGAGCTCAACATTATATTCATATTGGAAATATCCGGAGAGAGGGAAAAGATAATGTCTGAGTCTTTTTCAGAGTATACCGATGTAAAGTGTCCGGAAAACATCTCGCATATACGCAAAACAGATGACAATGTATCATCATTAAATGTTAATTCTTTAGGATACGTATTCGATCTATTTAGGTTTTTACTGAAAACCCAAAATGCCTTGGGGTTGCGTTTTAGCGAATGTTCAATGTTTTCGACTTACTTTTGATAATATTGAGTAATCAAGGATTTAGATAGCTTCCTCAAATAAGAAAAAGTTTTATAAATCTCAGAGTGGGGACTTTTTTTGTACAGACGCCTATATTTATCTTTTGCCTGGACTTTAATCAATTGGGAGCTATACCATTTCAGAAAATATTGTGATTGCGTTTATTGATTTCAGTGATAAACAAGCCTAACCCAGTATTAAGTGCTTCATAGAATTTATTAAATGATTGGTCAACATCACGCAAAAAGATGGGAGAGAAATAAAAATTTTCAAAAAATTTAGAGAGGTACGTACCCCCCCCCCCCTGTACATAGCAAAGCTCGCTTTTGAAAAATTTTGTTTTACGTTTTCTTTGATATGAATATATTCAGGTTATATGGCACAAACAGGGACCTCTAACCCGAAGAAGAGTCAACAAACTGGCGAATCTATATTATTAACATGAATGGCTAACAAAAGAAAAAACAAAAATCCAAAATTGAAAATAAACGTAATTCTTGGAAAAGTTAAAACTGGATTTTAGCTTTTTAATTTAAGTCATTTTTTCACTTTAGAAGAAGACAGCATATACTATGGGCTGCCTGTAACTCCTCTAATACGTACACTGTGAAGGGTACCAGAAAGTACTCGAATTTGAAATTCGCAAATATCGCATAAATCAAGGAGAATTCAGCAAAACAATAACATTTTTTAACGCAAATACATATATTTTGTAAATTCAACCCTTTAAATACGAGACACTCTGTATAAACAAGAATAAAATTAATAAATTAATAAACATCATCTACTCAAAGTATACATAAAATTGTAAACGATCCAGTGAAACTTTTATTCTTTAGTGTACAAGTATGTACATTTCGAAAACTAACAAAAACACACACGCATCTCTGATTTTTCAAAACTAAAATTTATATAAAATCACACGAATTTTAAATTGATGAGGTGTTACTTGTTCAAATCATCCCTTATTATTTTTTTCCATGTGACCGGAGCCTTTTATAATAATTCCTACCTAAGAGATTTTGCAAAAATTCTATATGTATTTCCGGGTAGTACAAATCATCCCCAAAATTCCATTACATCACAAAAGAAAATTAAATTTGCTTGGGGCAAGTTATTTATTCAATGATGCATGTGCCGGATATGGTTAGAGAAAATTTCCACGGCATTTCTTCCATCTTATACTACAGTGAACATTCGGAACACATTTGGAATAAAATAAAGCTGTTAGTTTGATAACTGTCAGGTAAGCAGAAACTTAAACATTATGAAAGTATCAGCCGCGCCCCTTGTTTTAGTAGCATGAGGGTAAATTATCAAAGCATTTGGGAAAGTGAAAGCTCCGAAAGTCAATAAGAATAATATAAAAATTTCAAATCTCTAAGTACCCTTGTACGTTTATGAAGGTTTTATATTCTTTTTAAATAGTAATGAGAAAAAGCTGTAGGATATAAATGGAATATGTAATGCATACCTTTGGCCGATAAAACCGAGAGCTAGGGGAGTTTATGGCAGGAACAATTTTGGTAACAAAGAAAATAAGGAAGGATATAAAAAATCTGCCTAAATGAGGGATAACAATTTCCTTAATTTTGGCAGTTGCGCTTCAAAAAATATGTATAAAGTAAATTCTACTGTTTTTTATCATTCTATAAGATTAACTATTTGAATTAATTACTTTCTGTCAATGATACATACATAAGATATTTGTTTTAAACTGTTTGTACGACCGTTTGTTAATATTTAGTAGTACCCCCTTTTGCAGCAATGACTGCCTCAATTCTTCCTGGTATGCTGTCTATGCATTTTTTGCAATTTTCTTGGATCCCAAGGTTATTATGCCATACTGTTATAACTATCTCAATCAATTGACGCTTGTTAGTGACCCTTTCCTTGGCAACCCCGCTTTTCATTAATTCCCCATAGATTTTCTATGGGATTGAACTCGGGAGAATTGTCAGGCCATGGCAAAACGTCAATATTTTTGTCATTTAATTATTTAATGACCTTCATAGCATTATGGAAAGGTGCAGAGATATTCATAAATATGTAGTCACGGTTTGGATACCATTATTTGAGTTGAGGTAATAGTATTGTTGCTAATACCTGGATGTATTGGTCGTGACGCATTGTTCCTGCGACAATATATTCTAGCATACCTGTACCTCGCCCACTTATAACAGACTATATCATAATGCTTAGAGGATGTTTCAATCGTTCGAGCAAATAGTCAGCATTGTTTTTTTCGTCCGGTCGTCTCAATACAAAGCCAGATTTTTCCATCAGAATCTGTACTGTGGACTCCGTACAGAAACTTATGTACCTAAATTTATTTATTTAAGCTAAGCTACATTAACATAAATGTTCTTAGAGCTGAAAAAACGCGCTCGATCCAAGACCATATGGCGACCCTAAACTATTAATATTCAGCAGTTTAACTGTGCTTGACACACCTTACAATGTTACAATGTACATAACTTATGTCTAGATGGGTGAGGATATTGTTAGTGGTTCAGCGGGTTTGGTAAGGATGGGCTTATTGGTTGGGTGGGTCTGGTAATGGGACAGTTTAAGTCCATTTTCCTAGTATCCCACTTATGCTTAAATGGGGAATGGAGGGTTAAGATGGCTCAGGAGGTGAAATAGGGGTGAATTTCCTGGTTAGGAGGGTCTAGGATCACTGCGAGGTCTATTGAGTTGACGAAATTTCTGGATATGTGGTATGTGGAAAGGAGGTATTGTACCGTTAAGGGACTCTGGCACTGAGTACAGAGGGGTCTGGGTGTCCTGGCTATTATGTGTCCGTGCGTGAGTCTCGTATGTCCTAGTCTGAGTCTTGTCAAGTTTCATGTCTGTTTTCTGTTAAGTGTCCTGTTATAGTCAGGTTGTAGAATTGAAAGCCAGTGGGTGTGGAGGAAGGTGCTGTTGTTGTCCCAATTGATCTGTATGCGCCTCTTTATTTCTTTGACCGCAATTCTGGCTATCAGTCTGGCATTTGCTGTTGTTGAAAAGTCCCCATGAGGATTAGTTGCTGTATGTTTTGCCAGGCGGCCCGCTATTTCATTCCCGGTTATCCCGCGTGTCCTGGTGTCCAGGCGATAATAGTTTTTGACCCTCTTAAATTATTTCTTATGGCCTGTATAAAAGGCGAGTCGTTTTTGCGGTTTTTGATGGCGTCCACGGAGGCTTTGTAGTCGGTGCATATCGTTATCGCTCTTTGGCTGGGTTTGGCTCTTTTAATTGACTCAGCAATTGCGTGTTGCTCTGCCTGCTGTGGCGTGGTGTCTGGATGTAGCTTGGTGTCGTACTCTTCTTGCCACCTCCCGTCAATGTTTTTAACTACCGCCATTCCAACACCTTCTGGTGAGCAGCTGGCGTCGGTGAACCTTAGTTCTGCTTCGATCATTTGGCTTGCCATCTCCAGGAAATTTTTTTGGTAGACGTCCGTCGACGTTACGATCTTTTTGTGTTTAGTCATTGTTAAGTAGAAATGTTTGCGTAGAGGATATGAGTAGGGTAGGGCAGGGGTATCGTCGCGTGGTGGTGGGTTAGGTGTGGGGATTCCTAATTCTAAAACTAAATCTAGGCACTTAACTAATGTGGAGGGATTTCGTGGTGTGGAACTTTCTAAGGCTAATCTTACTCTACGATGTAATGGTCTTCTCGGATCCATCAAACTTTTTGTGATTAGGTTGGCCGCACTTTTTGACAACCTGTCTTTCATATTTAGCAAACCTCCCTCGATTAGCAAAGCTTCAATCGGAGACGTCCGAAAGGTTCCTAGCGTTGTCCTGAAAATGGTGTTTTTTTTACTTGTATCTTATTGATCAGAGTTTGGGCTGTATGACCGTAAACGCTAGGTCCGTAGGTGATCCTGCCATAAGTCAATGCACTGCTCATGCGGCAGAGGGACTTTGTGGGGATCCCTCTGTTTTTAGACACCAGGACTTTTAGGAGGTTGTTAGTCCTGTCCAATCCGTGCATTGTTATGTTTGTCTGCAGGTTCCTGGTGAAATTCATCCCCAGGATTTTAAGCTGGTCCATCGCTGTTAGGTCCCATGTACCTAAGTAAATCAAAGATGAATACAAATTTATGAGAGAATACGAGTTAAATATTTTAGAAGTTGGAAAACTATTAAGTAATAACCTTCTTTCAATCTTCCCGGGTCATATGTCTGCGGTCTTTGGTCCATCCGTTTGTATAGCCTAGATTAAATCTAAAGGGTATAATAAGTTTGTCATTCCGTTTGTAACGCATAGAAATAACGCTGCTAGAGCACAATGGATTGAACATCTACGTATAATATTAAAAGTTATTTTGATTTTTGGCCCGTCCGTCCGTCCGAAATTTTGCACAAAAAAGTAAAATTAAGTTCGAAAATGAGACAAATCGGGTAACTCCTTCGTTTGGACACTGCCTGAGACCGCGTAGACGTAGAGACCTGCAGTTTCGACATGGTGTTTTCATAGCAATAGTAATTGTTTTTTTGGAAATTGGACTAAATCGGGTAACCCCTTTTGGTGCTGCCATATAAAAATTTAGGATTTTTACGTATACAGTGAAAACGATCGGTCCTTGACGTTTTTATGTACAGAAAAGTTCTTTATAATATAAAATCCTATAAAATTGGTTATGATAATTTTTGCAGTTCGACGAAGCGTTCTAGAAATATATGTCACAAACCACCTCAACACTTGCATGGAGAGGTGGTCATACGATATTGCATACGGACATTTAAGAATTGGTCCCTACTCGTCATCACCGATTTCGTCCAAATTCACAGTATAAGTAGGGTTTGACAGTATAAGTAAGGCTTGGAAATGAAAGTGACAACAGTGCGAGCTCCAGATGACCAAACGAAATCGAAAAAATGCATAATTTAGGAGAGCCCGGGGTATTGTAGGCTTACCCCTTGGAAAATGCTCAAATTTGCAGATTTTTGCGGAGCTTGTCGCGGCTAAATTGCAACATAATTTGATCGAAAGTGCCAAAGTGATTCGGGTAAAATGTCAACTACAGAGAAGGTATGTAGATTGCCGATTTTGTTAGTGGCATTTTCGACCATTTTCAAAGATCGCCGGTAGATGGCGAAAAGTAGGTATGCAAAATATTTATAGATTTAATTTTTTTTAAGTAGGTAAATGACATCCGATCCTCCTAAAATTTTGTACAGATAACCTCTTAGTAAAAGCGCATCCATAAAAAAAACGAGAAATTGGATTAATCGTTAAGTTATAAT
This sequence comes from Dioctria linearis, assembly GCA_963930735.1. Classification (NCBI taxonomy): domain Eukaryota; kingdom Metazoa; phylum Arthropoda; class Insecta; order Diptera; family Asilidae; genus Dioctria; species Dioctria linearis. Next base: position 281,921,370 of record OZ005740.1, read on the forward strand.
AAAACATTTCAAAATGAATTTTTCGGACAGAACTTTGGCCGTCGAAAATTAAATATCGCAACTTAATTAGAAGGGGAGAGAAAATAAGTTCAAAAAATCATAAAATACTAGCAAAAGGAATTTTGCAAATCGAATAATATTTACCCAACCTCCCTCAGAATACGCGAATTCCGGAAATGAGAAACTTTTTCCCATTGGTGTATATGAACCTTTTAACATTGAATTTTTTATCATATTGTGATGAGATTCTGTACGGATATCCTACACAGATGGTAGAATATAAAATAAATGCCCCCGCACATGGAAAATAGTTTTTTTTTAAAAATATAATAACATATAAGTAACCAACCACGGGTTATCACTCTGTAACCTGTTTCAAAAACAAACAATGAATTTAGCAAAAAGAATTCTGAAAATCGGTTGGAATTTGGCCAAGAGATAAAGTAAAGGTGGCAGGTGTACAGTGCTGCTAATTAACGTAAGTTGAAAGTAATTAGCAAACCTCGTAATCTTATTTTGGGAAATGTTCCTTAATTAATTGGGCTAATGACTTCTGATTATAGATAATTGTAACGAAAAGAAAGTTGCTTAAATGCTGCGAATATACCCGCAAGATGGTAATTATCAAAGTTTTCCGCAAAGTGTTAATTTTAACGCCGGGTTCACCTACATTATGCTATGTGTACGCCGAAGGAAATACGTTGGTTTCCTATTGCCTTAAAAAACAAGGTCGTTATATTACTTTCAAGCTTGCACAAAAGAGGTTGATTGGATGATAACAGTGGAAAACCGTTCCTTTTTACAAACGTACGAAACGAGGCACCGATACTTTTGATCAGATGTGCCACGCGTACACCACCGCTCATGTTACTTTGAGGTGGCCTCAACTTATATTTTTTGGTACGATGGATCAAGCTGGAATGAATTTCGCAATATTGTATAATTTGTCGGCATCAAATTCGGCTTTAAGTAGAGCAAACTTTATCAAAGAACTGACATTCGCCTTAATTCAACCGCAATTTCAATTGCGCCTCCAATTGCCAAACTTGCGTACTTCACTTCGACTAACGATTCTCGAAATCCTCGAAAGTGATGCAGAAAACGCTATTCATTTTGTTTAACCAACAAGAAAAAAAAGTCGTTGTGAAAAGCCTGTATGCGAAGATCACCGCCTGTGCGTCTGCCGGACATGTATTGAACGAACGTAATTTTTTTCAATTTAGTCATGTACTGACATAAATAAATAAGTAAATAAAAATAATAGTTTTTTGCAAAAAATTGATAATTTATTTGTTTTTCATGAATACCATCAATTTTCCTCTCCTTGAAAACGTCTATTTTCAGATGAATGAATAGTTATATTTTTTTCGGCAAAATGATCGTAGTCCTGTTCCTTTTTAACACTAAGATGTCAAACTTTTGGGCTTCAAAAATTATCTATTTGCATTCTCTAACTATTTAGGAATAATAACTATTTTTTTTTTGAGTTTTTGACCCGTTTTTACCTAATGAAAAATGTACGAGGACATAAGTGACCCAGTGCGACGACGGAAACAGTGAAATTATAGTGCGACGGCTGAGTACCAAACACATTTCCACTGTTTCGATCGGATCCGTATAAATGTCAAATTTGCTTATATGAGGCACATTACACCGAAATGGATCGAATCAAAACGTACCATCGTACAAAAATTAACATTACGTAGGCACTTTTTATTTATTTTTTCAAATGAGAGTAGGCGTCATTTGAAAAAATAATGCCTACTTACGATAATAATGAATGAAAGGAAAAAGAGAAAAGAAAACAAAAAACCCCGAAAAAATTATGTTTCTTGTATGGGGGCCCCCTTTAACTTTCAATTTATTTTATTTTTATTATTTATTAAAATACTCTGTGTAAATTTCAACTGTCTACCTATTACTGTAGTAATAGGGTTCCCGTTTTTACCCTTTGCGAACGGAACTCTAAAAACATGAAGAGCTGTAAAACAAGAGTAAGCGATTTTACATCGATATGAAAAGAAAAGCTAAAAACTGGAAAAATTTAAATGCAAAGTTCAAATTTGATGGTAAATTTAAATATTTTATTTTGATTTACAAGTGATGTGGTCCAGTCAGTAGGAGCTTTTGCCCTATAAAAGGTGGCGTAGTTGTGATTTTTATATATGTATGTTATTCAGTTCCGGGCCCCGATGAAAAATCCAACTTTGGACCCTTGGGAGGCTCCGCGCGGTCCGCCATCTTGGATTAAAGGTACCAAAAATTGTTTTTTTCAAGATTATTCCTCAACGGTTGAGCCTATGACAAAAATGTAAAAATATAAATTTTAAGAAGACTAAATTCCCTACATTTTTTGTAAAAACACTTTTTGTAAGTCTGATGTGTACCGAGTTACAGTGGCGGAAACGGGAACATTCTTAAAAAAAATGTATACATATAGTACCATTTATACATCCACTTACAGAGCTTATTATATGCCCCTTCTCCTCTTTCCTCAGGAGTTATGATGGAGATAATTCATTCCCTAAGTGACTGAAGACACTTCATTTAAAAAAAAAATCGTTTAATTTCGGTATGACCTGAATAATAAATAATAAATAAATGTTTAACGGCTACAGTAAGCACATAGGTATAATAGGTCAAATTAAAGAGGGGAGTCCATAACTTACAGTTTTTATAAAAAAAATTATCTTAACCGCCTTTTTGTAAAAAAAAAGTCGAAGTAAAGAAAAGGTAAGAAAATCCGAAATTCTTAGTTTAACCAACCATAACTCCTGAGTGGAGAGCGGTACGGGGTTGGTCGAGCACTCGTTGGAAAGGTCATGAAAATCTGCATACATATTGGCTGTACACTCCGTACTTTTTAAAACACAGGGTATTTTGTGAAAGTCTACCGAATTTTCATAATCACCCTGTATCTCTGAAACGGTTGAGATGCCGCTCCCCCTTGCCATACAAGTTTTTGTTTGATTAGATGACTACTATCACCTCCTGTCCTATGGACCACCTTGGGCAAAACACACTGTATAAAAGGTACAATATGTATGCATTTTTTTGGAAAAATGTTCACGTTTCCACCACTGTAACTCGTTACACATCAGACTTACAAAAAAAGTGCTTTTACAAAAAATGTAGGGAGTTTAGTCTTCCTAAAACTTATATTTTTACATTTTTGTCATAGGCTCAACCGTTGAGGAATAATTTTGAAGAAAAAAAACAATTTTTGGTACATTTAATCTAAGATGTCGGACCGCGAGGAGCCCCCAAGGGTACAAGGTTGGATTTTTCATCGGGGCCCGGAATTGAATAACATATATAAAAATCACAACTACCCCACCTTTTGTAGGGCAAAGGCCTTATTTAGTCCCTATTGACTGCGCTAATGTTTATGCTGATGATTTCTATTGAATGTAACAAGGAAGAAATGGACTGCAATTCCGGATCGATACTTAAGGGAAAAAGAAAAATGCTCTCCCATCGGAATCAGCCGCCATATAAAGCACCAGTTGGTACTTATCCGCTTTTTTAATTTTTTTGGATAATTTTGTAAAGCCGACGAGGTAAGACTTTTTAGGATTTAATATTTGGTAAATATTGTTAAGCACTTTCCTATTTAAGAATGACAGAAAACACTTGCGATTGGAACAGTAATGTACAAGGAGGGTGAGTCATTTCAAGATAGCTCCGATATCGACACATCCTCAGTGGCATCAGTTTCCAACCAAGCCAACCATCACGGAAGAGGAAAATGTCAGATGATGGTGAAGTGCGGAAGCTATTTCTCGAAAGACTTCAAAAGTTTTCCAATAACATGGAGTATTCGTCTACTGAAGACAAGTTGGCTATTTCTTGAGATCCATAGGATGCCATACGAAGAAAATGTTGGAGAGTGAGAAAGGTGTTTTTAAAATAAACATTTTTCAAAAGACAGATGAAGCTGTGCGGAGGAGTAAAGAAATACTTTAAATTAATTAGTAGACTTTTAAAGTTTAATTTATGATAAACAGACTAGTAGGTATCTATAGTTTTAAGTTGAACAAGAAGTTTTTATTTTTCAATTAATAATTAGTAAAACAGGTGTGAATATTTTTAGTAAGTACAACAAGAAGTTCCTATTTTCCAATTAGGTAATTATTAGCACAACAGTTTCAAAGAAAACTATTTAAGAAAAGCAAGTGCTTGTGCAATATGCAATGCAAAATGAAGACGAGTATATATTTTTTAAACGTTTTGTAATTTTTATCTAATAATAAACATTAAATATAAATGCATTTGTTCCTTATTCTATCTATACCATTGGAAGGATACAGCTCCTTCATTGATAAAACATTCTTTCAGCTCATCCCTCAAATTAAAGGCCGGTTGCGTTATTAGCACCTAATCGTGCTGACCGGAAATTGGTGCTTGCTTGCCCCATTCACGATTGTGAGTTATGTGTTCATTATCTTCCCAGTCTACGGAATGCGTTGGTACATATATGTTCTCTTCGTCATTAAGCTTAATAAAATTATGCAGTGCTACGGCTAATATAATTCAATTTGGTCAGAATTTGTTAGCAAAAGTTTAAGGAATGCTTTAAAAATTTTTGTACTCTTTGGCAATCTATATCTACTCTTTCCGAATGGGGAGTACTTCTTCAAATTATTCTCGTCGAAATGTTGATTCCTTAAGAATACCTATTTGCATATTTAATGATAAAGTAGGCATTTAAATGAATATTTTCAATTTCATACCTCCGTCAGGTTAGGTTAGGTTAGGTAAGAGGGGTGCTGCAAGAGAACTAGCCTGCATCACTTAGACCTCTAGTGGGTCCATTGTGCCCCTACGCATCATGAAATAACCTTTTCAAGCCGCCCCAGACTCATTTTGTTTCCCTTAGGGTACTCAGGGTATGTCAAAGACTCTTTAACTAGATGCTTCTCTCAGAAAACTCAGAATATATCTGAATTCTTTGTTTTCAAGCTCCACTAGACTTCAAAAGAAGTAGCTACCCAATAGCCTACTTCTTTTATTCATCAGAGCGGGGCATTCACAAAGCACGTGTTGGACGGATTCGATTTCCTCCGAGGCCTTACAACTCCTGCAGAAATCGTTCGCCGCTATACTCGGTCTTTTAGCATGGTCACCTATGGTCCAGTGACCCGTAATAACCCCCACTAGATTCCTAGTATTTGTTCTGTTGCCATTAAGCAGCTCCCTTGTCCTTTTCCTGTCATAAGCAGGCCACAATTGCCTCGCAATACGGCAGGCATCCCTGCTAGTCCACCGGGGGCTTGCCTTTTGATAGGCGCCCTTGATGATTTCCTCTTTTGTTGCTCCGATTGAGGTCTTCACATAAGTTACCGCTGCGGAGCTAGCCAATTGAGGCCAACTCATCAGCAAATTCGTTGCCTCAGATATCCTTATCGCCAGGTACCCAACATAGGGTCACCTTGTGCCTTATAGCCAATACCTCAAGGCTAGTCTTTCATAACTGCACCAATTTTGATTTTACCAGGACAGCATCCAGCGCTTTGATGTCTGCCTGGCTATCAGTATATATGCGTATATGCCATGAAAGCTCTCTGCACATGGATACCAATTTTGCCACCTGACAAATCGCTGCGAGTTCTGCCAGAAAAACTCTATATTTATCAGACAGTCTATAAGACTCGTGCCACTGATCTCTGGAGCACACTCCAGCCCCTCTGCCCGCACTTGTCTTGGAACCGTCCGTAAAAATAGAAAGATCGGATGCTACGACCATCTCTTTCCCATCCCAGTCACTCCTGGTGAGGATCATTGTCATATCTCCGATGCTCTGACATCCGTACGTCCCACGGATATGTCCGTAAAAGTGTAGTTAGCATCACATATTCCAAGCAGAATAATGCTGAATGAATTCTTATAATTAAAGAAGCTTGATCCAGAATTTGGAGGAGCTTGAATTTCGATATGTTTGCCGTCCAGCGGTATATTCTACATTTTTTCGAAATCATCAGCAATTCTTTTATACTCAAGTTCTATAGATCTACACATATAGACAGACGATAGAACTCGCCAAATTGTATCGCATGTATCCAAGGTAATATACTTGACAACAGATTTTCCCATTTTAAAAGTCTAAGCAAGAAAATCAGGATAAGTGCCATAATAGTGTCATGTTTGATTAATTATTATTAATATCACGGTACACTTACGACAACGTGATTGCCAGTCTGCTTTCAAAATCAATTGGAGGTCTCCTCGATTTTTTTCTTACATCATTCTTCATAAGATTTAGAAATAAAATATATATAGGCTTGGACATTCTGGTGTCCAGCAAAAGTTCTTGGGGATCTAACTCTTTCAGTATTTGATATGTTGTTGCAAAGTATCCCTTAATCTCTCTACCTCTATTAACTGGTCTCACCCACCACCTTCTCCGATTTGGTTGTCTGGATCTTTTATACATTATTCACAATAAATAAATGTGTAATAATATTTCAAAGAGCTCGGATAATTCACGCAATTTTTCACCTATATATCGATAAACAACTTTAAACGTCAAGTTGAAACCGAACGGAACAATTGTGTTCATCGATCGAAATGGATCGGATTGAATAGAAGCGAATCGGATCGATACGATGGAATTGTGTTTGGCAATTTACATAGCGAATTCACTCCCAACTGGAAAATACTGAAGTCAGTCCTAGAAAAATAAATAAAAATGTAATTGGCGAGGATATAATTATAATAACAAGGGTCACTTATCTTTATGAGTGTCGTTCTCTTTGTATGTGTTTCGTCCTCTGTATCTTTGTCGTCATATCTCTCAGAATCTTATAAGAATAATTAGGCAAGGAGTTTTGAATTTGCAGATGAAACTACAAAGAGGATAGTGAGTTACCTGGGTTGTAGCTGGGAAGAATCGTTGTAGTGCTGAAGGTATTCGGATAATCTGCTATTCGGATTATCTGGAATAATTAGGGTCCGATTCCTCAAATCCGGGTATCGGGATAATCCGGATCCAAGCTATCCGGGTCCGGATCCAAACTACCCCGATCTGGATCCGAACTATCCGGAACCAGGCTAAGCAAAAAATGTTCAAAATTTTCTCAACATTGCATTGCTTCATTGGACAAATGCAAATGTATATTTTTCTTATAAAGCTATGCAATCTGTAGAAAATTTTGAACTTTTTTTGCTTAGCCTGGATCCGGATAGTTCGGATCCAGATGCCGATAGTTCGGATACGGATCCGGATGGTTCGGATACAGATCCGGATAGTTCGAATCCAGATCCGGATAGTTCGGCACTGTAACCAGATAGTTCGGATCCGGATTTCAGGAATCGTATAGTTTGCAGATTCGGGTATCCGTAGAGATCTAGATCGATCAGATCCACGAGCAATATTTTCTTTACTCTGTTCAGATATTAAGCCATTACGTCTCTACTCGGGTTTTCCGGGTATTATTGGACTATTGTAGACGTCACCTGCGATTAAAAATTTATAAAATGGACCCATAAATTATATCAATACTAACTGAATGGATATATTAAGAGTTTATTTATTTCATTCATGCTGGATTCTTCTTGGAATTTTGAACTCCGTCATCCGTTTCATAGGCATATATTTAAGTGGTATATTAGATAGACAGGTAGAAAATGAATTTGTCACAAGATTATATAGATCTAACAATTATTACATAGATAATTAGTAAGTTAGATAAATCAATAAAATACCTTTGTTAAGATGATGTAAGGTGGGCAGTGAACTATACAATGTCCAACCAGTGCTCTAAAAAGGAGAAAAAGTCTAATCAGCAGGAAAATGTAGTACTTATTGTGAATTAAATAAAATGTAAAACTAGAATCAGATACAATATCTCACCACCTCGGTTCAACTTTCTCTTGTAAACGAAATCTATAGCCTAAACTTGAAGAAAGAAATTAGAGATAATATATCATATTCCCACTAACCTGTGACAACATGTTAATCTGCAAACAAAACGTAAAATGACATAACATTCGCCCGGCAAAACAATAAAACGTTAAAATGCAACTTTGAAAACTTCACGAAATGGTAAACCTCATTTCGGTATAATATCAAGCATCCTTATATAAAATAAGGCGAACAAAGATCGAATCAAAATTATTTGATGAATTTTCAAAATTAATAGGAGCACACAGAATCCGTTCAACACCTTATCATCCACAATCCAATGGAATGATAGAGCGTCTCCATAGGCAACTGAAAGCATCATTAAGAGCAAAAATGACTCATAATAACTGGGTTTTGCAAATACCAGCGATTCTTTTAGGTTTTAGAACCACGATAAAAGAGGATCTCAATTGCTGTCCAGCTGATTTAGTTTTTGGGCAACCACTGCGCATCCCAGGAGAATTCTTTATAGATACTCCAAAACCAACATTGGATCCATCAAATATTATTAATAAACTGAGAAACCACATTCGAAATTTTGTACCAACTAGTACTAGAAAACAAAATAACAAGATATTTGTACCTAAAGATCTAAAAGATTGTAAATTCGTTTTCGTGAGGATAGATCGTTCAAAACCATCATTAAGTAACCCATACGGGGGACCTTTTAAGGTTATTAAAAGAAATGACAAAACGTTTCTGGTCGACTACAACGGAAGAGAGACCACAATTTCTATCGATCGTCTAAAACCGGCTTTTGTGGACATGAATATAAATGACCAAGATATAATGACAGACCACCTTTTTAAGAAAAAGAAAGTATCGTTCAATTTGTAATTATTTTTTTGACGCTATCACTGAGGGGGTGTTGATGTAGCGGAAGCTACAAAATAATTTTTACTTTTGTTTATAATTAAAAATAGAATAAAATATAATTTTTGTTTGGCAGAGTAATATTTGCGCTGACTGTAAATAAAATAAAAAAAATTCAAATTTGACGTCTAAAGGAAAACACTTTGAAGAAAAAAACTTTGAACACAGATACACACTACTGTATAATTTGAGAAAATACACATCAAGACTTTTTGGAATGTATTGTTTTTAAAAATATAGAATTTGTGTCAAGGTTATTTTAGTTATAAGTGAATCGCCAGAGGGCAAACTTGTGTATTAGTAATTTAAACGCTAGAGGGCAGACTTAAAAATAGTATTATTTTCAATGCCAAAAAGCAAATTTATAAAGTTTTAATTTAAACTCCAGAGAGCAAAGCTGTTAAATAATATTTAAAAAAAAAACATTTGCTATTACACTTCTAAAAAAATATAAAAAATATTTTAAAGAATTTAAAATAAAGAATAAAATTTTAAAACAAAAATTATTATCTTTTTATCAATTTTTATCCTACCAAGAATTTAGGATACATTTAGATGTATATATATATATATTTATATATTCATTTAAATAAAGAACTGTTGAACTGCAACATATTCATTTTGTTGCCACATCAATCAAAATCAAACCAATCCACATAACCAGTTCAATTGGCAATCTACCAAACAGTTCATCACATACCAACAGTTCACAGAACATGTTGCACTTTGTCTCCAAAAAACAAACGTACTCAGGAAGAGACAAGTAAGGGGAATGGTCCGGAGGACCTTGAGGAAGACCTGGTTAGCTTGGACGACCAGAAAAAGACTGTGGTAGGAGCCCTGGCAGAGCCGCAAGCGGAGGGCCAAAACGAGCACTTCGGGATGTACGTGGCATCCAGGGTGAAGCTTCCCTGCACGAAAGGTGTTCAGGGCTCAAATTATGCAGGTTCTATACATTATAGAAAGTGATTAAATTTGTGATAATATGAATTATGAAAAATGTGATCAACTTTTGAACTGCAACTTATGTGATAAAACAATGTGTTCTTTTACTTTATATATTGTTAGTATTATTAACTGTAAGGAAGAACTGCCTGCTCATTTTTTTTAATTGAAACCAAAACTCTCGTGAAACTACTTTATGTTTTACTATTTTTTTCATTTTTTGCTACTGCTCCCATTGAAATCTCTGCGCACCATCATTCATGATGAAATCGCTAAGTAAGTTAGCTAAGTCAGCCCCTCCAAGCATTGGGGTATTGCGACTGCCAACTATCACATCAGATAGTCCTTCAATGGATTGAAAAATGTCGCTGTTAGCCAATACTATTGCCTCACAGGGAAGCCAATTATGTGGGCATACTGCTGCTTTCAGAACCCTCTTAACGTTTTCCACTTTTAACTGTATAGGCTTTCGAAATATTTGGAATCTCAGAACAAATATTCCGAAGGTCCTCTCAGCGGATGCATCAGCGATAGCCAGCAAAACTATTCTGAACGTCTTTTTGTAATTATAGAAGTTCGAACCGGACTTCGGAGGAACCTAAGACCATGACATACAGAATTTAAATTATTAGTGGAGCTGAAATCTTACATAAATTACTACATGCTTCCCATCAATAGCATCAATGTAATTTGGCATATGCCATTTGCGTTCGAACTCCTCAGCTAGTCGCGAGAATATTTCGTCATTCAAAGCAGGAAAGACAACTGGTGAAAGACAGTCCCAAATTGCCGCCATGCACTCACAAATAATTCCACTGACTGTCGATTTTCCAACCCTGAATAAAAAGGATATGCTCGTTACACTATCCCTTGAAGCCAAAAACCTGTTTAAATTAAATATTTTCTGTGAAAAGCTTTCTCAAATAACAAATTTTTGAATTACCTTAAGGATATGCACAGTCTTTCTTCAACGCTTATTGCTCCATGGTGGGCCCCATTATAATTAACGAGAAGAGGCACAGTCAACACCACCAAGTTATTGAACTGTGCAGGAGTCATCCGTAAGAAGTCCTTAAAATGGCATTCATTCGCAATTATGAACTCCTTAACTGCTGTATGGTAGAATACTTGAGTGGAACGTCACCAAATTATCGCACGTATCGTATCACGCTCATGAACAGGGGACAACTTTTCTTTTGTTCTTCAATTTGTCAGAGGCAGTTCACAATTTTGTTTTATGTTAAATAATAACGCCAACTCTCCCCTGCAAAAATATTGCAGATTTACTATTTTCAGATATTGGGAAATGCCGGAATTTTTCGAGCTTACGTTTTCTTTATTTATAAGATTTAAGGAAGTAAGCCAACACACAACCAACCAATATCTTGATAGTCGCTATAGTAGCACGATATTACCATGGTAACCACTATTTCTGGGTAACTAGTTTCAGCCGGGGATCAAACAAAACAAAAATTTCCACTTCCATACACATTTCTTTCAAGCTGTCATACTGAAATTGTGAAATGTCTAAAAAGGTGGAGGATATTCCCTATAATGTTCGATGTCCGGAAAATGTTATCCCACCAAGAAAAGCTCCTGTTTCTTATCAAAGCGATACCGCTGGATGGACATTCCCCCAAACTGAAAATCAAGAAAATTTTCGTAGCCCTAAACACAGGAAACGAATAGGTACGTGTAACTGTATATTATGTAATTCAAGATTTTTCATTTACGATTTTTGCTAATGAACCGTTTTTTCAAACATAAAGTGACACGTGAAGGTCAGTACGAGCAATTTTTGTGGCATGAATTTTACAATCAATATGTGGCTGCTATGAAAAACATGAATGAAGTTAAGAACGAGAGCTTTCCTACCAGTGAATATCTAGATAAATTTGGGCAAATTGCTATACCTGAACAGAGTGAAGAAACTATGCAGGAAATTATTGAAAAGTATCCAATTTACGCTTCGGGTGTTATATCCTTTTACAATCCTCATGGTCGAAAGCATGCAGTATTCAATCGAACTCAGACAGTTAGCAGACCCACAACTGAACAATACGATACCCAGTTTGGATAATTGTTTTTTTTTTTATAACTGTGTATGTGTGTATGTATTTTTCTACTTTTATAATAAAAAAATCTGAATTTGATTGAATTCTGTCTAAAATTCTACTGAAAGTGAATAATTTAAAATGTCTTTCTAAACTTTTGAAATCTGTGGCAGGAGTAGCATACTAAAACAAATACAAAATAAAGATAAATCTTTTGAAGTTTCCAATCTTTTCATACTTGTGTATATCAAATTTTTTACTTTCTTTGTAAAAGTAATTACTTGACCTGGTATAAAAACTAGTGGAACACTAGTATTAATACATTTTAAATGATATTTCATAATGAAATATAGTAATCCCCGCATAAAAACACATGAACAAGGGCCCAATTTTTTGTGATTTTAAGCCGGTGTTGCTTATAATCAATAAGCCCGAAATGTGCTTTTATAAAAAGCACAAAATAATCGAATTTTTGCTAGTAGGCGATAGCCGACTAATCACTATATGCTATTATAAATAGTTCGCGATTTAAGATACAACAAACGAACTATTTCTTATAGAGAAGCTGCTTATACCAAAATTTGAAAAAATAATATTTTGCCAAGAAATACTTTTATTGAAGAAAAATGTGTATACAGGGTATCCCAGAAATAGTGTCAAGAGGATGTCTAGAGGTAGCGCACCCTTCCTTTTTTGTAGTTTACGAGTTATGATTTTTTATCAAACTACTCATTCGAATATATTTTTGTTCTAGTGACTTGAATAATTGAGACAAATTACTGACTTTTTCCAATATATTTGAGTGTTAGGCCCACCGAGTGCAAAAAATTTGATTCCGTAGCTCATACCATTGCGCCAAAAGAAATTTTTTAATTCAACTTCAAAATAATAGTGTGCCAAAATCTTTGAGGACAATTTTAAAAAAAACAGTCCATAACTTCTTCACTCAAAAGTGATTTTGAAAGCTTCCCCATTTCATTGGCTATTTACCGGGTAAATTTTCTTGAGATATCGTAATAAGTCTTAAATCTATTCGAACTGAGGTGCTAGATCTTTCGCACCTTAGATTGACTCTAACTTAGTAGGGTTATGTCCGATCGGAAAAAAGGTTTCATTGTTCACCTCAGCTCATTATCAGCTGCAATTCGCAGAAGAGTTTTTTCTCTGGATACTTCATACCTAAATGATGCCATATGAAATGAAGTTTTTAAAATAAGTTTGGGGGGAAAACAATTTCTTAAGTTTTTTTTTTCAATCGGCCCCAAAGATTTTGGCACATTTTATTATTTTGAATTTTATGTAATTTAAAATTTTTTTTTGGCGTAATGGTATGAGCTATGGAATCAAATCTTTTTGCAGCTAAATTGCGAAAAATATTAAGTCACTATGACCAAAAATGTCTTCGAATTAGGAGCTTGGTAAGAAATCACGAAAAAAGTCATAACGCGTAAACTACAAAAAATCGGGGAGCATACATGGGATGATTCGGGTACCCGTGGGGGTGTCTAGCTCTGAACTTCGGCTTAACTTTATTTCCTGGGTCACCCTGTATATAATGTATATGACAAAATGTACCTATATACCAGTAGATTCACTTGAAATAATCAGAAATCTTTATGGACATTTCTATAAATTATTCTTTGAGTAAATTTAAGGTTTTTTAATTCAAGAGCATTTGCAAATCAATATTTGTGCACAACGTCCAGCGCAAGAATCGCATCCTTCCGGCTTGATACCTTATTGGTAGAAGCATCATTTTCAAGATCGTTAAATATTTCTTCATCACTGCTGGGACGATCTGCATCAAGGATCATCTACTATCTCTTTGTCTCTTTGTTAATTTTCCAAAACATTGCATTGCATCACATTTTAGCTACTCGTTAAACTCCTCATCTTCTATAGGTACGCAATTCTAGAACCTTTGAAAATAGCAATTTGAGAACAGGTCATACAATACATGACTTCCTTTAGGCCCAAATTACACGGCTTCTCAGTCTACTTCGACTTAGCCCAAATGGTAAATGCATTTGGCAAGATTAAATTGCAACTACGACTTCACCTGGGACTTCGACTGACTGACTGCTCAAAGTGTAAATTTGGTGTCGGCTGCGGCCAACTTCAGTTCAAAAAAAAAATATCCACGTTAAGGGAAAAGTGTGGAAGGAAATCGGCAAAATCGATATCGTAATTTAATTACAAACGATTCGAACAAATTTTCGCGAAGTCAAACAATTCCAGTTCTGGACCGAATTTTCATTTTAAAAAATTTATAAAAAATATAAAAATTTAATTTTCTAAAACGTCTTTCACTGCAATAAGTTTATATAACCAACTTTCCATAAAGTGTAAAAAATAATCAAGGAAAAATATTGTTAAATTAAACAGTTACAACAGAAAATGTTAAAAGAGTTTTCTTGAAAGTCCAAACCAATTATAAAAAAATATTTTCGATTTGAACGACCTCTAAACACTAATGAATTGCACTGAAATTTTGCATAGAAATTTAGCACTACATTAGCCAACATATTCTGAAGCATTCAGATATTTTAATACTTTTGCAAATCCATATATTGTTGGGCCACCTTAGATAATATGTATACGAATGTGCTGCACAGAAAAATTGAACCTGACTGTTACAATATGCGGTGAAAGTGAAATTTACATTGAAAATAAAAAATTTAAGATGCGTTATTAAAGGTTATAAAGGGGGTATTGTTAATAGGCGGGGTTGCTATTAACAGAGTATAAGTATTCGAAATTACTAGAAAAATAATATAATAAAAGGGTTTTAGTAATAAACGGGTTGTTATTATACGGGGATTACGGGGATATAATTTTCTGGTCGCTGATAGGATGGCAAGTGTTGCATGTAAAATTTATTGTTGACGCTAAAAATGAAGGGACATATTTTTTATGGGTCCTTTAGCATAATAGTTGGCCACTGAGGTGACTTGACAAATGTATCTGTTCGAATAAATGCAACTTTGCTATTATTGAAATCATTGCAGCACTAGTCGACTCGACACAAAAGCATTACCATAGACAAACAACTAATAACCGATAAGCAAGGTCCATAGCCAAATGTGATGTCACACAGCTCAAATTAACCGACGGGCATGGACCCTCAAATTTAGATTGGTTCTCTGAATATGGAGAGAGTGAAGGAAATTAAATATCTTAGGATTCTTTTAGATTAGAAGTTGACTATACTCGTACAAATTGCATAATTTAAAGAATTATACTGCTGTTGGGCGATAAGCAGAATGAATTATTCATTAAAGAATGTAATAGCAAATCTAATATATAATGCGCATGTTTTATCTTACATACATACATGGCTCCAAATATACAATAAATTGAGTATTAATATCCATGAATAAAGCAATTCAGACTGCCATAGTTAACGTTTATAAAAGAAGTAGAAGAACACGAACAAGATTAATATAAAAAATATAATTTTTGTGGAAAAAAGCTCATACATAAGCTGAAGATTAAACAAATTAAATTTTTATATTACTGTAGTAATTTGTTGTTGATGTATTAATAGGACCAATTAATACAGATGAGATTCTTTGATGTCATGGACATCTGAAAGAACCCTAACTATCATTCATGATAAACTCTAGGATGCCGAACACCATCTAGAAGTTGGGTTATGTTCTATGTATGGAGGCGAGAGGCCATCTAAATGACGTGCTACGGGTTTAATTTTTTTTATTAGCTTGTCTGGCGTTGTGTTAGTCATGGGTTATGGCAAACACTCGAGAATAATTTTGTAAAACCCGGAATGTACAAGCCATAAACAGAGTCTGAAAAAGTAAAGAGTAGCAGGCGAACATCATAGTCTCTTACCTTGTCTTACTGCAGGAGTTTTTCATATATAGTTTGCTTGTATTTTGTTCAAACGCTATAATTTCCATAAATTTGTTCTAGATAGTAATTTTTTTACAACCATTAGAAAGAAAACGTATTTGGCTGCAATTTGTTCCAACTTCATTTTTCTTTGGAAGTGATAGTTTTAGGCCTTAGTAGCTGTTTAAGATAAAATCTACGTTTTTCCTCCATGAGAAGTGTACAAAACAAGTGAGAGTGAGCTCTTACTGCATGGCTGTAGCTGACCCGTTAAGGTCTTTTAATGGGTCGGTGCAAATGCCTCGAGAATATTTCTCACGCCATGAAACAGAAATCTATATGTGTGCGTGTGAGTCCGTTCTGTAAAAAATATTCTATATTGATACTTATGAAAAAGTGACTAACATTGACTTTATATATGCTATAAAGCCTAAACTACTATCCATAAAGGAAAATAAACTTCTAGTAATTTAAAGCTTGGTTCCTTACCTTCCCAAAGGCTACACCTCCTTTATATACCTTACTTACCAAATAATAAAATAGTTTTAATTACAAAGTAACTTTACCATTTTACGCTCATTAGCTGAGTAATGATTGCATATGTGTACGTGCAGCCGGAGTTCGAATCTGTAGGCAGCTACATTCGATATCATCAGCCCACGGCACGCCATGACGGCTTGAGGAAATGTAGTCAATTGATTCAGATAAATTTTTTTAAATAATTTTGTTAGAAAAGGTATAACAATTTTATTTCGGTTTGGAAAATAAGGAAGCAAGCTTAAGATTATTAGAAAACAATTTTTCTGTATGACTAGTAGTTTAGGGCGTAGGAGCTATTCAAATAAAACTTTTGTCAGTTTTACATAAGAACACTGCAACTATTTTCGAATGTCAGGAGTCCGTTGGGCCTCTGATGTGGTAGTGAAGGAATCTGTTTCATAGCTTGTGAAGTATTCTCGAGGGTTTTGGTTATGGTCCAATATAAATGACGAAATCGATGACCTGTTTACTGTGCGATCCTTGTCCATTTCAGGGAGCGAGAGGAAGGCCGGCAAACCATAATAATTAGCGAGCAATTAGCAGTACTTAAAATCACACATTAGCAAATATAGTCGAATACAATACATAATATGCATATCATATGGGGCAGATAAGTTCGCACTCATCACGCAGTACGCAATCATATCACGCTAATCAAAATTGTCATCTATTCATATTACGCAGGAATGCGGCTACACATACACACTACATAGTCACCAGTTAAACCACACTATAGAAGAGCATACCCTGATCCCCTGATAGCACAAAAGTACTAAAAATGTACTTCGGGAGGCCTAAACCGAAGTCTCCCAGCTTCAGTGAAAACGGATAGGCAGTCGCGTTTTTATATGATTCATTTGCATATGTAAGAGCAGGATGTAGTGCTTGTAAAACTGAAAAACCCGCACTTTTAGGAGGGAAACATCAGTTTTTCATTACTTTTATTATGTAAGCTTTGGGGATGTATTCGGTACTTCTAAACCAAGTAAGAGAAGCACAATATTCAGGCATATTTCCGCAGTTTTGTACTAATGAAGAGAATCACACCATTTAAAAAATAAAAAAAATCTCTTTGCTTTAAATACATTTAATATATATAATACTTTACTAATTAAATTTAGTAAGTTCAGAGCCTTTTTCACATCAGTACCTCTCCAGTTAAGGTCTTTTCACTAAGTCAATGGCTATAATATATATATATATATAAGTCTTGTCAGTTGACTCAGGTGAACCCTTAAAACGATAGATTACCTGTAATTGTAAAACTTTTTTATATTAGATATAATTAAAAATCTATTTCTCAATTCTTACCAATTTATTACTGATGTGTGAAATGTGTGTAACTCAAACGCACTTTTAATGGATTTAACTGGAAACGAATTCGAAATTTCTTCATGCAATGTACTTCAAAACTACTTTACAATCCCTGAAGAGATGTATACCAATTACAATGAGACAAATCTATCAATTTACTTTATTTTCTCTATGAATACTGAACTAAACCGCTTCTGTGAGTACTGACTCAACCCTGAAAATATGGTAAAATAATGAACGAGAAGGAATATATCTCGATTTTCGTTTTGTTTCAGTTCATGCACAAAACTTTCCGTAGTGATTCAGTGCATTTTTACGGGCTGAAGTAAGTACATGCAGTTTCGTCGATAGAATAAAAGAATAATGATTGTAATGGTAGCCTCTGAAGTCATACAAACCACATTACATATTCTGGTAAGATAGTTAAGGCATAACATAATTGGTCGTATTTATAACAAAAAAGAATATCCTTCAAAGGTAAGGTAAAAGTAATAGGTAGAGCTCACAAGCAGACGGTTAAAGGTAAAGGTTTTGCTATAAATATTTCTTATTTATAATCTTTTCCTTTTCTTTGCAAGCAAATCCTAGCAAAAAAAGGAAAAAGTAGGCACGCGCGGGCGTCGCGATTCGTTGCGCCGCCGAATAAATTAAATCTTGCAGTGCAGTAGTTTATTTACATACATATAGATGGCCTTGGAAGTTGTACTGATACTCGGAGTTTTGATTTCGCATTTGAGTGAGCTATGTTAAAATTCTTGAATATTTGAGATTAAAGAAGATGGCAAGTGATGAAGAATTGTCAGACGAGCCAATAGCCACTGACGATAAGCAATCTGAATGTAAATTCATTGCCGAAAGGGTAAAATCACAACTCCCCGCGAAAAAAGCGAAGAAACAAGCGGCTATTGACAAATTGACAAAGCTGTCACAAAGTATGGACAGCTGTATGGATAAGATATTGCCTCCTAAAGTTTCCGAAATCCAGGAATTGTCTTAAAGGTAAAATATTAGATGTTTTTAGTTTGCATTTTTCGAACTCGAAACTCGAGGTGTTTCTCATTTTAGAATGTATAATTTTATTGTAAAAATCATATTCCTGCAAGGCTCATTATGGTCATTAATTAATAATAATATGTTTTGATAAAAAAAGATGGGGTTTCATGTATTAAATATAATTCGTTATTATTCCCCGAGATCTTCGTCATTATGCCCAGTATGTGGGTCATAGTGACGAACTGGTCATCACTCCACTTACGTCTTCATAAGGATGCTAGAAGGAAATTATCTATATCACATTTTGTCCCTGATTGACCCTACTGGATATTGGTATATTCAAAGCTTCAAGAAATCAGGGATTTAAGATATTTCTAGAGATAAGTCGTTCGTCATTATGCCCCGGGCTCCCCTATACTAAGTTCATCTTTCAGTTTGTAACACATAGAAATAATGACGGTAGAACAAAAAGGATTGACCACCCGCGGCATATAATTAAAAGTTATTTTGATTTTTGCATATCTATCCGTCCGTCTGTTCGTCAGATTATTTTCATCATAAATACCATGTATGTATATACAGACAAATTTTCATTCCCACGGAAAATAGTTGTTATTCTTACATACTTTTAGGAAAACAAATGTGTAACATGAATCCGTCATGTGCATGCTCCTCATACGCAAATTTTGTGAAAATAATTTTTTTTTTAAAGTAAACATAACTTTTGTGAGAAAACATTTTCTGGAAAAATACTAAAATTAAATTAAGCTCTATTGAAGAAAATTTTGTATATAAGCCATAGAAATTTGCTAATTTATCATCAAACGAAATAAATACCTTCAACATAAAGTTCTACGTGTTTACTTGCTACTACGAAGCTATTACTATCCCGTCATAAGTGGTAAAGTTATAATAGCAGACACACAAAAGTGTTTTTGAAGAGGCTCCAAGCCACTCTAAATCAACACATTTCAACAAACAAATTAGGGTATCGTAAGAATTGGTTTTAGACCAATTAAGTCTTTTTACTTGTTATTTAATGACACGCTTTTTACGATTCGATAACCTGTCACACGCGAACTTCAGCTGAAATAAAATTATGATGGTTTTGCGATACTTCAAATTTTTATCCAATTACTGCCCAAATATATACAGGGAAACACTTATCAGGTAGAGAAGTCAATTAAGGAGAACGGAAGTAATATCGTAGCTGACAGTTTTTTTTATATTGTTTCATAATTCTTATAAAATTACATGCCTCATTTTGAATATTATTTCATAATTTTATAAGTTTAAATAACCTATGTATGCGTGATAATGCTACTCATATAAAATTACTGGCTACCCGGGTAATCAGGGTGTGTGCAACAGGTTTTTTTTTTTTTAGTGGAGAAGTGTAACAAAATTGCAACAGATTTATACTATTGAAGTTATCAATAAAAAAATGTACACAGCATAATTATAATACTTATGTCGAAATGTCGCTTATTTTTTGAATGAGTTTGCAACAACTTCCTTTTCAATAGACGCAATTATATATAAGTATTTGTTCCAGGGTTTAAAAGCACCAACAAACTTCCATATGCTTGCGTTATACTTGCTATATCCGGTGACACACGATAATACACAAGCGATACACCGTAGACTCGGATGATACACGAGTGTTTTATTACATATGTATGCGTGTACTCAGGTATTTTTCGGGGTCTGGAAAATTTTAAACGAAAAAGGCCACTCATTGTCATTTTATGCGTTGCGCTGATTACAGAATATATATGGTGAGAGATAGCAGGTACTGAGGTACAATGAAAATCTGGAAGTGATTTGTACGTGGCAAAATGGCAAAAGAAAAGAGGAGCAAGTGGACAAATGAACAAACCGAAAAACTTATAAAACTTTTTGAGCAATATCCGAATTTGTATGATGTGAAAAGTGGGGAGTTTTGCAATAGAGTAAAAAGAGAGAGCTCGTTGCGTGAAATAACTGAAATATTAAAGGACCATATAGAAGGTATTACCATACCATAGAAAAGTTAAAAACCGAATTCATGGAGTACGGTGCCTACATAAAAGGGAGAAAGCAGCGCAGCAGAAATCAAAGAAAAGTGGTGCTGGTGTTGATGATATACCTAAATTATGGTGCTGCAACCAACTATCATTTTTAGACATCAGTATAAGGCAGGCGAGTATCCGGACCTGCAGCCTAGGGGGGGTCACAACTAAAATGTTCGAGGGGATGAGGGAAAAGTCGGAAGTAGTCGCTTTTAAATTTTTTTTATCATGTTTAAGATAGATATCACAAAAAACAATTTTCGATTTTATTTAAAACCTGTTGATAGTACTATCCACATCAATATCGATCTCAGAAAGTGGACAAACATTAAAGACTCATATCCAGATACTCTTTCTCCTGCAACGATTGTAGAAATACACTTTTTACACTTTCGCTACTATTTCGACTTCCATCGCTAACTGATATAGCAAGTTTATCCTTCTCCTACAAATTAAAAGTAAACAATAAGTTAAATTAAACAACACTACTTGAATTAATACAAAAATACAAGCAAAGCAACGCCAACTACTGCAGAGGAAAGCGAATGGATGTTATTTTTATAGTTTGTCGTAAAAATTCTGTATAAAAATTCTAAAGAAAAATTTTCAAGTAAATTTCCAACAACAAAATGTATGATAGCCAACGCTCATAAATAGCTTTCGCGACCAAGACCAGCCAAAACACCTGAATCAATATAACTCTTTGGAACCATTGTCGGCCACCAGGGCCCGGACTCACTAACACGGAGAGTTGTGGAGTTGCGAAGATGAGAGTTCTTTTGACACTTAACTCTCCACTCGGAATTCTGTAACGCGGGGAATTTGTATTGAGAAGTACCAAACTCTCTATTCCACTCGACAAAACTCTCGGCTGTGTTAGTTATGGAGAAGTAAGAAGAATATTTATCAACTGACAGTAATAGCTGTCTTTGTTGTGTTTTGTGAAGGTATCTAGGTACCTAGAATTTTATAATTTAATTATGGACTCACTGCGAATCCTGCCTATATTTACAAAAGCAAATTATGGAAATCCTTGCAATACCTACAGAGAAATATTAATTTTGGTGTCTCAAGGTACGTGGTAAAAATTTTAAATTACGCGAAAATGATCAGTTTGATCGTCGTCCAGTACAGAAGAGATCGTATAACAATTTTAAATATGCGCGGTAAAGCTTGTATGTAGGATGAAATCGGATCTACATTTTGTTCCCTAATTAGATATTTAATAAGGTTTTGAGTCCGATAAATGGTTTTGCAGATAGCTGCAAAAGGAAGTGAATCACTCCATTTTAAGATGACAAAATCTGTCCGCTTTTTGCTACAAAAATGGACATATTTTGTATTCATCATTATGAAGTACTGGTACGTCGTGGAAACTCACTTTCCATGAGAAAACTGTTCACAACAGAGTACTAATAGATGTGAAACAAAGAACGGAAGAAATATATGCACCAAATATTTGACCCAAGTGCAAAAAATCCGTCTTTCGGCGGTAAAATGTTAGATATGAAGTTAAAATGAGCAAACCAAAAACTACACCACTATATTACTCGCTTCTCCATCTTTAATTTGATACCAAACATGACGTATTTTGGATAACAACCAATCAGGGGTTGTACGACCCCCATCCCCAAACTTTAGACCCTAAATCCGAAGTAAAAAGCCCCAGTACTCTACGACCCTCCCACGCAGAGTTAGCCGTCCTTCAATATTGCGATACTTTCCACGTTTTCCCTAACTACCCAAGTATGTTAGAGAATCGCAAATGGAGATTTAGGGAGTTTTAATCGGGGAAAACGAGCAATCGCATCTTCCAAACTCCCAAACTCTCAGAGATGGAGAATCCGGCTCCAGTAGTGCATGAAAAATCTAAAGAAAAAATGTCAAATCTTTCTAAGAAAACTCAATGCTTGTGCCTTTGTCCGAAAGAGTGAACCACCAGAATCAATCCACCAATGCGTTTGGACTGTTGTCGGTAAATAGTTATTCATTAAAGCTCTTAGGAATAATTTGCAAGTATATTTCTAAGAAAACTTTAATGCTTCCCTACGAACGTAAAACGTTTGAACAACTCAGGCTTGAATCAGTGTTGCCAAGGAAAATCAACGGGTGGCTAGATGTTGATTGCATGTAACTAGCATTCTCCTGGGAGAACTTTAATTCAAAACTAAGTCAGTTAGTATGCTTCTATTGCGAGCTCCCCCAAGTTGTCCTGTTATTGATTTTATGTCGGAAAGGTCGGTTAGGTAAAAAAAAATTTATGATCGCTGACCAATTTCTTAGAAATAATAAGACTTGCAAATCTCGAAATTGTGTTCTTTTCATCTATAGGAGTAATCGGTGCAATAAAAAAATAAAAGCATCATATTAACCGGGCTGCTAAGCATTGCGTATCTATTTCTAAACAATCACACCCTAAAATAAATATCTAATATTCCAAAATTACTTACCATCCTGTGATAAAATGAATTTTCGACACTACATAAAACACAAGAAAATTCTAAAAAAATCGTACACGTTTCAAAGACAAAGTGCTACGACGAAACCACTATTATACCCACTCTACAGAATCCATTATTACTATTGAAAAGAAGATAAACAAACGCCCAACCCAGCGATAGCTATCGCTACAGATTGGTAAAGTGCGTTACAGCGCCAGCATTAATCGCTGGCGACAACTACACATTGTGTCCGAACCATACGAAAATCGTCCTGTTAAACTTTTAAAACTCACTCTACAGCTCAGCACCACATTCAATTCATTGCGAAGGTGAGGTGGCTCTTTGGGGGAGGTCATGACCCCCGTGAACCTCCCCCTGTATACGCGCCTGGTATAAGGGAAAGAGAAAGTTCTAGCACTTTGGATGACGATAATTTGGTGTAAAATTTTTATATTGTCTCGTGAGCTGTAATGTAAGAATTGCGATTTGCATCGTGTTTGTTGCATTTCAACTTTAAAAAACTGATCTACGATTACGTTCGCCTAGGTGAAAATGATCCGGAAGGATATTCCACCCCCGATTTAAAAGGAAAGGTACTGAATCCCGCATAATCGTGTTTTGTTTTTTAATGTCACTTTCGATTAAAGTTTGTAAAACACCAAAAAAATTATCGTCCATTTGTAAATAGTTTTTAAAAGCAGCTCTATCTTGAATTAGCAATTTTTTCGTAAGTGAAGTATACGAGATTTTCTCATCTCGAAACTTTCTCCATTCTTTAATCCAACACTTTCTTCGTTTACGTACACTATTTTCATGATCACAAATTGCTAGAAGTGCTGTACGTGCAGTATATGTAATTAAAGCGATTTTTCATCTTCGTCCGTACTAACACAAACAGAATCGGAGCTACAATCGGAAATTTGATGCATTACAAATAGTTTGGTATGCTTAATCAGAGGTCAATTTTGGAAATGTTTTGGCAATAACAACGGCGGTGAATTTTCTGTCAAGAACGTGTAACAACTGTGTATCAACCGTGTATAAACTACGTGTACCATGAGCTGATACACATTCTATACAAAAACCGGTTTTACGTCGTGCCTAGTCTCAAGTGTGTATCATCGTGTGACACGGGACTATGCTATCGTAGAAATTCATTTTGGAACTACTATGCTTGCTGCTGCTATTTGAAATCTTACTGCTGGGCTTGCTGTGATATTGCAAGTTCATTGTGCCATTGCTGTTGCTACAGCTTGCATTGGAAAGCAATGATAGCACTGTCGATTACCGTAATACAACGAAAGTCGAAATTTTAAAGCACCAACAAATTCTTATGTACTGAGCTTGACAACGGGTGCTTGAGCCGCTAACAATTTTTATGAGGTAGACGCGAGAAGAGCAATAGTACCCGGGTAGCCAGATATGACATATAAGCGACAAGACAACGACATATTGTTGTCAGGGTTGACGCCATTTGTCACATTCATTATATGTAACATTAACAATATTTAAGATTGTCACAGAAATGTTAATAAATTCAGTGACAATTGATCCACTTATATTTGTGATACCTTAATGTTGGCATTTGTGACAAATGGTTCATATATATATATAGAATTTAAATGTTGCAAGTTTGGCAAACTTTAATAAATAGTCAAAACCGAAGTTTTAAAAAAATACACACATTTTTCCATTTCTTAATTATCACGTACATTTACATCCGCATTTACATCATGTATGGATTTCAGAAGTCAATCGGCACCTTAGATTGTAGATATAAAATGGGTGTCGTTTTTTCTCTCTATACAGTGAATCCATATATTATCCACAGAAAATATAACTGCTGAAAAGGTTTATGCGTCAGTATTTATTAGAGATGTCATGTATGAATACTATACTAGCTGACTGCATAAGTTACTGCTCTACGAAAATTCAATTGTTTGCAAGCCCGGCGTCTATCTTTGCTCCAACTAACAGACAAATTCATATAATCAATCGCACGTTATTCTAGCAAAATATTCGTCATCAACTTAATTTTGTCAAATTTTGTTCACAATTTCTTGTAACATTTTTCGCCATAAAAAATGGTATGGCAGCACAATATAACACCCTGTCTACACTGGGCATGAAAAATTGCTTACCATATTTTATGGTATAGCCCATCTTGGAAAAAAAAAATTTTTGTGTGGGCAAATTATGTTATGACATTTCATTTTTGGTTGGCCGATGGCGTTATTAAGACCGAAAAAGACTGCGATCAGAAGATTGATTGCATTAAAGAATTTGGAGCTCGCCGAGTTAGAAGAGGTGAAAAAATTAAGAAATCGAATATGCACTTTTATAGTTCCACAAGCACTCATTTAGGCAGCATTTCAGCCATTTTGATTATAAACGTAAAATTTATGGTAAGCAATTTTCTTGGACATATATCGTACGCCATATGGTCTGCCATATATGGCCCACCCTGAATTATTGTCATGGCTACATGGTCTACACTGGCAATTCCGTAGCAATAACATATGGTAGGCCATAACTTATGGCCAGTGTAGACAGGGGGTGAATGTCAACTTATTGTGTGCCATTTTGTCTCCGCAACAATTCCCAACTTTTTAGAACAAATTTTCGAAATTGTTTTGTGATGACATTACATGGCTACCCGGGTATTCATTTTTTCTTAGAAATTTACAGAAAATATTTCGGTAAAATTTTTATCACCTTGGTGGCCAACTGGAGTTATTTTCAGATATATCATGTGCGCCGTTGTAGGCCTCCAAAAATGCATAATAACTCTAAAGAAAAAATTTTCAGTAAATTTCTATGAAAAAATCAAGGCCTTCCCTAGATCAGGGTGAGGCATCGTTGCTTTTATATTTCGTTATATTACAGCAATCGGCAGTCCTGTCACTGCTTTCCACAGGATGCTGTAGAAACAGCAATTGTAAAATGAACTTGCAATAGCACAGCAAGCCCAGCAGTGAAATTTCAAATAGCAGCAGTAAGCATACCAGTTTCAAAGTGAATTCGGCGATATCGTAGCATGTATAAGCATGATTTTTTATGCTGTGTTTGCTGTCTGCTATTGCTTTCAAATCTTGATTTATTCTGTACCAGAACAAAAACCAACAAATTTATTAATTCAATTACCAGAGGTATCCCACGATGAGATTGTCTAGCATAATCCTGCCATGATGTCACAGATAGCCTCCTCAACCAATAGTCCAAATCTAACAAAAAAAAGGCATTTATAACAAATAAACAGATAGTAAAGTCTCACAATCAGATCAGTTACGATCTGAGACTTTAACTCAAGCAAAACTTACACTAAAAAACCACAAGTTTTCCACAATCCCGAGGACTTTTCCATTTATATTGTTCCTAAAAAATATAAAATAATGCCATGAATATCCTGACATTTCCCGTATAGCAGACCACAATACAGAGAATCATCATTAAATTCTGACAAGAAGTGTCAATAGTATGGTATTACATGGCTTCATTGTTAAAGCTATTACCGTTTCTCTCGGGGCTATAAATAGAGGGTTGCTAGAATTAGCAAATCACTTGCAATCCATGGCTGATTTACATTACTCGAACATGCGATTTTACTGACAAAGTGAGTGAGAGTGTCTTATTACTTTACACTATTAGAAAAAAAGAAAGAGGAAGATCGACTGTCAAAACATTATTTCCCACTCTTTTATAGCGAAGTGTCGCTTGTGACATTTCATCAAATTGTCAATTGCAAAAAATAATCAGACTTGACACTGCTCAAATAGAAAAAAAACATATCGAAAATGCTATAAATGTAAGTATTTAGGAGTCAATATTATCCACTGGGATTTTGTTATGAAATATTGGCTTTTGTAGGAAATATATCGAATAGGATTGGATGAAGGTGAATCTCTGTTTGGTCTCATAAACGCTTTTGACGTGCCAAGATTCTCATTCAATAGTGAAAGAAAAAAAAAATTGAATTGAATTCAAAACCTCAGAGTTTTTTATCTCAGGCAGAAATGAAAGCAAAGTACCTCGCCGATAGGTAGGTCAAAAACAAAATTGCAAAAGTGTTTCTTAATTTCATATGAGGTAGGTACGCAATGCTTCACCAGAAGACAGCTAGACATGAATTGTTTTCTCCAGTGATCGAAGGAACTTCCAGTCATCTTAAGAAATTCAAATTGTATTACATTGAAAATTTACTTTGTATATCAAAAGTAGAGGAAACAGTTGCACTTGATTTATTAATTCAACTTGTTGAAGGAATATATTATATCGAAGACACTACAGGAGTAGTACCATTGGATTTAAGCGAAGCTCGCTTTCATGCTGGATTTTTTTGCGAAGGATGTTTTGTTTTAGCAGAAGGAAAGTACATAGATGGTGTTCTTAAAGTTGCAGGCCTGGGATTTCCTCCTCTTGAACAAGCCAGTAGTAGCCGTGCATTTTTTTGGTGTTCAAAATACTTGGGGTGGACCATCTAAGAAACTTCTCAAGTATTCGTAGCGACTAATGGAAATTGAACAAACAAATACTGAGGCAACAATTGTGTTTCTCTCTGATGTTCGTTTAGATTTGCCAATCGTTATGACTAAACTTAAAAAACTGTTTGTAGGATACGACGATTGTCCACCAGTTGCAATAATTCTAATGGGCCCATTCAGTAAGGCAGACGAAAAAATGCACAATTTGAAACAGCTTCTTTTAGCATTGGCTGATTTGGCTAATAGTTGCTCCAAATATTCATCAACCTTAATTTAAGTCCTATTACTTTGTCACTCGTTATTACTACTACAATCTAGATAGTTTTCTATTGCAATGAGTTTGTTCGTTGCATTTTTGTTATTTTTCTAAGCTTTATATTCATTCGACATATTATCAATATCCATTGTATACTCGATGTACTTAACGTGGTAACGTAGCGTAAGCTGAGGTTCTTTAATAAATGTTTTCTATTCTAAATATATTTTATTGTTAATGTTTAAAACATTTGCACTTAAAAAACTTGGAATAAAGCACCCTAGAAAGAAGCGTTTTACTTGCTCTGATTTATCACATAAAACTAATTTAGTTCGCGTAGATTCATTTCCAATGTGGAGACTTCATCGAATCGCATTGCTTGTCTCGTTTGTTTTATATATCCCTTTATAATATTTTTTTGCTCTACTAAAGGATATAAATGTATCTATATATGTGCATGTCAGTCCCCGTTCAATTTACTCCCCTTCTAGGTTTAGACTGTTTATAAACTCGTAAAGCCATTCTGGAATTGAGGTAGTTTAGTGGAGGAAAAGCATGTTCGAGGTGGCGTAATCACCACCTGGCATCCGATAGAAGTGGCAAGATGAAAACTCAGTCAAGCTAATCTTGTTTAGGTGATACCTCCTAAGGTGTATGAGTTCTTTTGTTTTTCCGCCAGAGGTGTCGATAAACTTTTTTGCCAAACGAAGTCCTTGCAGCCTTTCCCAATAAAGGGATTTTTGTATGATCTACCAGTTAATTACGGTAGCATTGAGGAAACACTTTGAAATCTAAATTATGGCCTTTTAGTACCTTACTTATTTACATATCACAAATGAAATTCCCGAACGAGAAAAGGTCAATTAAAAGTGGGACTTGACTTGGACTTTCAGTACCAGTTTATAGAATAGTTTTAGTTCGGATGGAACATTCAGTCTCGGATTTTCAGTCCCCTATAAACGCAGGTCTAGTACACAAGGTAAAAGTGAATTTACCATGGAATACAGTCGTTATTCACCGTGTCTTCCTGATGTCTAAGATCAAATTATTAGAGAATATCAAGAATCGCGGATTAACTACAAACGAAGTAATTTGATTAGATCTCACAATATTCCTCAGATACATCGCTCTGAACTGATAGAACTTTGGTACAGAGAATAGCCCAGTTAAAACAATTACAAAAGCTCATTTGCTTAAAAAAACCTAAAATTTCAGTATTTCGTGATTCTTAAGATATGCTTACTAAAATATAAGTTAAAAAATTAATGGTAATTAATTTTTATAAAAAAATTTATAATAATTTTATAAAAAAAATTAAAATTTTTTAACAATTTTTTAAAAAATTTATAAAAAAAATTTGTAATCATTTTTTCAAAAATGTTTAAACATTTTTAATAACTTTTGACACATTCCAGCTGATGTGCTGTGACTTTCCTCAAATATTTTTATTTTGTGTGCGTGTAAACAATTATATTCGTACACGCTTGTAGTTATATGAGTTTGCTGCCATAATAGCAAAATTTACTGCCATAAAATATACTTCTGGCTAGAACTTTTTATGGCTAATTATGGCAGTAAAAATTTCCCCTTCGTAGGGGAATTTGACATTTAACTCAGTAAAATATTGCTGGATTTTCTTTTGTCCTTATCATTCTAAAGTATTTTCAGATAAGGGGAAACTACTTACTCTGTTTTCTAGCAATGTTCGAGTAATGTAAATCAGCCAAGCCACAAAACAGATCGGCAGCTCTGCAGCCAAATTAAATCTTGCTTAATACAAAACCACGGGAAGTATTTAATCCCGATTTATTAACCCTGTTTTTTTTTGCTAAAAATTGTATTATTGAAATTGTTCAAATATGTTTCAGCATCCAACACTAGGAGCCTGTTGAGCCCAGCAACGATATGTATACGCAGTTCTGTGATTCTTATTCTATCAACCTAACCACGCCCTTTGTTATAATTTAATTAGTAATAATTTTTCTTCTGATCCACAGATTAAGGAGTAAAAACCCCTGTGGATGTATTTATAAAATTTGAATTCCGAATTGATAGAAATTGTGAGTTGAAGTAACAATTGAATTAGATCATATTTTTGAAGTATTAGAGGTAGTTAAGATTAGTTAATAAATTTTGTGAGTTATTGAGTGAATTTGAGTCACTATTAGTTGCTTAAAATTTACAACCGCAATCCAATAATTACCCTGAATTTCAGGTAAATGATACTACATCGAATTCAGATTTAGACTACAACAGCTAAATATTTAGAAAATTATAAATTGCATAAAAATCTTTTGTTATTTTCCGTCTTGCGCTGTGTTATAAATAAATATTTAAATAATTCAATAAATAATTATATATTATTTTCTACCTTCAAATAAATTTTGTAGTAAATCTTCGTAAATATTCAGTTGGGGACAAAAGTATGCGAACAACACTGAAAAAGCACTAAAATTCGCATTATGCAGAAAATCTATTACGTAGTTGCGATTCTAATGGTACACTGTAAAAAATAACGTGAAGATTACATCAGCAGAATGCTGTAAATTTAATGAAAATTTTATTTTTTAAACGTTTCGTATGTAAAAATAAATTTTGTGGATTTCTAAATAGTATTTGATATTTTTTCAACACTTGAATGTAAAAACAAATTTGGTAATAATAAATTTACGAACAAAAATTTAAAATTACCCACAAATGGGTTAATTTTACATCTGAAACTAGATATATTTTCATTTATTATTCATGGAAAATAGGAACTCGTGACAGAAGTTGTGAAATACGGATCCACCTCAAACACATCGTAGCAATACGTCGCATTAACTCATGCTTGCCACATAGGGGTGGATTTCATCCCAACTTTGTTTAGTAATTTTAAGTACCTAAACGCTTTACATCAATATTTGTCAATAATTCGAGACTTCCAGTACCTATTCAGAGCATTGGCATAGCGCTATGTGGTATGTGGTAAATGTTCGAAGTTGCGTGGGGTTTCAAACACCCCAGTGTGGTAAGTACGATCGAAATTGATTTTTCGGGTTGAATTTTTTTCGAGTATATTTTGATTCCAGAGTTTAAAACGTTCCAACAACTATAATTTACTACCTTTGATTTTGTACCTTTCTTATTTCCAATGTGCGCCTACGTTACATCTGTCTACTTCTTTCTGTCTCTTTCTTTCTTTGGATACATATCTGACATATTTGACTGTCGTATCGTCTTGGTAGTTTCTTCATTCATTCGCACAACCGAAATCACGGATGAAAAACCAAATCTTATTAGACATTACAACGTAACAAGTGGAGGCACAGACAAGCTTTGACATTCGTACACTATAAGCAGCAGATCGAATAGATGGCAAGTGCCATCTTTTTGTGGGATGTTGGACCAATCGATTGTAAATGCGAGGGTTCTTCTTTGACTAAACTTTTGATTTTAATTTTTAAAGATCTGTGACTCGTAGGCTTCTCTTTAGATTGAGTAACAGAATTGAGAAAAATCTTCCTTTTCGCCTTCGTTGTTGCTGCTTCCGCCACCGCCGCTCAAATTATCTCTGTCATTGGAACTTTCGGCGGCTTCTTGCCTTTATGTCTCTTTTAAATCTTTTACTTTTTTCTTGACGCGCTTTCTTACTACTTCCACTCGACTGCTATCATACACTTCCAGCCATCCGCTGCAAGTTGGAATCGTTCATCGTCCAGAAGAGGTTTTGACCTCTTTTATCTATTCCCTTTAATAAAGCATTGGTTAAAGTTATGCAATTCACAAAACCCTAGCCGTGATAATTTAAATACAGTTGCTGTAATTGTCGATAGGAGTGATTCGAGATATGCTTGAACTTCTCCTTAAGAGGAGACAGTACCAAGATTTGCAAGTTTCATAAATTTTTCATTTCGAATTTCTGGTAAACTATTTGTACCAGAATAATGACTTATATCTTAAATTAAAGGTAACGCAAAATTCTAGTAAATAACGCCAAGAAAAAAAAATGTATTGGAATGGAGATATTAGTTCGGAAACTTATAAAAAATGGTAAAAATTGCAGTTTTTCATATCAAATTCCTGTTAGTAGGTATTTTCATTTCTTTAGATTGTGACTATTTTAGAAAGATAAAGCCTAAATCTAGCAAACAAAGTCGAGTTTTTTCATTTCTAATGGCGCTTTTTTTAATTGTTTAACTATAATAGTACTTGTTTTTTCCCTCGATATTTCACCGACGAGAAATTGCAATATTTCGTTGAAAGTTGTTGGAATATAAGGCAAAATAGCATATTTTACAATTATGTGCAAAATAAAATTTAGGAGAGTTAATTCTCGTTAAACATTTTTAATTTCTTTGAACTGCAAATTTTCATTTTCGTCTTAAATTGTCGCATGTTGGGTTTCTGTCTTTTACGCTAGATGTCTCTAATGTGACTTGTGGTCTAGCCCTAGGCTAATTTTATATGAATTTTGGCATACTCCTAGTATATCCTCACGACGATTTGAGTATTCAGCTATTGCCTAAGGAGTAGACTTTTAATTGTAATTAATGGAAATAATTTTATTTTGCGGCGGCAATAAGTAATTCCTTAAATATTATAGTTTTAATTACCATGTTTAGTATAAAAAGTACTTGTCTATACTAACAAGTTAACGAAAGAACGAAACACATTTCGCACCGTGATAACAGCTGTTGAAGATGATGCAGTTCCGACAAATGACAAAACGAAATGTCACACACTTAATTTTCATATTCGTATCATCCGTTGAATAAATATTATATTTATTCAATGGAATAAATATTATATTTACTCAATGATATCACGCTACGGGATGTCAAGAACTTCTCGAATTTGTCGATGAACACAAACTCCGTATATTTTATGATTAACGTGTGGGAGCTCAAATCTAATATATTAGATGATTAATGGAAAGGTTGTTATTTGCATAACTGGCGGGAATGATATACAGGATTCCCATTGAAGAATGGTCGAGTTCGCCTGGTATCTAAATTGAAATTTTTGCTGAGTACTGGCTCCTCTTAAAGCATTTTGTCAACAGTCAACAGGGGCTTCTATGTTCGGAACCTATGCGTAGCCACACACATACATGACCCAAACTAGTGAGAGCATAAATTCTGCGGCGTGGAGTCATTTTCGTCATAAATAGAGACATACGAGATCTAAATAATTTTTTTGCGAAATTGTAATATTTTTAACAAAAAATGGCAAAAATCGTCCGACTTCACCCCGATTGACAGAACCTTAATTAACGGTTAACGGACTTATGGAAAGTTAACGGAAGTTAGAGAATCCTTTAACATTCTCGAAAGTTAATCCGTTACTCGAAAACTTCGTTAATTAACGATTAACGGGTCTTATGCCCAGCTCTGGTGCTAAATATTATCGTTAATCTTCAATAATTTCTTAAGCTTTAATAAAGCATTCTTAATTTTTATACCGTTACTACTTCTTAATCATTCGTCAAATAATTCCGAGTTTTTCATACTCATTTCTCCCCCTGAAAAAAAAAGAATCGCAGTTGGTTGCAGATTTGGATTACACTATTGAAAACTATATATTCTATGGATTCAAAACAACAAAAAGCCCAGAGGTGCTTTTGGGTGTATTTTTCTAATTTTCGGCAAAGTTTGAAGTCAAAGAAAATAATATTTACTAAATGTGATTGATATATATGGCAGAATATTGTGCCACTGCCTTTGTGGAGTCCCTAACTCATTGAGAACCAATTTTCTGCCAAATTGAATTTCATCAAATAGTAGTTATAAGTTACGATAATATAAAATTTAAGTTATATTTTAATATGGGAAAAGACTTCTATGCAGAATATATTTATTCATATATATACAAATATACATATAGGATAGGTGTCAAGAGCAAAACTCTTTATTAATAGTAATGTCATGTCGCCGGTAAAGGGACTCGCGAATGCACTTTGCAGGTAAATTTCAACCCTTCCACATTCTTCACATCGAGACGAAAAAATTTGACAATAATATCGTCCATGGAATTGTCAGAAAGAAAATTAGTTTGCAATGACTTTTTAATTGCCCAAATTTAATGCTACCATTTCTGCCATGGACGTAACCTTTTTTTGAATTTTTAAAATTTACAAATCTGAATAATTTTTAGAGCGGGGTATAATGTACTAAAAAACCGTGATCTATCCATGGACCAGTCCAGATCCATTATTGAACTTATCTCTCTAGTTATTATACATAGTGAGGTGAGATTGCTTAATGATATGTTCTGATGAGTATGAATGGCTAAGCCGCTGTTGTTGTAATCCCTGTAATCCCTTTTGTAGAAGCTGAAAACCTTAATGGCTGAATGTGCCAATTTATAAATGCTGTGGCAGAGTATACCGCTTCATTTTGGAAGTCAGAGTATGCCGCTGTTTTTGTAGGCAGAATATGTCAATGTGATAATAGTCTAGTCAGTAGGGGTTTTTGCCCTACAAATGGTGGGGTAGTTGTGATTTTTATATATGTTATTCAGTGCAGGGCCCCGATGAAAAATCCAAGTTTAGAGCCTTGGGGCGGCTCGGCGCGGTTCGCCATCTTGGATTAAAGTTGCCAAAAATTGGTTTTTCAAAATTATTCCTCAACGGTTGATCCTATGACAAAAATGTAGAACATAAATTTGAAGAAGACTAAATTCCTTAAATTTTTTTTAAAAACATTTTTTTTGTAAATCTGATGTGTAACGAGTTACAGCGGCGGAAACATGAACATTCTTCAAAAAAAATGTATACATATAGTACCATTCATACAGGGTGTTTCGTCCATGGTGGTCCATAGGTCACAGAAGGTGATAGTAGTGACCTAGTCAAACAAAAAATCGTACGGCAAGGGGGGGGGTTAAGTTGCAATTAGCACGGAATTACATTGATATATCCCTGCTTATTTATACAGATTTGTTTCAAAGGAATCAGTGTGTCTTAATAATTCTAGTGGGGGATTATTGCAGAATTGCAATACATAAAACTAAAACTCAGTATTGTAGTGTCAGTATTTCTGATCATACAATTTGTGAGTGATTCAAAATATATTGAAATGATAAAGCAATGACCTCAGGTATGTATATTTTCTCAATCAAGAATTATACTTGCATAGCGGAATTTGCTTGCATTGCAAAATCTTCTTGAGGTCGAGCTAACTTCATTTGCTTTGTATTAATTACCTGAACATTTATGGAGTAAAATTACTTTTGGTTAATGGAATTACCACTTTAAGGTCTCCTGTTGTTGGACACTTCATACCTATATGAGGCAATCTATTGCACCAATAATGTTTGGCCAGCCGGCTATAGAGTCAAATTTTCTTTTAAATTTGTAAATGTGTGCGGCGCTGTTGTGAAATTTATCTTGCAACTTGAAGTTTCAATAACAGCGATTTGAGAAACACATTAATTGTAAAAGAAACATAAAAGTTTATCGAGATGATCCATTAATTCATTAATCAATTTCAATTAATCCATTCAATGTCTTCTTGAAAATGGCTATTTCTCTAAAAAAGTGTAGTGCAGTTAGAAATTTTAGGATTTTCTTTGTTATTTTTGATGTTTTATAGCAAATTAATAATAAAACGCGTAACATATCTTTTAAAACGATATTTTGGAAAATATTTCTGCGGCAATTGGGACGTATGTACCACATGGTCGGATAATAACGGAAAGTCCATTTAAAGGAATTCACCAATATCCATCTTGCTTTTAATTTTAATAAAAAACTTCATTTAATAAGGAACATTAATAAGGAAATGGGCTTAAAGCAGGCAAATGACTAATTTAAAATTTAGGTCTAATTTAAGCTTTAAAGCCTTCCTTAATTTATTTGGGAATATGAAAAAGTTGAAAAAGTTTGCTTTAGATTAATTTTGACTATTAGTGGAATCTTGGATTCCTTATTGATATTCCCGCCACACATGAGTTAAATTGTCTCTGAGATATTAAGGGAACCTTACAGCCTGAAAACTGAATACCTTCAGGGACCTTCTTGTTATAAATTACCAAAGACCACACTCACTTAGAAAATTATGTTGTTTTTTTTATAGATGTTTCAAAGTATAGATAACTGGAAGAATAATGTGCTTTGCCTTTCTATTTAGAAACTGTGAATAAAAAATTAAGATATTGTGTGCCACCAATTTAAAGATTATTGCCATATTATAGGAAATTGAATCCAATCAAGTTTAATGTGTGTTTTTTCTTCTACAATTATAGATGGTAAATCTATTGCGTGTACAGCTAAAGAAAAATGGTTTCTTTTGATACATCCAGAAAGATTTTCACAGTGAACTTTAGTGGGATTTAGTAGACGCTTGCATTTATAACGAATGATTACATTGTGCTGAAATAAAAGAAAATAATTTTATAATTTTCTATGAGATAAATCATAAATGTTTGCCCGGAATGAATGAAAAATCTGCATATAAATTTTATACTGGCAGACGATGTATTTGAAGTCATACAGGTAAATGAAATTATAAATTCAGCAGAGCTCTTCGACTGGTAGAGAATATACATGTGGTTGGTATTTTCTAAAAACAAATTACAAATCCTACGAGGAGATATTAATTTAAGTGTCTTGATTAAGTTGAATTTATTACTTTAACGTCTTGTCTTGTGTTCTCCATAATTATATTAAAAACGAAAAGGCAATACGGTGTAATTATGTCTCCAGAAAAGTGGTGAATTACGGCATTGCTCGCACGTTTAAAAAAATTAACTGGAAATTGATTTACTTTTTAGATTACTTTAATACACATGGATTTGTTTAATGACAATGGGAAGATATTTAACTTTTATGTATGAAAAAATAAAATAAAATAAACGTTATAAGGATATTAATAATAAATATGTTTAAGAGCATATAGAAATTGGCACGGGCTCACGCTACAGAGCTCGGCAAGTAAAATTCTATCACCAACAATTCTCCGCAGAATAGAAGGTAACATAGAGCAAAAGATATCAAATCGCCGAGGAATATGGGAGGCACTATCTCAAAAAGGTATTCCAAAAAAGATAATATACTTGATCAAAGCACTGCCATGACATAGAATCAGTAATATACTACAATGGGTACCTGGACCACTGAGAAAAAGTGCGCTCTAAGAAACCTCTGCAGCCCTTCTTTTTCCCATCCCAGTTTATTGCTTTTGAATATAGGCATCTCTGCAGAGGCAAGTGCTCACTTTTGTTTTTAAGAAGCGCTAAAAAGTGCTCTAGGAGGTATGCTAAATGATGGGCGAAGAAGAGTTTTGAAGGATTTTGAAGCTTTAATGCGCTTTTTGAATAATCGTTGCAGTGCTTCTTACTTAACCTCATAAGAGGACTTCAAGACTTCAAACTGACGAGTTTCCGCCTAGTTCGCAGCTTGAGAATTGAGTAGAAAAAACTTTTTTATAATCGAAATTTTTTTTAAAACAAGACATTTCTAGGCAAAAAGCAGGCGTTTCGTACTAACAGGAACCGTATACTCATCAGTACGGCTTGGTTCCTGCCGTCGTTTACGTTTAAGTGCACAGACAAACTCACTCATATGCGCTTAAAATAATTTAATTTTTAAGTGTTCATATTGACTAAATCCGATATGAATTTATTTCATAGCAGAACTCTTTATGACTTCAAGACTACTTCCCGAGAAAATTATTAAGGTGCTTGCGCTTGCTCATGATTATTTGTGGTATTATATTTTATCAAGTTGATTAAATAAGCCAATACTCTTAACTTTGTTCTCTTTTATTAACAAGAACTTCAGTAGATTATAAATAATAGATCTTAAAATATTGTCTCCCACACTTATTTAAGTAAATATGACAGACAATATTTTATTATCCACACAATCTCCACAGAAAAAATAAGAATAATTCAGCAGATTACTTTTATTCGCTCTGAATTTCACATCAAAAATGAGAACTGCGTTACTTCGTATTATAGTGGAAAAATGGGTAGTTCACATTCGTCGAAAATTCGATGAAATCACCCTTTGTTGCAGTTCTGTTGGAGCTCATCAAATAATCTTCTAAAGAGCTACCAAATGATGGCTTGGGAAGCGCTTAAATTGTGCCTTTTTCAGAAGCGCTTGTTTTCTCATCCCACAGGATAGTAACAGGCCGACTAGAACGATAGATAGGACTAGATATTGTCCTACTATCTCAATTCTGCGACATCAGAGCAAACTCATTTCAACACTTTAGAGACATACATGTGAATATAGGAAGTTTCAGATTTCAGTTATCTCTCAGTTGAACGATACTGAGGTTTACTTATGCATGATTGACGACGTTTTTGCCCTAAATAGATATCACATTCCGTGAGGGCTATTTTATGCCATTTAACGTTTTCTATTTTAAAAAGGGCTAAAAGCAATAAAAATTACAAATGGAAGTTGATTTAAACATTAGGGAGATCTCATCAGGACAGGAATGAAACCCTGAAAACTGCCTGCTAAACACTACAATTACACTAATTACTACTAATTTATATGGATTCTGGTTGTAAATTAGAATTAAAAATTACTTTTAAGAGTTCTGTGACGAAATTTATTTATAATAAATAATTTTTTTTTGCAAGAATGACAGGCAGGGAAATTCTAGGAAGTCATAAATTTTTATTAAAATTACAAGAAAATATAATAGTAATTAAAAATTATCAAAATTTAATTTTTTTTAATGGCAACGTTCTTTAAAAGCTCTTTTACCATTTGGAATATACACAATGGCACAAACTTATAGATTTCCCTCTGGTGACCTTGATAGCTCAGTTTTCGTAGTGCGGAGACGGAGAGTAGAGCTGACTGTTGACTAACCAAATTCAGAACAGAACAGACAGAAGTAACTAGATAATAGGATAGAAGAGTAGAAAAGTAATTATAAAGGGAACACGGACGGATCAACTGAAACTCAAATGTGAATTATCTAATTGTCATACAAAAAAACTTCACTGACCTGAAGAATGGAATGATGCAATTGCTTTCATCTGTAAATCGGTGACTTCAGATATTTCATAAAGGAAATTTGCGTTCGCGGTCATTTAGCTAAATATGTAAAATAATGGTTAGATTCAATCAAAAATTAGTTTTTATGCTCAGAAATTTTTAGACCCCCAGTTGATGACACCATAGGGTGTACTAAGTTTGGCATTCCGTTTGTAACTCATAGAAATAATTATGTTAAAGCAAAATTATTTGGACACCCGCGAATAATATTTAAAGTTATTTGATTTTTGCAAGTCCATCTGTCCGTCCGTCTGTCTGTCCGCCTGATAGCTCGAGAACGCGTGTACTTACAGAGCCGAAATTGTTCACACTTGGTTTGAAAAAAAAAGTAAATGTAAGTTCGAAAATGGTGCAAACTAAATTAATTAGCATATCTTTATTGGTTTTTTCTTAGATATAATCAAAGGGTTCTTTACTCATTTGTATATACTCGAAGAGTCTATGAGAATCAGTATGTAAATCTTCATATATGTGGATAATGGATTTCGCGAAATTCTAATCGCTTGTTATTTATGGGGTCACAGAAAAATTGATCTCATATTCTTCTTAAGAAACTCATGACATAGTTCATGTTCTCACTTCGCGATTTATAAAGAAACTGAACGCCTTGTTGTGAACACTACACCTCGAGATATATCTTCACCTAGCCTCGACCAACTGCCTCGCCCCGCCTCGCCACGTTGTGCATGCACCCTGAGTTGAAAATTTTTCGTCTTTATCAGACTGAAATTTATTGGAAAACAATTTTTTTTCCCCCAATGAACTTGAGATGCAGAAAAAAAAAATCGAATCTTTCGACCCAGAGATCAGAGAGGTCTCATCAGTGTGGTTATTTCACCCAATTGTCCATATAAATACTTTTTAACAAAAGCAAGTATGAATTATATGGTAGCAAGATTTCTCATTCCAATTTTAAATTTTTTTTTCAATAAATTTCAGTCTAATAAAGACGACAAATTTCCAGCTTAAAGTTTTACTTGGGTTATCTGAGTGCCATACGGCAACAAGGGGAATAATCACCTAATTTAAAAATTGCAATGAGAAATTTTGCTATCATATAATTCATACTTGATATTGTAAAAAAGTATTTATAAGGGCAAGTGGGTGACCTCCATCATCGAACTTCTGTGCTAAGCGATCAGAGATAACCACACTGATGAGACCTCTCTGATCGCTGGGTCGAAAAGTTCGATATTTTTTCTGTACCCTAAACACACGCAGCTATAAATAGGTAACGAAGTACACCACAGTCTTCAGAACTGTTAGTCTATTTTTTCAACTATGAAGCAACCATATACATAATTCCAAGCAGATTAAATAACCAACAATAGATAACCTTGATAGTCCGTTATTCCGTCATTATTTTTAAAAAAAGCTTCGACACAACAAAATGAAAAAAAAATACATTTATATGCCAAAACCAAATATTCTAATAGCTCATATATGCCAATTTGAATAACTAGAAAGCATAACTTGGCGACCACAAAACATTTTGCAGAAGACTTTATCTAAAAAACCACAATCCTAAAAATTCTCCATTGACAATTAATGTTGGTAGCGCTCAATACAAGGTTGGCAGATGGATCAATATTGATTCTTTTGAGGAAAGTGGCTTTCCTTAAAAATAAGTTAATATAAATTCCAAACATCCTCCAGATTATTAGATTCATTGAGGATTTTATAAGAATGTGGGGTTGAGCTGAAAATAAATTTTTATTAGAATACCACAGATGTGAAGTTTCCGGAAGCAGTAAATTACATGAATCCTGATAATTTCCGACTTCCTTTGTAACAAGATTTTGTCGTTTTCTTTTATGTATTGTTATTTTGTGGCGTTGCTATCTATACATATATTAAAAATATAATCAAATTTCTTATAAAAAGTATTGCAAATTATTTGGAAGCAGGGCAATTTATTTTAACTATAGAGCAATTAACTTCGAAAGTCTAGCTTGTGATGGTCAAATTATTCCTTAGGATTATATGTATTTATTGGATGAATATTTTGATGAGCAAATAAGATAAATTGACGATGTTATCCTATAGCAGCATGAAAAATATGTTCGTGACTAGAACTATTGTAAATAGATAGAAGTAGTTGAATAAAACAGTTAGTAACCGTAATTAAGCATTCTGCTAAATGGAAGCGGTTTCATATAGCGAAATTCTGGGTAGAATAACGAGAGCTTAGATACAAAAACCAACTGTGTTATATAGAATGTGATAAAAAAATGTACTTTTATTCATTGCTTAATACATGTCTGTCTAATAAAAATTTTTGAAAGGATTTGAGATCTTCTGACGTAGTGTGCTCTGGAAAACAAACAGATAGCTGTATTGTCGATACCAGTATAGGATTTATCTTCTGAGATCTAGAGCCTGCAAGTCAATTTGAACTTTTCAATTTCTATTTTGTCATTCGATTATACCCGCTTTTCTTTACAGATGAGAATTATTACTGAGATTCCCGAAAAAATGAAAGTCTAATGCGAAGGGCTTTGTTGAAATCAACCGCAAATATGTAGAAATTTATGGTCATTCCTTTCTTGACACATGTTTTATGACGTTAATTTAATTTGTACTGGATAATTTTCTGGCATTATACCTATACCTAGAAATTCATGTCTTAAATTGAAAAATGTATATCAGATATTTCAATATATTTCGTGTCAAAATTTACCAAATGCAGAATCTACTGGCATTAGCGCAGCGCATATCTGTATTAGAGCACTGATTAAACTCACAAATGATTTGCGTTAAGCTCTTAATAGCAGCAATTTTTTTTAATTTTAGCATTTCTTTTTTTTATGATGTTGCTAAAGCTCAGGGGATATCTGATGATGCCGTAGAACAGCCTTGTCAGGAAAGGAAGAAGGGGTAGGGAATGTAATAATTATTTTGTTGAGACAAGAAGATGCATTACGCTTGAATATTTGTGGCTTATAGAAAATAGTTGAAGGGTAAAATAGAGGATAACAGATTGTTCCACATTCGACCTGTTCTGTTTATATGAACGTTTCGTGGAACTTCACGGTACGGTCGAATTTGACTTCAAAAGTGTAAGCATGAGCTCGGGCTACAGCTCGTGTGGTGCATATAGGAAGAGTTTTACAAAGGATCAGAGATTTCGTCAGAGCAATAATCATAGAAATAGCGGCACAAAGAGGAAGGCATTCGACATTACGCCGGTGCTCTAGGGAACCAATAGTTGGTATATTGATATCTATGTCATCGTTAAAAAGTCGGAAGGCCTTCTTTTTGGACTTTCTGTAACGCGGACAATGCAGTGCGCCCATTCCCTCGCCAAATATGAGAATTATATTCTAATCTAGGACTGATATGAGATTTGTACATTTGCCCCAAGTCTGATGCAGTAAAGTATTTATTGCATCTTTGCTAGAAGCCCAGGCATTTTATTGCGTTTTGGGCAATACCAATAATGTGATCAGACCAACTACATAAGATTGTTGAATATTTCAATGTCTAAGATGTGAAGTGTGCAGTACGTTTGAGTGTTAAGAGACAACATTGCATTTTGGAAGCATCAAACAAGAACCGGTTTGCTTTGCCCTAAGCGAGTATTGTTGTAAGGTCATAGTTTAGTGAACTGAACATGTGGCTTCTTTTGTCAACTATAAGAATCCCACGGGAATCACCTATAGATTCGAACGAGTACACGAAATCAAGGGTGCAAAACTATTAATAGAATTGAAAATGAGAGCTAGCAGATCATTAATAAAAATGAGGAAGAGAGTAGGAGAGAGCACAGAGCCTTGAGATATACGGGCATGAACTATAAAACGGTCAGAAGTAGCGCCATCAAATATAACTTGAATTGGACGCGGGAGAGAAAACTATCAATGCATTTTAAAAGAAGATGGTCCAGACCTAATACCCGAAATTTAGATAAAAGAGCAGGACGCGAGACTGTAGCGAAGACCTTCGACATATCTAATGCGATGATCTCGAATTCACCAAAATTATTGAGACATTGATTCTAACGCTCGGTAGGTAATATTAGGAAATCTCCAGTAGAGCAGCAAGCATGAAATTCGAAGGAAAGACTTTTGTCGAATAGGAAAGGTGAAATATTTTGCATAGAGGTTTAGCTAAAACAGAGGCGCAGCACTTGAGTACCATGGAAAAAATACCATCAGGCCCAGCAGCCTTAGACACATTGAAACTTGGCGAGCACTTTAAAAACCTCCCTTGTGCGCAAATTTAACGGACTTTGACTATAGTTGCATATTGACGCTGAAGTAGGAGCTTGCGAAGAAAGAAAATGGCAAGAAAGAATTCGCAGCAAAGTTAGCTGCAAACAAGTAAAAAAGCTAATATTGGTCTAAGACCAATTCTTATGATACCCTGGATGAATGTCCGTATGAAATTTCGTATGGGTACCCATTTGAGCAATTTTGATTTTTGCAGTAGTTTTTCGCATATATTTCTAGAACGGTTCATCGGACAGAAAAAATAATTATAACCAATTTTATAGGATTTCATATTCTGAAGAAGTCTTTAGAACAATAAAAATGTCTTGGACTGATCGTTTTCACAGTATACGTAAAAAACCTAAATTTGTATATGGCAACACCAAGAAGGAGTTGCCCGATTTAGTCGATTTTTAAAATGTTATTTGCTAGTACAATGAAAACGCCAGTTATAAAATTTCAGCTCTCTACATCGACGCGTTTTTAGGCAGTTTTCAAATATATAGCGGAAAACGAAATTTTTGTATGGCAACCCCACGAAGGAGTTGCCCGATTTATCTCATTTTCGAACTTAGTTTTCTTTTTTGCTTTTCAAAGTCAGTGAACAAAATTTCAGCTCCCTAAGTGTACGCGTTCTCGAGTTATCGTGCGCACAGACAGACGGACGGACGGACGGACGGACGGATATGCAAAAATCAAAATAACTTTTAATAATATGCGTGGGTATCCAATCCATTTTGCTCTACCATCATTATTTCGAGGTGTTACAAATCGAATGACAAACTTAGTATACCCCTATAGATTTCATCTAGGGTATAAAAACTTGGCTTTACCAAATGATTTCGTGTACACATCCCCGTTGCGAATTACGGGCGGTACCGAAGAACTGCTGAAGTTGTTCTTGACTGTTTTAAGAAGAGACCAGAAACTCTTGTAATCATTTCGACTAGTAAATATTTTCTGTCTAATGTTTTGGTCGAATTGGAACTTAGCTCGCTGAATAATAGATTTGAAGGTGTTACGTGCCTCTCTATAGATCTGTCTCAATTGCGCTGAATGGCGCTGTTTATATGCCTGAAATGCGCCTTACTTGTCTTTTATGGTTGTATAACAGTCATTGTTAAACTAAGATGTATGGTTATGTTCAGCCACTCCTAAAAAGAGAAATGAAAGGGGAAACAGGTTAGATGAATGATGCTCACCTTCAATCTGGGACATCCGACAGCTCCGGAGCAGCTCCATGAGAACACCAATCTTATGAAAACTGAACAAAAAGAAATTAAACTATTAATATAATTGATTAAAAAAAAACAGAAATGAATTTATAAGTAAACCTACAAATAAGAATAAAATTGGAATATATCCGACGCTTACACGAAAGGGTAATTAAGCAAGCTCACTGCAATAAAGAGACTTCCCGTAGGCAGTTGAGGTAAAAATTCATGTTGACAGTTGCCATGGCGAATCTAGGGAGCA
Organism: Dioctria linearis; assembly: GCA_963930735.1. NCBI lineage: Eukaryota > Metazoa > Arthropoda > Insecta > Diptera > Asilidae > Dioctria > Dioctria linearis. The sequence continues at coordinate 281,965,762 of OZ005740.1, forward strand.
CCTAAACAACTTGATGTTTACCAAATTTCTGTGAACGGATTTAGAAAATACATCATGAAAGGGTTGGTGAAACCTTTAGTTGCCAATAGTAGAGACAAACCTCTTACAAAAAAATTTCACCAATTAATCTTATAATCAATTTCTGGCAAATTCTACAGCAAATTTGATTACAATGGTTATTGCATTTGCAGCAACAATCATTGTGGTAGCAATATTTAAATTATTTTTGCTAATTAACTTACAACCATTTACATCACACAACGCCGGTACCCGATCAACATGGCCTACTCGCTTATAAAAAGGCCAACGTGACATAACATCGCACTCAGTACAGAACGTTCAGTGATCTTGTCAGAGTAATAAGATAGTCAGCAATTTTTTTTGGAAACTACAAGCAGTCAGTGATTCATGAGGAAATAAGGTATTCACGGTTTTCATTTTTTTCAAAGCATTTGGTGTTTTTGAAGAGACAGAGTGATAACAAACAGTCCTAAACCTAATAGAATATAATCCTACCCTATGGCCAATGGTGCATGGCAGTTTTTACATACTCTGGATTAATAAATTTAACTTTCATCACAGCAACAGCAGCGACCACCAGGAATTTAAATCCAGTTATTTTTTTTTCTTTGGCATCATAAATTGAATATGCATTGCATTTGATTTTTCACGTGTCGATAATTGTGAATTTTCTTGTTTTAATTTTTTATTCTCCTTATTAATTTTTATATAACATATTAAAGTAATAAAGGGAAAGGAAGCCCGCATCCATTGTTTGTTATAAGCCCTACCGCTACAACCTTCATCTCAGATTTTTCAGGGAAGAATTAGACCACACTAGGTCATGTTTAACACAATGTAACCTCACTGATTATCAATAAATTACATATTGAAACATTACATGGAGATACTTCAATAGAACTAAACATAAGTCGAAATAAATATTGGATTCTAGATGCACGACGTTACATCACGAGCAATATACACAAATGTGTCACTTGCGCTAGCCATCGCAAATGTAAACAGAATCAAACCTTTCACAAAAGTCGGCATCGAAAACGCCCGACCGTTCACAATAAAAACGTCCAAGCTTAAACGTGCGAAGACTCACAAATCATACTTCTGCATATTTATATGTAGTATATGACCTATCTTTCGAAGCCTTTTTGGCAGCCCGTAAACGATTCACAGCTAGAAGAGGATTGCGTACTGACATATATTCGGATTGTGGCACCAATTTCATTGGAGGCAAAACAATCCTAGATAAAGAATTGAAACAAGAATAAAAGAACCAATTCCTATTGCAGCACAGTACTTAGTTTCAAACTCAATAACTTGGTATTTCAACCCATCACTAGCTCCTCATTTTGGTGGAATATGGGAGGCTGGCGTCAAGTCGATAAAGTATCACTTACGATGAACCTTACGGAACTCAGTTTGTATCTTTAAAGACTACACAACAATTTTAACACAGATCGAAGCATGTTTAAACTCGCAGCCTTTATGCCAAATTCGAAATGATCCGGAGAACTTATTGATATTGACTCTGGGACATTTTTTGATTGGTCATGCACTTAACACTATACCAGAAGCAGATCCTGGATTTCTGACAACATTATCTCAAAGATGGAAGCACACACAGCATATAACAAGGCAGTTCTGGGACAAGTAGTCAAAGGATTATCTCAACCAAATGCAACATCGACCGAAATGGTTCCGTCCACAGCATCAAATCAAGGTCGGCATGAGAACATCCTACCTACTTTTTGGCCTTTAGGCATAATCAATCAAGTTTTTCCACGAGCAGATGGATTGGTTGGGTCCAGGTCAAGATACAAAACAATACCTTTAATAGACGATCTGTCGGCTACATATGGAAGAAGCTAATTCCACATAATCGTTACAAAATGGCTTTGAAATACAAGAAATCTGCTTAAGTCATATGTGCTTGTTGTCCGTGTTGTCCTTTGGTGATTGTCCTCACAAGAGAACATATTACTTCTTTCTTTGTTTTTTTCAGATGTACAATACTAGAGAAGATACAAACGATGTCCTGTACATCATGGAGGACATTCGTTTTTCACCTCCAAATAGCCCGATGACGGACCTCTTTGTCGAACCTGGATTCGAAATTCTGACTGGTCTACCGAAGAAACACATTCCTAGTGCCTCATCAGCAATTGGCGGGAAGACAGTTAGAGTTAGGTTTAATATTCTTCTATCTGTGCGAAATGAGACTGCATATTCCAAACCATGAGATATTGATAATGGATTCTGAGCAGCACAGCGCTCAACATCTCGCAAGGACAATTACTCAGACCAGTCTAACGCTCTAACGAATTTGTTGAGTGAAGCCCAATCAGCTTGATCATAGTGCAACACAAGTTACTTTTTACGAAGGTGACTGGTGAGTTTCAGTGATTATATGGAGAATTGGTCTAAAATGAGACAATGATTTGAGCTGCCAAGACGGGATGAGACTGACGTTGAGTCTAGTCAGATGTTAGAAACAGGTCGAATAGATTGGCACTATGTCCAATTATATCTAAAAAAACGAGTTAAAACACTCATTAAATAGTTCAGCATGTCTCCCCGCTGGACTTGTGGTTGAAGAATGTCTGAGCCACTGCATGTCATGGACATTGAAATCTCCGCACCCATATCTACTGTGCTGAATTGCATAAAATGCTTAGCACTGGGTACTGATTAATTACATTGAAAGCAGCGCAATTACTTTGAAAGCTGATAGAATAAGGGAAATGGAACAATTAAGTTATGGGCGTGGGAAAAGCAACTATTTGTCATATCCTGAAAAAAATGTTTGCCGAGATGTTTGGAGAAAGTTCCAGTCCAAAATTTAAGTGCCACCTTGTTAATGTAGATAAAATAAAAGCATGTAACAGTTTCGAATAATTAGGATTCCCTCAGTGCTTTGGTGCCATCCGTAAACTAGAATTACATAAACTGGTGCTCTAAAGAGCTTAATAAAATTTGTTAAATATGTTTCTAATCCTTTATATGATTGCCATATTGAGGTAAGACTTCATGCAGAACATGCAGTTGACTATTTCAACTATTCAACAGTTTTACTGACTTTAGTTGTTTATAGGTAAGAATTAATAGTAAAAGTAAATACTGACATTGAATTTGCTTGTCTCTGTTAAGATACAGGGTTTTACATGTGAATGTTCGGCAGTCCCGGTCGTTGTAATGATTCTCAAATATCTGAAAATTCCACATGGAAATAACATTTGCAGAGCGAAATTCCTAAACAAAAGGCAAATGCATGGAGTGAACGTACCAGTTCTTATAATTGGAGATTTCGCCTTTCGGTTTTCCGACATCATAATTAAACCCTATCCATATAATATAGCAGCAACTGAAATGGAAAAAATTTTGAATTATGCCCTATCGAAATGCCGAAGGGTAGTTGAGGATGCCTTTGGACATTGAAAAGCTCCATTTAAGAGAATCGGAAACCAGTTGGACAATCCAATTGAGAACAAGACTGGAATAATAAAGTGTTGTTATGTATTACACAATTCCTTGAATGAACATATCGAAAGCATTACAGTGGCGTGGCGTGGACCTGTTGCGAGGGGAAGTAATCAAATTTAAATTTATAACAGCGTTAAATAGGCATGCATCGAAAGTTATTGCAGTTATTCTAATAAATTATCTATACCCCTCTCGTTAGCTGCTTCTAAAGCACCCAGGGACCACGATCGAAGACGTGAGAGTAGGCACACTGAGTTCTTTTTTTAAATACAGTGTTTTGGCCCCCGTGCTGTCAAATTAAAAGAGTTAATCAAATGATCATAGTCAGATCCCATCTATCTATTATCTATTTCTATTATCTAATATATTATAGGAAATTCTAAATAGATAATCTTAATTAAAATATTAGTAGATAGATAAAGAACTTTACTAAAAGTTAATACATTTTTATCCAGGATGTATTATAAAAATGTAGATTTTAATGTGACAGAATTAATTCTTAAAAGCGCACAACAAAAACTTAAAACTACATAGCACTAAACTACCAAAATAAACAAAACGAAATACCACTTCAATAGGTTTACACATTTAACAACAAAAACAAGTGTTAAAAACACGTTTTTTAAATGCATAAAAAAGAAAATCAACACACATGTTTCATAAAAGCTTTCAAGAAATTCAATGATTATTCAAAGAATTTAATTAAAATTTATACTTTAATTCAATTCTTCTTTCTTTACTGGCAAATTCATCAATAATATCGTTATAAAATTCTTCATGGGAAAGGAAAGTTTTTAATTTATTTTTTTCAATGGACAATAAAGCTAAGTCGTTGAGTTTCTAGAGAAAGTTAATATTCTTTTTAGCGTGGGAAAACTACGCTCCGCGGACGCACTAGTAACTGGCAAAGTTATAAGTCGTAGGTATAAGTCGTAGAAGTTTAAAACATTGAATAAAACTATCTTGCAAATTGTTGTTAATGAAATATCGATAAATTTCTTGAACGGTTTTACCGTTTTTAAAGAACTATTATCAAATCATTTCGAGTATGATTCATCAAGATTTTGAAACAAATCATCAGGAAATTTCATTGTATAATTTTGAAATTTACAAGAATTAAAAAGCTTTAAAAATTTAAATTTATCTAAATAAGAAAATCGGGATATAATTTCTTCATGAATAATATCAATAATTTCAGCGAATAAACATTTAAAACTTAATTCAATATTTTGGGAGCCATCAACTATGCAACGTACTCGTTTACGTTGACGCGGTAGGTCGCACAGCAAAGAAGTTACATTCCATATTTCGGTGAAATTGTTTCTTATATGTAGAAACTGATTTTGAAAGTCTCTAATTTTTTTAATGCAAAAGGTAATATCACTGTGTTTAGCTTGGAAGATATCAAAAAGGACATCAGTTTGCGGAAATATGTTTGAAAACATTTTAAGAAGAAAAATAAACAGAAAATCGTTTAAAAGTACCGAAAGACCCCGAGCACTGTCAACAGCCTCACTATTCCAAATATCTTGCTCATTTTCGACAATATATTTAAAAAGAAGTTTGAGAGAATCAATATTATCGTGATTGGAGAAAATAAGTCTGCCATTGAAATTCCAGCGGGTGGGACCTACTTTGGGAAGTCTTCTTTTTAGAAACGAGTCAAGAGCAACGGGTCTTTTAGTTGAATGACTGAAAAAAGTTGAAAAGGCGGTGACTGATTCGAAAAACACTTTACATTCACGAATCTTGTCACATGATTTGGACAGGACCAAATCTAATCGATGTGCGAAGCAGTGCACAAAAAGCGCATTAGTAAACGTTGCCCTTACTCTAGTTTGAAGCCAGCTTACTGTCACCTGTCATAACCGATGCACCGTCATAACTCTGGCAAATTAGCTTACTAACGCATTCAAAACTCTGCATGACGTTTACCACATTCATTCAAACCACTTGCCGTTCGGTTGTCAGAAACATTCTTAAAACCAATAAAAGTGTCCTTTATGTCTCCGGAAGAACAAATGTACCGTAGGGTGGTTGACAACTGTGATCGACATGAATTGTCAGTTGTTTCGTCGCAAATAATTGCAACATACTCCGAGTTTTGAATTTCAAAATATATTTTTTTGTAAGTGTACAGGAGATAGCAGTTTTTAAATCATTTTGTATATAGTTCGATAAGCCAGAAAATACCGTTGCCGTATCTAAATGATTTTTAAGTTCTGGGTTATATCTGGCCAAAAGTGAAATTAATTCAACGTAATTTCCTCGATTTATTGAATTTGAAGCTTCATTATGCTCCGAAAAGCAGGCTCCTGGCATGCCAAATGGCAAACTACATCTATTAAGATTTTAATAATTTCCCGGTTCTTCTTAACTAATTTATTATGCTTTATAATTGACGATCAATTACTTAATTGGTCAAATCTTTGACTAGAACCAAATTTAGTGAGAGCTAGCACTGATTTGAAGTGATCTGAAGATTTTTTTCCATGCCTATCTATTGCTTTATGGAAATTATTTAAGTCACTAAATCCCGAAGTTCGCCATACATTATTTTCCGATGAAAACAACAAGCAAGGCCAACAAAAAAATATTTGCTTATTCTGACAACCGGTAAGTCAATTTGTGCTATCATATAATTTTACAGTAAAATGTCTAGTGCATGTTCTGCTCTCTGTAGAAATATTTAATATAGGCTTCGGTCTTCCATTTTGAATTATCATTTTTTTTTAGTAAACGAACGTGAGTCGAAAGACCGTTGCAACAGATCTTCAATTACAGAAAAGTTCCCTACAACAGAAATCTCGGCCATAATAAATAAAAACAATATGAACAAAAAAATCAAAATTAACAAACCTCGTGCACTACAGTATTTAACGCACTATGCAAATATTAATAGTTTTTAAAAGCCTTTTTTATTAAAAAGTCAGAATTTAACCCCGAAACCAAACGTGAAGAAAAACTGTTCACTAAAAATATTTAAAATCCACTTTACATTTATTTTTATTTATTATATTTAACATTTTTTAAAAAACTTTTTTTTTAAAGTTAAAATTTAAGCCCGAAACCAAACATGAAGAAAACTGGTAACCAAAAATATTTAAAATTTCATGCACTTTAAATATAATTATAATCTAATTGCGCGCAACCGCAAATTTTCCCAAATGTTCAAATAGGAAGCTAGCTAGCTGTTATTTGCATTCCAACTGGAGAAATTCCAAAATTGTTCATGACAGGCGTTAAAATATTGCTGAAAACTTCAAATATGAAAATTTTATTAAGCTCATTTGCCCCCGACTGAACTTTTTTGTCATCATATTACAAGACGTCTCTGTTCTAAAATGAAATTCCCTACCCAGAAGAAAGGAAAGTCCCGCAATGATTTACAATTCCACCTCGCAAACATATTTGCCAGCCCATAACCAAAATGCTTTCTAATCGACTTACCGACATGAAAGCTCATTTGCCCCCGACTGAACTTTTTTGTCATCATATTACAAGACGTCTCTGTTTTAAAATGAAATGCCCCTAGCCAGAAGAAAAGAAAGTCTCCTCAATGATTTACAATTCCACCTCGCGAACATGCTTTCTAATCGACCTACCGACATGAAATTGATGAAAGCAGAAATAAAAATGCATCCAGTTAAAACAAATACAGCGATGATCTAGTATAAGAAAAATGTTATCATATGAATGAAATTAACCTAATACATGCTACCGGTATAGCTGTGTTTGTAGATCCCATAGCTAAACAGAATTTCATATTGAGTGTAGATACACTGTAAGTGGTGAATAGCCAGCAATGCTGTGTGACGTCATAGGTAGAGCCCAGACGACCTCGAACGTCATACATTTGGTAGGATGTTGTTCGATAATTGATGGAAGCAGAAATAAAAGCACCTACAGTTGAAACCAGCGTTATACTGTAATAGGAAAATAATATGGCACATCAATAAAATTAATGTAACATATGCTGGTCAGAATTTGTGATCTTCCTGATGTACACATTTTTGCTTTTTCTTTCCTGAAAAACAAAAACATTGTTCGCTGCATTCTTTAGAACATTTCATTGATGGCTCTTATTAGTGAAACTTAGTCATACCTACTGGTTAATTTGTGTCTTTTTATTTCTTCGGTAATACACGTGCATGTTTTTCTTTGTTGACGTAACTGATCAATTTTATCGCACTACACTCGTCCTCTTTTATGGACTAATATTTTTTCGTTTGTATTTGCGCTTAGAACTTGCATCCATTTTTCATTTTTCTTCACAAGTAGAGTATCAAGACTAGACTGGACTGAAGTAATCCTAATTCGTATAGTACCATAGTACTGAGCTCTCCTCAGGTTATTACTACTTGAATTATCACCTAAACAAATAGGGCTTGACTGAGACTACATTCTGCCGCTTCTGTCAGGATGCTCACGAAACCTCGGAGCACTTGCTCTGCAATTGCGAAGCATTGGCAAGGCAGAGACTAGTCCACCTCGAATATGCTTTTCCTCCGCCAAACTATGCGTGGAACCTCAATCCCAGAATGGTTCTAGACTTTATTAACAGTCTGAACTTAGAAAGGGAGTAAATTCAACGCGGACTCACAATATATGTTTCAGGTCGCAGGGGATGCGCGGTTAACGCCTGCAAACCCCTTCACAAATCTAATCTAATCTTGTACCAAGTATTTACATGCGATGAACTTTATTAAATCGACGAGAGAGACATTCTTTCTATTGACAGTTCTCAATTTAAAGTCAGCTGTCATTTGAAGTTATTTTTGTAAATATTGAAATATGGATCATGGAAAGAAGTGTAATTTTACAATTTCTAAAATACTGAATGAAAGCACGAAGGAGTTCGAAGCTACCGAAAAATATCCAAACGTCAATCTACTTCGATCAATTCAGATGTTTACATAAGATTAATGCCACTCCCGTTAGTGTTCACATGGCGAATTATCTTACTCCAAAGTACACTAATCCACTCAAGTCTGCTTCATGTCAACGGGATAATAGTCATATGCTGAATTTGGCTGAATATTATAAATTGGTGCGATCGCTACAACTATCGCGATTTCAATTGTAATTTACACAAAATTGTTACAAATTATCTAATTATCGGAAATGACATTATTTGAAGGTGATTTCCGGAAATCTTACAAGATCACGTAATTCCGACGTAAGGAAAGCGCGTATTACGCTCATGATCGCACTTTGCATAAGCGAATTTGACATTTTATGTAAATAATATAATATCTGTTAGTCATTCGTCAAATTTTTAAGGCTTGAAAATGCTGGCTTATGCAAGCCTAATAGTTATGTTATATCAGAAACTTTGCATAATTTATACATTTTTTACAATTCTCAATAAAAAAAAAAGAGTATCGATCCCACTTCGATTCTGTCCAAGGATTTTGATTCTGTCAATAACTCAAAATTAATGAAGTATCTAAAATCAATAAAGTCATCAATGATCGCCGATATAGCTTCCGGACTGGTCGCACATCTGCAGGCTTGCTGACTTTTCTTACGGAACGTTGGAACCGTAGTCTCTGCAAATTTGGTGAGCATAAAATCGTTTCTCTAGATTTTTTAAGGGCCTTTGATAAAGTCTGGCATTCTGCCTTTTTAGCCAAACTTAAAGCACTTGGTCTCTCTCCCCTTGTACTATTATGGATTGTATGTTTTCTATCTGGTCGCCCAGTTCGTGTTGCATTGTACGTTATATCTGAATCTCAGTCTATAAATTTCGGTGTGCCCCAGGGCCCAGTTATCTCTCCGTCTCTTTTCCTAATTTTCATTAACAATCTGCTTTCTCCTACTTTCAATCCCATACATAGTTTTGCTGATAATAGTACCATTGATTTCGCTTACTTCTTTGACGACACTCTTGCAGACTCCAGAGGAAGTGCCACATCTGTCAACTAAGATTGCATCACTCGATCCAATATCTTCGCTTGGGGCAAAGCCAATCGCGTCGAATTCAATACATCTAAGTCCCAAAGCTTTCCACTTCCGTTTCATTTGATGGAGCACTGATTTATGATACACCGTTATTATGCATTCTTGGCATTAATATTACCAGTAAGTTAAGCTGGAGAGATCACATCTTCTCAATTGCCAAAGAAGCATCGAAATGTCTCGGATTTCTGAAAGGGTATAAGAAATATTTCAGCCCATCGAATCTAGCGCTCCTCTAGAAGTCCTCCATCAGAACTAGAATGGCGATTTGATAATTACTTTTCATATCGACTCACTCGAGAACTGCAGCAATGTTGGATTCCTTTCGCTCCTTTATCACTACATGCATGGCCAATGTTCCGATGATATATCTAATCTGATCCCTTGTAGAGTAATTCCTGCGTAAAATATTTCAACTTAAGATGCGCAACACCTTGACAGCTGTTGAAAAATTGTTTAGTTTTGCGGGAATTTAAAATTTGTAGTGAAAATGGTAAGTTTTAAAAAATAGTGTTGTATTTAATACCTAGTTACTTTAATTATTTACTATTCATATTTGATGATGGAGAGAAAATTAATACATGTCATGATGATTAGATGTTTAATATTGTTTCCATCTAAAAATTAAAAGAACATTACTTTTTACTGTTTACGGTACTAAGAATATAATATTGTATTTTGTTTATGGGAAAAACAGGATATCGAAAAATTTATCGAGGATGTGAGGGGTCACCCCATAATATATAATTCAAGCCAGCCTAGCTATAAAAATGCCGGTGATAAGTTGAAAGTTTGGGCACAAATTTCAGCTGCACTTAAAATGTCAGGTAAAGAAATTGAATAAATTTAATTATACTACACAGTATATTATTATAAATAAAACATGTGAATATTTCTTTAGTTAATACATATGTACATATATTAAATTAGAATAAGTATATTTATGTACGATTATTTCTATTTTCAGTGGAGGACTCAAAGAAACGATGGAAACATTTGAGAGATTGCTACGCCAGACATCTGAGGAAGAAGAGTGTGTCAGCTTGCGGCTAAAGATCCAGAAGATTCCTAGGGATGTATCTACAATATGCAGATGGTTTTTTTAAGATATCAGCTGAAACCTAGAAAGTAAGTAAATGGCTCGACAAATCGAACCAAACATTTTCCAATGTAAATAGAAAAATTTATTTATTATAAATAAATGTGCAGGACTGTAGGAAATTATCGTAACCAGAGCGTGGATGAAGAGGACTCAATTATGGAGATAGACCCCGGTACATCGTCAGTTTTGGTGATGAATCTACATCCTCAACACAGCAAATGCCCTGTGGGCAAAGGAAAAGAAAGAAACCTACAGCTAACGTCGAGGACACATTTGTAAGGACAATGCACGCGGCGCGGCGCAACAATTCATGTCAAAGAAAACGCAACAGAGTGGGTCACTTTCCCATCAGAAAGATGAATTATTTTGTAAATGCTTGACGGTAAAATTAAAAACACTTAAGGGTAAAAAAAAAATGAAATAAAAGCCAGGACTATTAAATATATATGCGACAATGCGGAGGATTAAAAAAATTAACATGTATATATTTAATCATACTCTTCTTTGTTTTGTGTCAGTTAGTTATTTAATTTGAGTGTTAGTTGTTAAGTTAGCCATGACGAGGCTTTAGTATGATGTACATATGTATAACATATGACATTCCGCTTATGCCGGGTTTGTAATAAATAAATTTTTAATTTGAGTAATACCTAGTTTGTTTTTATTTATTATTTATTATTATACACCTTATATGTACATATAAAAATATGAATCATGCATAAATACAAATTAAAATCGTTTTGTTTGATTGAGGCAAATAATTTGGACGAGAAAAGGAACGCAGCACCTAGTTTATTACTTCGGTTGTGGTTGAAAACAAACTTTGCCTTCATTCAAAAGTATTCTCGATGATTCTTCTGGCCCTAGATAAGCGATAGTTGAATACTTCCTTTTCAATGGGAAGCAACTGCCCTGGATATGGCCGCATTAGGTTGTATCTTTGAGGAAATGCGTTATATCCAACAAAATAATGTGGGCACTCACGACGTGTGTTAGGTAGAGTTGAATACGGGGGAAGATTTAAACCGTTCGCAAACAATTTTCTTCTAAAAGGAGATTCTTGCAATACGCCTCCGTCGCTTTGGGTTCCAAAGGAGCCAACATCAACAGCTGTGAATATATAATCGGCATCGCAAACTCCAAGCAGAAAGATACTGTAGTGTCCTTTGTAATTGTAAAATTTACTTCCCGTGTTTGGAGGACACTGAATCTGCACATGTTTTCCGTCAATACAACCTACGCAATTGGGTATTTTCCACTTTTCGTGAAACTCCTTAGCAATGTTTTTCAAGTCACATGGATTCACTTCCGGCATATACACAGGTGAAAGAACTTTCCATAAAACTTCACATACTTCGATGATTATTTGACGCACAGTAGATAGCCCCATTTTAAAACTCCAAGCGAGGTAGTTCTTAGAAACTCCTTGCGAAAGATATACCTGAATATATACAAGAAGCAATCTAATCTACGCATATTTATAAGAGAGTAAGTACAATTCTGCACTCTGCGCTTACAGGTTTCCTGATTGACCTTTTCTTCAAGTCATCTTTGACTAAAATTAGCAGCAGATTATATTGAAATTTATTCATCCGTGTAGTTTTGAAAAACAATTCATTATCGTTATCCTTTATGTACTTGAAAGTAGTGTCATAAAATCCTAATGTATTCCTTTTTCTGTACAGCAGACATACCCACCATCCCCGTTTCGCTTTTTTCTGCCGCAAAAAAAAGTACGCGATTTCCAGCAAATAAAGAATAAATTGAAAGTCCTCTATATCATTCATTTTATTTATTTTATTTCAATTCTACAAATTTTTCTTCACAAACACTTTCTTAATGACAGCCAACTTTGACAGTTAAGAGCGACATCATTGGAACAGCAAAAGCAACAGGCACAGCGTCCGCGTCAGCAACATCATGCGCGGCATCGTCACATTGTGACAGTGGCGGATCCAAAATTCTTGTGAGGGTGGGGGCGCAACTATGGTTTAAAAACGGTATACGCTAGAAACAGGTCAAAAGTTCAGAGACACTCGCCACCACTCGCAAACATCAAATGCACACAATATATCATTTTAAAAATACGGGTCCAACAGATAAGCGAGATTCGCAACGAAGAGAGTTGTTCAACGTTCAACTTTTGCCACTCCGAAAGGTCAAACGAGGTGTTAAATTATTTATTTTGTTTTGGTTTGTAACTGGTGGTTTAGTTAGTAAAAATAAGGAGATATATTTTGATCCAATTCATGAATTCATTAAAAGTTGTAACTTTGCAAAATACAGGAATTAATGCACTAAGTATATATGTACATTACGTCTATTTAAAATTGGAGTCACAGATCAGATGCAATACATACCTTCTACGAATATAACTTCATGGAAATGTCACACGTATGCCGGAGGAAAGACAGAAGATGGTAGACTGTTCCACATTGGGAAGTTATAGCCACATCGCCAATGAACTCGAAGGCTCTCTTTCGGACAATATCCAATGAAGCTAAGGCTATACGAAGAGCCCCGGCCCAGTTATGGTAATTGTATTCAACTCTAGGTCTGATGTAAGACTTATAGAGGAGCACTAGATTCGATGGGCTGAAATATTTCTTACACCTTTTCAGAAATTAAAAACACTTGGAAGCTTCTTTAGCAACAGAGAAACAATGATCTGTCCAGCTTAACGTACTGGAAGTGTTAATCACAAGAATGTATAAAGGTGGTATATCGTAAATCAGTGCTCCATCATAAGAAACAGAAGTGAAAAGATTATGAAATTATGACCTTCTTTGAAAGTGATGGGACAACTTTGGCACTTAGATGTAAGTATTGTATTCGATGCGATTCGCTTTGCCTCAAGGTCGTTATTCAATGATTTAATCATGTAATCTAACACATCTGGCATTTCCTCTGGAGTCTGGAAAAATGTCAATTCAATGGAGTAAAGGTACTGTCGTCGGGAAAACCATGGGTGGGATTGAAAGTAAGGGAAAGCATATCATTAACGAAAATTAGGAAGAGAGACGGAGAGATTACAGAACCCTCGAACAGAGTAAAATCTTTCCATCCATAATAGAAAAGGAGGGGAGAGACCAAGTGCTTTGAGTTTGGCTAGAAGGGACTCTATCAAAGGCCTTTGAAATATGTAGGTCAACGATTTGTGAAGGTCAAGGTTCCAACGTTCCGTAAGAAAAGTCGGCAAATCTCGAGATGAGCATCGAGTCCGGAAGCCAAATTGGCGATGAGTTCATTGATTTCTAAACAGTTCATTATTTTGGAGTTAATAATAAATTTAAAAATCTTTGAAAGTATCAAAGTGATTGCAATTGGTCGATAACTTGATATATCACTGCCCTGTCTTTTCTTCTGTCTTGTAGACTTGTTACAATTCTGGATGCAATTGATAGATGCGGAAAACATAATCTTTCGCTTTTGTTTATTTTTCCCATGCGGGACTGGAACTCACAATTGAATCATAAATACAGGAGCAAAGGTTGTTCTTTCCTCGTCCGGAGTTTGGAACCGGGACTATCCTCTTTCCGGGCGACTGCTCTTACGTCTGAGCTAACGAGACAGATACAGGAGGGAAAGCATCTGTCGTGTTAGCCCAGAAGTAAGAGTAGTCACCCGCAAAGCGAAAGGTCCCACTTTCAAACCTCGCAGGAGGCGGTTGTTGTTTCCTCTTGTATTTATGATTTAATTGAGAATCGTTAAAAATAAAATTTCTTAAAATTCTTCTAGTTATTCTCCATCTTTCGCTTTTATTGATTGTTTACACTTATCGTTGAGGCATGGGCAATTTACTAGTTATTGTTCAGATTTGCTGTAGGAATACGACATGTATTCACGCTTGCAAAGAGAATTTCCCAATCAGCAGTTTTATTTTGTTTTTATTTAACGTTTGACGGGATAAGTATTCTGGTAAGACTATTACACATTTAAAGATATAATAATAAAAAAATTATTCCAAAATAAACTTCTTGCCGTCTTTACATCGATGACTTATCGGCTTATCAATTAAAACAAACCTTCCATCGATTTTACCCGAATAGGCTCTGTTCGAACACCCCGAGAAAAGCCACGCTCATGAACACGAATTTTACAGGTATCAGTACTTCCTGTTTTTCTTAAACTTATCAAATTGAACGCTTCCAGATATTTTTTTGGTTTTCAGAAAAAGTGCAGTAGAGAAGATTTACTGCGAAGTGAATCATTTTGTTAGGAAAATTTCAGAAGATCTACTGTTTTTTATTTTTCATTGTCTTCAGCGGGGAGGGGGGGGGGGGGGCGCTCCCTAGCTGGATACGCCCTTGCATTGTAACTCAGGCTATAATTACAACAAATTTTTGTGTGGCCTGTGGGGCCGGAATTATTTTTACATTGCGATAGTCAAAGCTTTAAAACAAGCTGACGCTGACGGGTTTTAAAATAATTATAAATCTTTCCAATAGTTTGCTATGGCGGATTTTAAATTGAAAAAAAAAAATATTGTATAAAAGCTTTCGGCGGCAAGGCAAGGTAGTACAAATTCCTCAGGCACATGATTGATCCCAAAATTTACATATCGCACCTTGGCAAGCAAAGTGATACATGTCCAAATTTATCAATTTTCAGAATAGCGAGTTAAAGAAAACCAGGATATTGATTTTGAAATCGTATGAAGACATCGTATTACGTTTTGTTGTTTGAGTGTTTGTATTTTTTAACATCAACCCTGATTCATTTGTTAACCCATAATTTACACTTATGTCACTTTTGTCGAAATTCTTTTTGCATTTTTCTGAAAGCGATGCAAGATTTTCTTGAAGGAAAAAGAAGTGACAATGCCATTTCTTGGGAATAGAGCAATTTACATCTGTTACTGTAATCTCGAATGAAGTTTACAACCTTTTAACATAAATTGTGAGCAAAACCGAAAAATTTTGAGTTTTGAGTTGTGTCACTAGGACCTAAGGTGCGATATTTAATTAAAGCAATAAATTAAAAACAGGACAAACAGCACTTACCTTTATTACTTTTTTTTCTGATGTAGGTATTATCATTCATACGATGATCTGGGCGGATTGATCCCAGTTCAATCTTCCCTGAGCTCGTGCTTCCACTTAACTGCCTTTGTTTTTACTTTTCTTCACTACTCACGCATTCCCTCTAATTTCGTTTTGATGTCTTTAATTCTTTTCCTTACCTATCCTTGTTTTTTTGCATTTATTTCTAATTTACAACTGAATGATTTTTTTTAAACTTTCACACTGACACATCTTTTTTCATTGACTGACTAGTAATGGCCGACCGCTTCACCTATTTGATGCTTCCGGCCCCTATTTCTAACAATTTCTTGCATTTTATTGCATTAAAATTGTTCTCGCAAGTGTCCTAAATAATTGGCTTATTTCGATAAATAACTTGGGTAAATTGTGAGAATGTCATTGGGTTCTTCAACTTTTGACCAGTAATTTTGGGTGGTATTAAATTTGAAATTTTGCAATATTTTCGGGTAAAATGTGCTTCATGTTATGCCTCTTGGATTGCGGTCGGACCAATATGCTTGCTATTAGGGCCGGAGAGTTGAAGATCCGGAAGGAAAATTGTCGCTTTCGTATTGGTGATAATGTCATGTCATATGCCATAGTGATACTGAGTATTAGCAGGGAAGACTGAACGACGTAAGTCAAGCTATATTTTAATACCGCTTCTACATATAAAGAAAATAAATATCACCATTTTCCTTTCTAGTGCTCTTGGCCTGGACTTCGTACAGTACTCTACCTGCCTTATATCATCTTGACAGTTGTAAGTAAATTTGAATTAAAAAATTTAATAATTTGAGATTTAACTTAATTCTACTTGATCCTAATTACAGGTGTGCACAATCGAACGGAGATTAGGATACTTACATATAGAAACGATATGGAGGGATTTAAATAAATACAACCCTCCAAGATTACTGGAAGCTTCCTCGATTCGCTTCGACCACTCTAGAAAGGAGAGTAGTCTTGGTCTCTATCTATCGTGCCGGTATAGTAGGTATTTAGACGTGATTAAATATTTATGACATAGTTGTTCTTCGTATCACAATTATTTTCAAGACCAAGGAGCATCCCAGTGCCTGGGGTAGATTGTCATCATTAAAATCCGAATTGATTCCCCCGCATTTTGTAGAAACAGCATATACATATGTACATGTGTAAAGGAACTTTATTTCTTATTACAATCTGAAAATAAAATGAAAATTCCTTGCAGAATCAATGAAATTGAATGCTGTTGGATATCACGGGACAACACATCAAGGTACACATCATTTGATTCCACTATTTCAAGGTTTTAACATTAACTCCTGTTAGGTCACCACACCCTCTTTCACTGTAATTTCGAAAGGAATTGCTAGACTTCAGCTTTCGCCCCACAGTTCACATAAAGAATAGTGAAATATTTTGCACTGATTTAGGCTTTAGTAGCATTAAATTATCCGTTCATAGATGTTGAACCATCATAACCCGTACCTGCGATCGATATTGCACTCCTTCCATTCTGATAAAATTGATTCAGTAAAATTTTCTCCAGTTGTTAACTCTACAGCCAAAAACTATAAAAAGTGTTCGCAAATCTTATGCTACCTTGATGTTTCGGTTTTAACATATCGAATACATAAGAGGTAGGGATAAATGGATTGGGCAGTTGCAAATAAAACTGAAATTCACTGCAAGGGGAATTAAACCCCACTAAACACTCCTTTTCCAAAGATTCGCGCCTGATAACAAAACTGTTTTTGAACTTCTTAAGTATTTTATAATTAATTTTTTCTAATTTTTAGGGTTCCGTACCCAAAGCGTAAAAACGGGTACTCTATTATTAAGCCTCGGATGTCTGTTTGTCACCGGGCTGTATCTCATGAACCGTAATAGGTAGACCGTTAAAATTTTCACAGGGTATGTATTTCTATTGCTGCTATAACGGAAAATACAAAAAATAAAATAAAACTAAAGGAGGTCCCATGATTATTTCGGCGTTCTTTTCCTAATTTTATTCTCATTCATTTATGATAAGTATCTAGGCGTAATTTTTTCAAATGACAGCATTATTTATTCAAATGACGCCTACTCTCATTTGTAAAAATAAATAAAAAGTACATCGTGTTTAATTTTTACGATGGTACGGAACCCTTCTTGCGCGAGTCCGACTCGCACTTCGCCGATGAAATGTAACACTCAGAAGCTTATATCATGAAATCAATAATTAAAGATAAACCATAAGTAGACAATATAGAAAAATTATAATAATGCTAATAATAAATAAAATAAGATAAAACTAAAAACTAAAGAAATAAAAGTTTAAAAGAATAAGAAATTAGTGATAAACAGAAAATAGATGAAATTCCTTAACTCACAAATGCATCTTAATAAGCTTCTTAAATGCATTGACAGTACCAGCACTCTGAACGTTTATTGGAAGACTATTCCAAAGTCGGGCAGCCCGAACAAGGAAAAAATTGAAAAAAATTCCCTGAGATATTCAGGTGTGTCTCGATTCAATATATAAAAAAGAAGAGTTAATGTTCGTTGATTAAGGTAAGAATCCAGGGAGGAATCAAACGGTTGGGTTTTATATGGTGAGACACGGTCAAATCTACGGAGACCAAAAAATGAAGCGGATACAGTCATTGAAGGCAATCTGAATCTTACGGGCACATATTATACTATCTAATTTTGGGAAAAATGCACTAACAAAAGTAAAGTACGGAATGATAAATGTTTTCACAAGCTTCATACGAATTTTTCTTTGCAAATACTCGCTGAAATCCATAACCTACGCAGTCCACCATACATCTTTCTGATCACCAGATTAACGTTATCGGAACACTTTATCACACTATTTAAAACAATCCGAAGATTATTAACCCTATCATGTAGCGGCAGTATAACGCTGCTGAAAATTATTGGCGGAATATCAATGTTATCTAGGGATGAGGCGTAAAAAGCAATGCACTTCGATTTAGCAGGGTTGAGCACTACTAGCCCATTTAATAACGACCAATCGCTTATTCTATCTAGCTCAGAATTCATTCGCGCAATACAGTCTTCAATAAGTCCTATAAGCCTACTCAGATATAATTACACATCGTCGGCATACACATGTACTTTTGCATCTTCTAACATTTGTGAGAGGTCATTAATAAATAGGCTGAACAATAAAGGGCCTAGTACTGAACCTTGAGGAACACCACAGAGAATGGGTAACGAACCAGAGACTGTTTGTCCTACCTTAACTCGCTGCTGATGATCAGATAAAAATGCTCTAATCAACGCAATGGGAGAAGAACTGAACCCAAACCTGATGGAGAGCTTCTGTAGAAGTAAACTATGATCAACGCTGTCGAAGGCCTTTGAGAAATCGAGAAGAACTAAGGTGCTAAACTCATTCTTAATTAACGCAGACCTTATATCTGTGGAGACTTTTAATATTGCTGTTTCACAGCTTAAAGAAGAGCGAAAACCTGCTTGCCAGCGCGTAAGTAAATTATTGCTTTCCACGTGCTCGAGAATTTGTTTAGAAATTAGTTTCTCCAGAACCTTCGATAAAAAACACAAATACTTATAGGCCGGAAATCGGATAGTAATTCTAAAGCACATGCTTTTTTTGGTATTGGTAAAACTGTTGCTGGTTTCCACGCGTTAGAAAAAGTGGATGACATCAAACACGTGTTTATAACATTCCCGATTAGCGGCAGCAACAGCTTAATAAAGCGAGGTGGTAAGCTGTCAGGGCCAGACCAATTGCTTCCGATCTGATAGAAAAGGTTGCGAAAATCAGTCCATCAAGGCAAATCCCACGAAAGGAGAAATAGTTGTTGTTGCTCGCTTGTGAGAGTGATGAGCGCGGAAATCTAAGCAGATTTAATTGGTTCGCTTGAGTTCTTAGGGATGAATTGTTAGAGGAGGTAAAAAAAAGGAATTTAAATCATCCGCTTCAAGTCTACAAGCAGCGCTATCCTTACCAAAAGCTCCAGCGTTCCATAGATTGCGCCACACAATTTTCGGTTGAAGATCGGTATTAAACTTAGAGCTGTAGAATTGGTGTTTGACATTCTGTAATGTTGTTTTGGCACTATTACGAGCAACTAGATAGTTTAGTCAAGCAGCATTCGTTTTGAGACGCTTATATCGCTTGAACAGGAATTCTCGCTCAGCAATAAGCGAACAGACTTCGGGTGAAAGCCACGGGGGCCTCACTCTGCGGTTATAGGTTTCAATCTCAATGGGACGTATTTTTAGAATAAGTATTTGATAAGAGTGGAGAAAACCTCGACTTGATCATCAGCCGAAGCATGATTGAGTACCTCGTACCAGGGCAACAGTCGGCACTCTTCAAATAAGGCATCCAGGTTAATATTATTGTAATGCCTTTATGGAAAGCTTTGAGGAGACTCTAGATTAATAGAAAAGTCATATCTGAGAAAGAGTAAGTCATGATCCAAAGTGCTGGGTAGGCTAATCTGGTTAAACATCAATATTTTACTTAAATCTGGAACAAAAAACAAATCTAGTAGGTTGGTTGAGAGTTCACTGTAATAAGATGTAGTGACTGAAAAAGATGAAGAAATGTTAGCTAACAGGTCGTAGAAGATTTACGTTAAAATCTCCACCCACAATTACATTTGTATAGCGTTCTGTTATGTTAAATAAACAATTTTCCAGTTGCCTATGCATTATCAATGTTAAACCAGTAGACAACACACATATTTCTATTCCAAAGCAACGACGGATACAGCGAGGGCAATCGGAGCGATCGCCTCCCCTAGAGCCCTAATAAGTCATAATTTATACTCTAAAAAATGAAATAGAAAATACGAAAAAACATCTTTTTAAATCTTCTAAATCTCATTAAAAAATAGAAAATAATTTCTCCCTTCACTTAATGAATACATCACAATTTCTCTAGTGTTTCCCTTCATTTTGCATTTAATAAAACATTAAAATTATTTTACATTTGTACATAATTTTTAAAATTTTCAAGGTATACAAAGAAAGCAAAATCTGGGGCCGAATTCCGCAACTACGCTTGCACACAAAATTTTGTGTACATCACCTTGTTCCGATTCCGCAAAGGAGAAAATAAGTTTTTCTGTCAAAATTTTGTACACTTTAACAGATATTTTCTCCCCGCCATTTTGATAGTGAATTTTGAAGAGGAACCCGTGAGTTTTTGTCAAGCGTTATTTTCAAAATTATTTGTTATATTATTTATTTTACCTTTTTCGAAGCCGTAGTCGCCTTAATACTATTGAATTCATGTAACTCATTTCTTATAACTTAACTTCTTCAAAAGGACTATTTTCTCACTCAAACAACATTCAGCACAGAAGTGTACCCTTTCCCTCACGAAGAGTTTTTAAATCGTGTGCAATGGCAAAGTTTTAACAGTTGCGGAATCTAGCCCCTGGGCAGTTTTAGTTTTAACACTACAGTGGATAACAATGAAATTTGGAACTCCTAATGTTTATCAAAATACTTAATTAAATTACTTTGCTTTGACTTTGCTTTCTTTGTGTACCTACCATGAAAATTTTAAAATTTATACACAAATGTAATATAATTTTAATATTTAATTAAATGGAAAACTCAAGATAGTTTTTTAAAAAGTAATTTGTTATATTTATTATTTTTTTCTTTTTTAGTCATAAATTATTCTCAGAAAAATTAAAATTATACCATTGCAGGAGGATATTTTAAAATTTCCACAATGTCAAAATGACTGGCGTGAAATTTCAAAAGTTTTTTGTGAATTGGGCGGATTTCCAAACTGCACTGAGGTTATAGATGGTAGAATTAAAAATAAATCTTTAAAGAGATAACACTAACAATGATTTCAAATTTCAGGAAAACATTGAAGACCTTGATCTATGAAAAAACCCGGATCAACATACTTTAATTATAAAGGGAACAATTCATTTATTTTAATAGGTATTTCCGATGCCCATTATCGCTTTTTATAGGTAGATGTTGGTGTGAATGGATGTGTTGGTGATGCAGGAGTGTGGCTTCATTCAGATTTAAAATACGCTAGTGAGAAAAATGTAGTGCACATACCTCCAGCAAGTAACCTGCCCTCAACATTAATATCTTCCCCGTATATGTTGCTGTCTGACGACGCTTTTGCGTTAACTGAGTATATGATGAAACCGTGCTCGCAAATTAATTTAACAGCTGATCAAAGAAGATTCAATTATATCCTGCCAAGAACCTGGCGTGTGGTGGAAAATGCCTTCGGGATTCTTGCGAACAGATTCCAGGTTTTATTTTCGCCCATTTATCGCGCCCCTGCAGAAGCAATTCAAGTTGTGTTGGCTTTCGTTTGCCTGCATAATTTTTTTAAGAACAGAAAGCATTAAAAGCAAGACATGTTTTGACAGCATTCCACATGAAGAGATTGAGAGAATAATAGAAGAAAGCTTTGTAAATATTACCTGTGACAAACGGAAGACCAGCAGAAATGCGGAAAACATAAGAAAAACTCTGGAAAACTATTTTAAAATATTTAATGATGATACAAATATCACTTGATATTTAAAAAAACTCTTGTGGACTAATTATTAGGAATTAAAATTTATTATTTAAAGTTTCTGTTTACTTTTCGGTTCGTTTTAGTTGCTCTGCTTGCAAGTCCATTATTACCCCAAATATTTGTTTTTTTTTGCAATTATTTGTAAGTCTGGGGCCAACTTATTTGTTTCATTTGAAATGCAAGCTCCAAAAGCAGAATTCTCTAGATTTTTTGTTTTATCCATCTTATTTTGTGTGATAAGTTTTCTAAATCTGTGGAATTCTCGAGCATCGTAGCTGCGAGTGATTGAGGAGGTACCGTTTTTGTTGATCTTGGTTTCTTTTTTAAATGTATGTGCACAGATGCGCTGCCAGATTTTGGAGATTGACGCAGTTTCAGTTAAGTACTTACAACACTTTTTGATGGAACATTCATTTCATTTGAAAGTATGTATATTGGTGATGAAAGAACATCGTGCAGAGTTTGGTTCGATTCAGGGGGTTTATATGTAGTTTCAGAAATAATCTCATTTGAGAATTCCATAACCTTTACAGAAGATTCTTCATTACTATTAAAACTGGGTGATATTGGGGTGAAAGTAGCCAAACTATCTTTAAATTTTAGGAATTCTTCTTAAACTCCGCTTTCGTTGAAAAGTTGAGAGCTACTATCAGAAAAAATTTCCGATGTATGCGAAAACACATCTTCTTCACTATATAAAGTCTGCAAAAGCTCAAAGTCAAAAGTAGATTCTTAATAAAAAATAAATACGTTACTTTTAAACTCCTTTTACGGAGGGAGTAGGTTCTACGGTAGTTAACAATAAGTCAAATTTGGACTTAAACTTCCAGCTACTTTGGATGTTTTCCACGTCTTCCACACCAGCTCCACTTTTTTGCGCTTTGTACGTTTTCTGGTTTTCTACCGAATAATATGATTTCAGATTATTCCACTTTTGAAGTATTTCCCCTAAGATATAAAAAGATTTTATAAGTATAAAACAATTAAATAAATGTTTTACCATATGTAAAGGGTACATTTGCTTCAAAATCTTCATTCATATCGTGCACTATTTTCAGCCAACACTTTTGTTTCTCTCATTTATTTTTATATGACGGATTTCTGTAATTCCACATATGCTCTGCTTTGTGTACTTTATCTATAAGATAAAATACAAACTCATCTTCCTAATGTATTTTCACCATTTTTCACTAATTTTCTTTTAAAATGAACTACATACTTTGACAAAGTTTTCTAAAAGAATGGGTGACAGTTTATTGACGATTGATTTTATTGAGAATTACTATTGATCTCTTTCATAAAATTCCTGCTATCATCTCTTTTATGCGAATCTGACACTTTCCTGTATTTTAATCTTAGATCATAAAACGAAAGGATAGGCTACCTTGTATAAAATTCGTGTACGTGTGATAAGCAATTTTTTTGTTGACACGGGAGGGAAATGACAAGAGGGCTGGGGTTTTAGTTTTTGTCAGTTCGATATTTCTGACATTTGTCATTTATCATTTCTTAGATCTTACAATTGAATTGTCATCGGGGGTCTTGTTTGATGTCAGTCAAGCAAAGGCAACGACAAGAAATATTATAAGCAAATAAATGGGGCACTAGGAAAACTCTTAAAAATGTAATAAGTTATAAAACAATTATAAAATTATAAACTGGAAAAATGGTACGAATCGCGATGACAGGAAATTGTAAAACTTGTTCAATATTTGATTAACTTTCAACCACTAAATGATGTGCCCGCTCAGAAAATATCGTAGTTTACGACTTCCATGACTAAACAAACACATCGGTGCGATTCTACTACTTGAAGAAAAATGCTTAAGTTTTTCTTCCTCATAGCCTATCCTGTTCATTATATGATCTAAGATTTTAATGCATTTAAAATGTGGAAAAAATGTAGTGTCATACGGGCTTAAGGAATTTTCAGTACTAGCCAAATTTTTGCACTTTTTTGTGATTGAAAGTTCACAAAAGCCAGGTATTTGGATGAAATGTAGTATGTTGGGAAAATTATTATTATTAATTGCTGATTCAATTTTCCTGCAAGTATTTCATTTAATTTTATAAATTTATTAACCCTAGCTAATTAGCATTCCCCAAAAATTTCTTTAACCATTTAATTTGCAAGAAATTGCAGTCCAGCCCAGGAAATTATGGTGTTTGAACGAAATGCAAGCGACCTTTATATGAAAAACACCAGCAGTGTGACAAGCAAGAAGTGTATTTTGTCTATTTTATATGAGACCAAATTCTACTATGCCTACGGGATCAAAAACTTAAATTATATAAAAAAAAGAACTCCGGCGTTATCTGAATGCTAATGAAATTGTCATGCTGAAACGAAAAGAGAAAGCTATACAGAGTGGTCCACAAATGATGGTAAGCGCGGTTATAGAAGAAGGCATCCCCCCCCCCCCCCCGCGCTAACAAATGTCATCATCCACCGTAAAAGAAATTGATTTACCTTTTAAACTATCCCTAAAGAAGATCCAATACGAGATGTACGGTCATTAGAATATAAATTGCAGCCGGGAATTTTAAGTAACGAAGAGGGTGTAGAATTAGAAGAACTTCATTTAAATAAATCACAGATAAGTGCATATGTATGGTGCTCAAACATTTCGTGCACTCGCATGACATCAGGAATTTATCTGGCACCGAATTAAAATTTTTACATAAATTTTTTTAACATTCCACATTTTACTGCCGGGCAGTTCACTGCAAACAGCACGAACCAACCAACAAAGGAAAACTCTAGCAGTAACACGTAAAACAGCTGTAGCTTGTCGTCCTTCACAGCGACTGCCTTTCACTTTTCTCTTGTCCTAAATTTATTGTTGAACAATTGGTGCATTGGCAACGTTTGAATTTGCATATTTGAGAAGAGCTCATACGGTACAACAGTTGGTTTCTTATATCTGTGGGTGAGGTGAGGAGGATTACCTGGATGAGTTAAGACCAGTCACCACATCACCGCAATCAAGAAACAATTTTCACAACCCACCAACCCACACAAACCATCAAAATCAACATCAAACAACAACACTATTTACACCCGTCCCACCAGGCCAACAACCACGTGTTCGGGTAAAATATTCTCTCTTTCCTTTTCTCTCTGCGCATTTCGTGCAGTTTCTGCACTTTATACTTCAAATGTAATGCCAACCCAACCACACGGTACACCACACCTCACGCACGTACATTTTCTGCTGGTAGATTTGCTTTTAGCTTTTCTTGCAAAAAGCTCGCTTTTCGGTTGGTATTGTCGCCTGTTGTTGGAACTTTGCGGTGTTTCACTTGTTGTTTTGATTTTGAATACTTGTTCCTTCAGTTTTGATTACAACTGCGATTAGAGCGGTACTTACCCTTGGTTTGGAAGAGAATTAGAACTAAATACTTCGCCAGATTATAAATAACGGACTTAAAGTGATTTATAGAGAGGCTTTCGATTGAAACGTTCGATTGTGTCGTGTTACGGTGAACTTTAATCGGGAGTCCTTTTTCTAGCTCTGATTTCAGTTATAAAAAATTCGAGATTTCGAAAAGTAGGTAGTTCTTTAAGAAACTTTTAAATTCAATCTGAAAAACTGTGTTCTTAACGGTTTCGGTGAAATGTTAGAGGAGGTCATAACACAACATAAAGCAGGATAAGTTTTTGCGGTGCATGGTGACACATGTTGAATATTACTTGAGTACCGTGCATATAGAAAATATTTGGTTTTATTGGTGAGACTTTTGTTAGTGGTTGGGTTATCATTTTGCTAAAATTTTGTTATTCAATAATGCCGCGAATTTGTTCTTATTTTCTATAGGTTTGTGAGTGTAGCCATTTTTATAACGGTGAAGTGAATTATTATTACAAGTTTGTGTGGTATATCGTATACATTTAAGGGAAGGAATTTCATAATTTGGGATTGCTGTTCAGTGGTAAGATTGTGTGAAATTTATTATCTACGGTTATTTTTTTACATTCATATTTTTGCTCATATTTATCTACGTTCTTTTGTAAAAGTTTGTATTTATTAAAAGTTTTCATACCGGAGTTCTTTTAAAATTGAAATAATTTGTACCTAGTAAAGTAAGGTAGTTTTATAATTAATACCAACTTAAATTTGAAAATCACAAAACTCCCTAAATATCGTAAATTTGCAGGGAAAGAAACAGCCGATTTTAATCGAAATTGTACTTGAACTTGAACACCTTTATGTTAGTTTTCATAATTTGATCCAAATTTACGTATTTTTATATAAAATATTTAACAAAAAGGAGAAAAGAAAAAAATGTTGGTAATAGTGAAGTGGTTTTTGCTTCGAGGTATTGCACCCTATCGCAAGAAAACTATTCGTAGTTTGCTATTTCCAAGCTTTCTGATATTAGGATTTGAAGGATTTTCGTCTATCTTATGTCATACCCTAAAAAACGACCCTTATTGGTTTTGTGTGTCTTTTTTTCTGTTTTACGCAACTTGAAAAATATACATTATATACCTATTAGTTGAATTTACATTTTTATGTCTTTTATTACACTCATTGTCTGCAATATACCAATAATAAATATATATAGAAAAGCCGAATTCCAGCACACTTGTTTTTAATCAAAAAATCCTAAAAAAACTGAAAAAAGCCCAGAAGCGGACCAATCCCAGTATTTTTTTTACTGAAAAATATATTTCAAAATAATAAAATATAAAGAAAAAAAAACAAAAAAAAAAAACGAAATGTTAAGTTAAAGTTGAGAAAAGTATAGAAAAGCCCGTACTTTGATTGTAACGCAGACAAATCCCAGCATGTTTGTTTGTAATGAAAAAAATATTAAAAAACTTAAGAAAAGCCCAGACTGTCATATATTTAAACAAATATAAAAATAAAAAATAAATAAAAAACATTAAAACAAGAGTTAAAAAAAATTATCGAATATCCCTGTAACGCAGACGAATCTCAACATGCATTTTTTAATGAAAAATATATTTAAAAAAATAATAAAATATAAAAAAAAAATAAAAAACATAAAACAAAGGTTAAAAAATTATAGAAAAGGACTGCCTCTAAAGCGGGTGAATCCCAGCATGCTTTTTTTAAATGAAAAAAACAAAATATTAAAAAATTCAAGAAAATCTCAGACTGTTTGTAATGGGGACGAATCCCAGTATGCTTTTTGTGATGCAAAATATATTTAAAAAAAAAAATAAAATAAAAAAAAAATAAAAAAAATAAAACAAAAGTTAAAAATATTTTAGGAAAGGACTGGCTAAAACGCGGACGAATCCCAGCGTGCTGTTTTTTTTAAATGAAAAAAAAAATTAAGAAAGTCCACACTGTGTGAATCCCAGCATAATTTTTTTTAATGAAAAATATATTCAATATTTAAAAAAATTAATAAATAAATTAAAAAAAAATTAAATTAAAGAAAATTAAAAATATTAAAATAAGGTAAAATAAAATTAAAAAACAATAGAAAACAAATTTACAAACTTAAAAGAGAATCCTGTTCTAGAAACGAGCAGCAGTGCTCCGATCGGAGTATTTGTACTCCGAAACCTAATAGCGTACTCCGGTACTACTCCTTTTATAAAAGTACTCCGTTTTTGGTATTAAGGATTCCATATTATTTTAAAAACTTATCTTTTTGTTAGCAAACCAAGTTTATTAAAAAGTTTTTATTCACCTAGGTGGGAGGAGTGACTTGAATAACTATGCATGGTTCATAGTACAGATTGAACTTGAACGGATGGTTTGGTAGTGGTACTACGTTGCGTTGTAATATACTAAGTTCAATCATATCAGAACGATTTTGTTATTGAAAAGTTGGATAAAATAAAGTAATTTCAAGTGTGAAATGTCATTTGCGTTTCGCTGGGCTTGTGTAATATTTTGATATTGTGTTGGCTGTCGCTGCAGCGAAGTATTTGTGCAAATGTAAACGCTCTCTTAAAGAACATAGAATTGTAGAATTTAATTTAAAACTTTAATATTAATGGCTCCCTTTCTTACTTACAAAATTTAAGTTTACCTTAAGATGTCATTCAAATTCAAATCCGTTGAACATTTTTCATGGGTATGGAGGAATTAATTCATAAAAAACTACTTGAAAAATAAGAGTTACAAGAAATAACAAAACAATGCCGTAATTTTTATATTATCTAATGCAAAAAAATATTACATCGTATAAATTTTGAGCACACAGTACTAAAAGCAGTTGAGGGAACGGATTCAATTTGTGTAACTCTAAGCTTAGTACCTTTAATCAGACTTTTCCCAAACCTTATTGATCGAAATGATATTGATGGGTTAAACGGAGAATGACGTGTTGTGTAAATACAGGAATTTGTACCAAAGTCACTGTTATTTCAAGAATACTAGATTTTTAATGTAAAAATGCTCTAGTTGAAAAACTATTTGCCAATTTAGAAAAAGTTATTAGTTGCCTTATGTGCCTTCCATATACACCGCAAGTGTGGAAAGAAGTTTTTCGATGGTCAATCTTATTAAAACTAAAATCAAAGATTCTCTTGATGTAGAAACTGTAAATTCCATAATGCTTGTGGCAAAAAATGTTACTAATATTATAAGCAAAATACGGACAAAAACTAGAATTAGTCTTAGACCAATTCTTACGATACCTTAGATGAATGCCTGTGTGTAATTTTGCACGATATGCAAATTTGATTGATAAAGTGTTTTTTTCACATTTATTTCTAGAACGGCTCTTCGGACAGTAAAAATTATTATAACCAATTTTATAAGTTTTCGTATTCTGAAGAACTTTTCAGTACGATAAAAACATTTTCACAATATATGTAGAAAAATACAATGTTCGTATGAAAATATCAAGAAAGGGTTCTCCGATTTAGTCTATTTTTTAAGTTGTATTTACTATTTTCATTAAAACGCCGTGCATAAAATTTCAGCTTTCTCCGCTGACGCAGTATCGAAATATATAGTGATAAACGAAATTTTTGTATGGCAACCCTACGAAGGAGTTGTCCGACTTTGTTTTTTAATATTTCACGTGGAATATAACTCGAGAACGCAGTTTCCATGAGGACAGATGGAAAGACAGTCCTACGAAGAGACAAACGGACAGAGGGAAATGCAAAAACCGAAATAATTTTTAAAATTATTAATGCGTATCTCACCCGTTTTGCTCTACCAGCATTATTTCTTTGCGTTACAGACCAAGTTAATATGCCTTCTGGCATTTCATATCCCAGAGTTGAAAAACGCGCCACAACGACTGCTTTTTATTGCGAAATAAACATTGATAACGGGATGTCCGTTATAGTAATAGGAAATAAGTAGCGGGCAACATGCAAAAATAGTAATGCCAACCAAAAATTTTTTTTATTGTAGAAAGTTTGTCATTTATGTACTTGAAGAAAAGTAGAATGTCTCAAATAAGAATATTGGGGCGAAATGGGTTAATGTATTCGCAGACGTTCGTTGTAAAAAATAAAAAAAAAACTTTATAGGTATCTACAACATTTTAACTACATTAATCGAGGTTTATATGCTGTTCTCCGTTGAAGGGTTCTATTCTCTATGTCTGAAGGAAGGTCTTTATCACATCGTGACCAAATTTTTAAATTCAATTGGTTCAGAAATATCGGAAATATGAGGTAACTTCCACAAAGAGAAATCAGTCGAACGGATATTTCACCACTAAAGTTTTTTAGAGTTGAGCTTTTTTAACATGTATTGCTTTGTTTTTGTTATTTTCAAGCGTAGTTTGTTTATTTTCCAACAAAAAAGGCAGAATTTTTTTACATGGCACTCTCAGGCAACATAGCTTCCCCACTGATACTAAAACGAATCAGGCGCGTATCCAGACCTGCAGCTTGGGGGGGGGGGGGGTCACAACTAAAATGTTCGAGGTGGGAGGAAAAAGTCGGAAGTAGTCGCTTTAAAATTTTTTTTTTATCATATTTAAGTTAGATATCACAAAATTCAATTTTTGGTTTGATTTTGAAAACCTGTCCATAATATTATCCACATCAATGTCGATCTCAGACAGACATTACGGACTCATATCCAGATACTTTTTCTCGTGCAAAGATTGTAGACATTGATGTGATGCAACCGATTCTGTCAAGGCTGAAGTAAATGACAGAGAGTGAGAGCTTGTACCTTCATTCACATTCAGTGGAATAGGAGGAGAAGTGCATGATATGTCATGACTATATCTTTTGACGGGAACTTAACTGATCTTGCTTTCTTCTGAAAATAGTTATCAATGGTCTTATCAGTCTTTTGCTTTCCACTTTCGCAACTATTTCTACCTCCATCGCTAACTATAAATTAAAAGTAAACGTGAAGTTAAGTTAAACAACACTACTTGAATTCATACGAAAGTATAAGCAAAGCAACGGCAATTACCGCAGGCAGAGGAAAGCAAATGGTTTTTATTTTTATAGTCTTGCCGTAAAAATTGTGAAGAAAAATTGTAGAATTAATTTTAATGGCATCAATCCAACTGATCGTTTTCAGCAACCAATAGTGTATAAAAATTCGAAAGAAAATGTTCAATAAAATTTTTAAGAACAAAATGTATGGTTGCCAACGCTCATAAATATCTTTAGCGACCCAGATCAGCCAAGACACCTGAATCAATATAACTCTTTGGAACCATTGTCCGCCGCCATGAAAAATCTAAAGAAAAATTTTCAGATCTTTCTAAGAAAACTGAATGCTTGTGCCCCTTTCGAAAGAGAGAACCACCAGAATCAATACACCAATTCGTTTGGACTTTTGTCGGTGAATAGTTAATCATTCAAATTCTTAAGAACAATTTGCAACTATATTTCTAAAGGTACGTGCAGAATATGGCGAAGTGTGGTGAGGCTATATCAAGAGTTAAAGAAACAAAATGATTACACGATGTACTACATATGAGAGAATTCATAAAAATGCTGTGGTAGCGTGCGATGTGCCGAGACACCTCGAGGTAAATCGCTCGAGAATTTTTTCGCGAGGTGCAGCGTACTAATTTTGATAGATGGCATATTTTTATAGGTTTTTTTCTTTGATATAGGTAATCGAAGGGGTCTTTATTCATTCTCATATATTGGAAGAATCTATCAGGATCAGTCCGAAAATCTTCACATGAATTATGAATTCGCCAAATTCCAGACGTTTCGTCTTTATCGGGTGGCAAGCAAAAGAGCGGAAAGTACACTTAGGTCAAAAATTCCATATAGCTGCACTACTTGACAAACACAAAATTTCTACTTCTGAATCTGATGACATAATTTATACTCTCACTTCACGATTTACCAAGAAACTGAACGCCTTGTTGTAAACAATACACCTCGAGATATATCTTCACCTCGCCTCGCCAAACTGCCTAGCCACGCATCGCCTCGCCTCGCCTTGTTATGCACGAACCCCAAGAAAAATTTAATGCTTCCCTACGAATGTAAATATTTTGAACAACTCAGGCTTGAATCAGTGTCGCTATGAAAAATCAACGGGTGGCAAGACGTTGATTCCATAACTCGGGTTCTACTGGAAGAACCGTAAAACAAAAATTTGTTAAGTCAAGGCTAAAATACAATTGCGACGGGCAACGGCAAATGACGAAAAAATGCTGCTGTCGAACTTCTAAAAGCATATAGTCTTATGCGAATGCCCAAATTACGACGGGCGACGGTCAGCTGTCAACGAAGTCGGGATTGATCAATTTCTAATTTTTCCGTCGACGCTGCAGTACTACCAACAAAATCAAACGAATGAACTTGTTGTGGCATTTATTTTTGTCAAGGTTGTAGGATATCGCGGCAATTTTAAAATAATGAATTTTGATGAAAAATTGATTGAGGAATTGTGAAGTCATAAAATAATTTATGATATACAAGACAACCAGTATAGACGAGTTGACAAAAAAGACATGTTATGGATGGATATTTTGAGGCACTTAAATACAAATGGTAAAATTGTGATATTTTTGGCATTTAGTTTGATTTAATTTAGTTAATTTCTGTATTTTAAATTTTTCCTTTCCGCACTTTCGTCCATTGCAATTCTTTCAAAATAATATAAAATATTTTCGACAAAATTTGTTTCAAAACGCTCAAAACTAATAATAAATGAAATTTCAGTATCTTCTTCTTTCACAATCGCCGTTCACTGCCTGTCATTGCGATTGTACTCCCAATTTTTCGTCTACCTTTTTTGATAGCGAATTTCCCGCTGCTGTCTACCATCGGAAAATCAGATAGGTAAAAAAAAATTATGATCTCTAACCAATTTTGTAGAAACAATAACACTTTCTAAACTTTTTAATTGGCGCAACAAAAATATAAAAGCATCTTCATAGCTGGGCTGCGAAGCATTATGTACCATTTTCTAAAAAATCAAATACTAAAATAAATATGCATTCCAAAAGTACTTTACTATCCTGTGCTAGTTACGATAGATGACTTTTCGACACTAGATATATTAAAACGCAAGAAAATTCTAAAAAATTTGTACACCTTTAAAAGACGAAGAGCTACGAGAGAATGACTATTATACCCAATCCACTATTACTACTTATAAGAAGACAAACAAAGCGTATCATACTAAAATCTTCCTGTTAAACTTTAACAGCTCGCTCTACAGTCCAGCGCCATATTGAATTCACCGCGAAGGTTAGGTAGCGCTTGGGGGGGGGGGGGGGTTATGACCCCTGTGCCCCCCCCCCCCCTTAATAAGCGCCTGAAACGAATAGCATTTAATAAAATTTTAATTTCAAAATTACTTACATCAAAAAAATTATAAAATTTTAATTTAATATGATCGGTTTTTATTTAGTCGTGTACTCTGTTTTTTTCCGAAAGTACTCCGCTTTGGTAGCAAACAATACTACTCTCGAACATTTCCAAACGACAGCACTGACGTGTTGCTTTAGATACTACCTTAGAATAATAAAATTACAAGAAGGGACAAGAAGAACACAAAATGTTCAACCATTTCTGTTCGCACCCTGTGCTACATCACCTCCAATTGAAAAATATTAAAGCTGTAGAACATCAAAGTTGAAAACCCGAAAGCTTGAAATGCACTTTTTTATTCTGTAGTGATGATGTGTTTTGTGAATTTAGGAACTTGGAGAGGAGTAGAGACGTAAGGGGTGTGGTAATGTTCTGCATTCATTTCATGTAGCGACAGGCACTGTTTTCTTAACTTTTCTCGATTCCGTGCCGCGTCCATCCTATCACCTATGCTTCCTTTCCTCCATTCATTCCATTTAACCATCCAATCCATCTAGATTTAGCCCCCAGTCCCGCCCCTCATACTATTGATTCATTCATATTCATCTAATCCATCCTACCATCCCATCCAATCCATCCTATAACCGACATTCCATCCATTCATTGATTTTGCCAATAAAAATTATTCTAAAATACGTTACCCTTATTTTATTCTAATAAGAGGTGCGCAGAATCATAATTGCTTATTTTTTCCCACGCTTACGCAATCGCATTCACCTAAAAACCATGAAAAC
Organism: Dioctria linearis; assembly: GCA_963930735.1. NCBI lineage: Eukaryota > Metazoa > Arthropoda > Insecta > Diptera > Asilidae > Dioctria > Dioctria linearis. Next base: position 281,999,366 of record OZ005740.1, read on the forward strand.
CAGAGCAAATGTGCAAGCTGCACAGTCAAATTAGAAAAGAAGTGGTATACCTATTGAAAATTCTTCAATGTAGCTAAAATGCATCCTCAGAAAGGACGAAAAGGACCACACCGAAGATACCCTTTTTTCGTGTGGCTTTTGGTTTTAAATGTTGACCATACCAAAAGCTAGCCCGGCTTATGATGTGTGCATTTTCAGAAAAATGGCAAAGGAACGGTACATAGACTACAATTTAAGGCCTTATATCTCGATAATAAAGGGTTAAGCTCGAATTTTCAATATAACACTTTCGTATTAGTTTTATTCGCGGAATTCAAAAATGTAATCTAAATGTATGCTTAATGAGGACGAAAGGACATTTTTAATATATCCTTTTCCAAGTCCTTTTTCAAGGACTTTGGATATGCCAGAGGATACCTTGACTAAAGATGCCTAACTTTTATGATTAGGACTTTTTCGATATCTTCGCACATTTTCGAGAAAAATGCCCATGGGACACGTTACGTGGGACACCCTGTATATATTAATACAGGATAATAATGTTTATAAAAATAAAATTATGAAAAAAATAGCGATGTAAAAATATCTGCATAGCAATTCACCAAAATTATACCAATCTGCAAAAGATTTTCTAGATCTTCTGAGTGTTGCTATATTGCCATATTACTCGTATTGTCTGAGGTGTTTGCAAAAACTTGCATAGCCAAATGATCGATTTCTTAAATAACACAAACATATTGTCCAGCCTACAATTTGAATTTAATTCAAAGTGCAGCTATACCACAGTATTGCTAAAGATCATCGATGATATCAGAACTTTATGCGAGCAATTTAATTTGATCATAGCTACCTAAGCGGGAGCGTACAGAAAATATTTGATAATGTACTTCATTTAAGTGCTGTCAAAACAGCTGCTAAATTCGTATAAAGCTCCATTTGGACTCCTGCACCTTTTCTAATGCTTAACAATATTACCATTCCATACAGCAACGTGTACAGAATTTGGGGAAAATTGTTAATAGTTAGTATTCTGAACTGGTCCGATTACATAAACAGTATCACAGGTAAGGTGCATAAAACTCTTCGCAAATTATTAAAATCTGTGGCTATTACACCTGTGTAATGCTGCTGAAATAATTCATTACTAGTACCCTTAATAATTTATACAAAAATTGAAGCTTCTTACGTATACTGTGAAGATGTTGTTATTGTACTGACAAGTTCATCATTTTTGCTCTCTGACGAACCATTATAGAAATAGAAAACGGAGTTTCATACAGGATATCGTAAGAATCGGGCTTACATCAATTCAATCTTGTTTCCTTGTTTTCAAATTGGATTCCCATGCTTTACGTAAAATCATATGTTATGCTTTTGGTGTGGAGAGTTTCTTTAGTCATATCAATACTTATTTTTACCTTGAATTTTGTACTGTAATGTTTCTAACTAAATAGCCTAAGTTAACCCATTTGTGACAAAGGTTTGGTTTTGTAAATTTTTAATTGTTCCTTTATTTGTTTAAATTATATTAGCTTAAATAAACATAAAAGCAAGATTTTGTTTTATACCATTTGTCTATTAAAAAAAAAATGTATCTTAAAGTTTTTATAAACTCTTATTTATTTAGAAAGAAATGTAAAACATAACATAACAAAACAAAAAACAAACTAATTCTTGGATGTCTATTTTATTGATTATCCTTAATTATGTAATTGATTAAAACACAAATATTATTTTAAATTTTTGTGAAACGCCTCAAAACAATTAGATTTTAATGCAATTTTACATGAAGAACACTTATACTTAAGATACACTTATATTGTATATGAATGGCATTGTTTACACCGTAACTAATCGAGTCTTTCACTGCAATCTTGGCCCCTTTTGATAAAATGTTTGGTTTCGCCATACTTTTTCTTTCAGATCGTGGTTCTCCGTGGCGAATAAGGAGTGCTTTAGCTAACCGGCGCCGAAATTCAAGCCGATCAATGTTACAACCGTAGTTTTTCGCTAAAGTCTAGGCATTAGTTGCAGCCAAATCCACCATCCATAATACCGTTGGCATGTACCACTTTTTGCCCCGAATGCTTATACGGTGTTTAGAAATACATATGACTGTCATATAAATCCATTCCACCCATATTTCTATTGTACATTCTAACAACACATGACTGAGTTATGTTAACCCTTTGACCTTGAGAGTGTAAATTCCTCCGAACTGATCCTACTGGATCTTACTAAAATGAGTTCGACAAAAGAGAAACGGTTTGGTTGTCCTTCCGTCTGGTCATCATTTAATTTTTCTTGTCAACGTAGTTTTCGTAGTACCTCCTAGGATTTTTATTAATTAGTTTTTGTCAGCCATGGTTATATTTTGTAAACGGTTTTTCCTCAAAGGTCCTGTCCCGCTAAACTGAATGTCTCTGAGCGTATTTACGAGATTAGGTCCCGTAAAAAAATTATCAGAATAAAAATGGAAATGCTGTTCGGGAACCTGCTCCTTTATTTTGTTAGAAAAATTTAGCGCTTCAAATTCTCCAAGCCCAACAGTCTTGTCACGCATTTGGTTACGACCTTGATACAAATCGAAATGGTAGCAATAGCCCAAGCAACTAGCGGCAATCCAAGCTTTGTATCCAAATCATACAGGTTTGTTTATAATGAACTGTTTGCACGGATGCGTGCTGTAATAGGCTATCATCGCTTCATCGACAGAAATATCCATTTCGACATTTATTTAGATGAATAATCAATGGGCGTAATTTGGCTAAACGATTACTGGTTCCATGAATTGTGTTTTTGTCCCAGAAGTGTACATTCGTAAATATATCTTCGAATACATTTAGGAGCATCCATTTTGCTACCAACTCATTTAGAACATCATATTCTTTTTCCCAGTATTTACATGCGTCGGCGAGGTAATGCGTTATAGCCTGACACAATTAATACACCACAAAGGCGTAGAAGTCTGCGACATCGAAAATAAATGCATTGTTTTTCTCTTTAGTGGCGTAATTTATCGTATTACGAACAACTTTTTCCGCAAGTCATTTATCTATAAATAACTGCAAGCAAGGTCGAGTGCGTGGAGTCAATCCGATCGGATGTTGCCTCGTGTTGTTGATCTAATCGATTAATCTAAACATAGCTAATGAATTAATTTAAAACAAGTTGTAGTGTTGTGTTAAACAATTTCCATATAAATCGTTAACTATAATTTTTTAAAATTCGACGCGATCGTTCAATAAATAAATTATCAAAATTAAATTTTATCCGCCAAGTGAAGGGCTCTTCTATGCATGCCCTATCAACATTCTATAAGCCAGCAGCACGGTAACGTTTCCTTTCCTTCGCTTCATCTGTGATCAGTGCAAATGCATTAGCACTTGTCACTGATCAGCAATCCGGGTGCACTCAGCTGTGGTCATTGAACTGCACGGTCTGAGGTATTGAAAGCAGCAATAGGCATAACACTATTGTTGTTTTTTTTTACCTCGCTGTGTCGTTGACTGCTGCTGGTGGCGCCCAAATATTTGTGTTGTTGTGTGTCGCTTTTTTTCTTTTTTGCTTTTTTGTTTTTGCCTTCAGCATGCAGAATTTTATTTTAGATTTCTGCAACATTCGCGGATTAAGAGCAAATCGGTTTTCGGTGTACTGCCACCTTAACTCAAAAAATCCGGCAATTTTTGCGCTAAGTGAAACCAAGGTCGTTTCTGATGCTGATATTAATCAGTATCACGTCCCTGGTTACAGCTTCGTGCCTCTTTTTTCTCAGCATAGAGGGATCGCAGTATATATTCGGAATGATGTGGCCTTTACTATTCTTCAAGATTTTCCTTCTGCTAATCCAGAGTTTAATTATATCTGGATTAGGTTCAAACTTCACAAGCACATCATATACTTCTGTTTCCTTTATCGCAGCCCAAATATGTCTGATGACGACACGGTATTCGTATTTGACAATATCTCCAACAATATTGATCATTTGCTTTCTGTTTCCCCCTCTTCCGAAATCGTCCTGGCAGGCGATTTTAATGTTCATAATATACCGTGGCTCAGACATTCTTCTACCACAAGTCCTGCGGGCCGTTTCGTTGAACTCTTCTGTGAATCATTTAATTTGCAACAGCTAGTGGATGCACCAACGCGAATTCCTGATGCAGCTGGAGATAAAGCTAATTTACTCGACTTGTTTCTAACATCTCATCCTGACAAATATTCCATTTCAGTCGGTTCCCCTCTTGGAAATTCAGACCATTGTTTAATCACGGCTCAATTTACCACCTCAAACCTGTGCCGACCAACTGCTCCACCTACAAGTAGGCTTCTTTGGCACTATAAGAATGCTGATTGGGAAAGTCTCAATAAGTATCTTAAAGAAATTGATTGGTCGGTCTGTTTTGCTTCGAGGGATGTTGATGAATGCACATTACAATTTAGTAACATACTAAATCTTGGCATGCGTGAATACATTCCGTATTCTTACAGCAGGTCTCAACAACAGCATGATCGCTCCTGGTTTAACGATAAGTGCAACCAAGCTATAAAAGCGAAAGAGTCTGCTTTTCGCGCCTATCAATTGCATCCATGTCCGGAAATGAAACAAGTCTACAAGACTGCACGGAACACCTGCAAGTCCATTATCCAGAGAGAAAAATTTCCTTTTGACCAGAATATTAGACAAAGAATCTTGACAAGCCGCAAAGGTAGCAAAGGTTTCTGGTCCCTGGTCAAAACCATCAGGAACAATTTCACCAGTTCCTCTATACCTTCACTACTTAATAATGGTGAAGTGATTGTTGACTCCCTGGATAAAGCTAATATTTTAGCTGCTAGATTCGCTTCAAATTCTCGTCTTCCACCAACTTCACAAACACCTGTTTTGCATCGCCCGTGTGAATGTGTACAAGAGCCAATACACCTTCGTACGAGGGATGTGGTCAGGGTCCTTAAGGGGATCAACGTCTCCAAAGCCGCAGGTCCTGATGGTTTTTCGCCCCTGTTAATTAAAAGCTGCGCCTCATCCTTGGCTAAACCTCTGCGCAAACTCTTCTACTTGTCTTATTCGACAGGAAAATTTCCAACTGCTTGGAAGCTAGCTCACGTTCAGCCTATTCCTAAGAAAGGAGAGGGTAGCGATCCCTCAAATTATCGACCAATTGCCATCACTTCGATTCTTTCAAAGGTTTTTGAATCTATCATTAACTCAAAATTAATGAAGTATCTAGAAACTAATCATCTCATCAACGATCGCCAATATGGCTTCCGAGCTGGACGCTCATCTGGAGACTTGCTGACCTTTCTTACGGAACGTTGGAATCGTAGTCTTCACAATTTTGGTGAGTCTAAAATCGTTGCCCTAGATATTTCAAAAGCCTTTGATAGAGTCTGGCATCCAGCCCTTTTAGCCAAACTCAAAGCACTTGGTCTCTCCCCTCCTCTTGTATTATGGATTGAAAGTTTCCTATCTAGTCGCGAAATACGTGTTGTATTAGATGGCGTTACGTCTGAACCGCATCCCATAAATGCCGGTGTACCTCAAGGCTCTGTTATCTCTCCAACTCTCTTTTTAATTTTCATTAATGATCTGCTTTCCCTTACTTTCAATCCCATCCATAGTTTCGCAGATGACAGTACTCTTGATTTCGCTTACTCCTTTGACACTCTTGCAGAATCCAGGGGGAATGCTGCATGTGTTAAACGAGATTGCATGACTAGATCATTGAATAACGATCTTGCCAATATCCTCGCTTGGGGCAAAGCGAATCGCGTCGAATTCAATGCATCAAAGTCCCAAAGCTGTCTTATCTCATTAAAACAAGATCATAACTTAACCACACCCGTTTCTTTTGATGGAGCATTCATTTCTGATTCACCGTCACTAAGCATTCTTGGCATTAATATTTCCAGTAAGTTAAACTGGACAGATCACATCTTCTCTGTTGCCAAAGAAGCATCGAAATGTCTTGGATTTCTGAAAAGGTGTAAGAAATATTTCAGCCCGTCAAATCTAGCGCTCCTCTACAAGTCCTACATTAGACCTAGAATGGAATACAACTCCCATATATGGGCCGGGGCTGGTCGCACAGCCTTAGCTTCATTGGATATTGTCCAAAAGAGAGCCTTCAAGCTCATTGGCGATTTGGCAATAACTTGTCATATCGACTCACTCGAGCACCGCCGCAATGTTGGATGCCTTTCGCTCCTTTATCGCTATATGCATGGTCAATGTTCTGATGAAATATCTAGTCTAATCCCTTGTAGAATGATTCCTGCACGCAATACTCGCGCTGCAAACCGCGCACATCCTTTAACCCTTCAAATTACTTTCGGCCGTACAGTAAAATTCAGAGATGCTTTTTTATCCCGAACAGTGCGAATGTGGAACAGCTTACCATCTTCTGTTTTTCCTCCGGCATACAATCTGCGGAAGTTTAAGGGCGACATACATCGGCACCTCCGCCACTTTCCTCATATCCCCTAATCCTTTCCCTATCTCCTTCCTGCCATGCTGTGCTTTGCATCATAGGGTATCCCCTGAGCTTGGCTTAATAATATATAAAAAAAAAAAAAAAAAAGCAATCAATTGGTTCTGTTTCCTCCCCAAAACTTAGCGGGCTGCTAAAGATAAATTATATTCATTGCCTGGGGTCCATTTTTGTAAAAAGTTTTTCTGCTGGATTATCTCAGACATTGTAGCTTCAACTTCATTTATCTTGGGTATTGCAGCTTCGACTTCATTTTCAATTTCGTCTTCATCGTTATTACTAAATCTTACTTCAACCCCAGTCTGTAATTTCTTTTTGTGGAAACGGTTCGGATCTGAATTTTCTTCATCACCGGAATCTGAATCTGTGTCGCTATTGACCTCATGAGGCTCCAAATACACATCGTTGGGCAACTGAATATCATCTGTTCATTAAGTTCTCTATTGCTTCCAATATATCTGCAACAATCACGCAACTTCTGCTGCAAAAAAGAAATCAAAAATGCTTTAAGTGACAATTGGTGCGTTTGGGAACCACCTATAAAGGACGTTCCAAAATCAAGAAAAAATATTTGGCTCATATCTTATATTTATTGAACTAATAAGCTTTAATCTATTGTGAAAATATAACAAAACAAAATTATCAGAAATATAACTGTTTGCAGACTTACCAATATATTTGAAATGCGGGGTCCATGTTCACAGCACAACAAAATTCATCCAGTAAAAAAAAAACTACAAATTTTAATATCTGATTTTTCTGGGAACCCCCTGTGTGAAGTCACCCAAGACAGAGAATGTGGAATAAAAATAACGAGACAAATCCCGGTAGCATCTTTGCTGGAAATTTCTGGTATTTCGCAAAAGGTGTAAAAAATATTTCAGCTCCTTAATAAATCTAATACAGAATTAGCAACATTGGATATTGGTCAAAAGATAACCTTCAAACTCACTGGCGATTTGGTAGAAACTTGTCGTGCAATGTTGGTCACCTTTTGCTCCTTAATCGCTACATGCATATGGTCAATGTCCTGATGAAAAATCTAGTATGATCCCTTGTAAGATTGTTTCCAGCACGCAATACTTGCTCTGCAACCCGGGCACATCGTTTTACTCTTGAAAATATTATCGATAGTACAGTACAATTGGGTGATGTTTTTTTTATCCAAATGTTGCCTCCGCCGCTATTTTTTTAGTGCGATAAAGAAACATTTCATAATTGAGGAAAAGTTTTGTATTTTTCAATCACTTTTCCAATTAATTGTACATGATTAGGATGGCGCTGCAATATTGCGACTAATGGAAAGAATCGGCCAAGTGCGGGTCGGACTCGCACACGAAGGGTTCCGTACCAATCGTACAAAATTTAATACGATGTGTATTTTATTAATTTTTTCAAATGAGAGGAGGCATCATGTGACAAAATAATGCTGCCATTTGAAAAAAATTATGCCTACTTATGATAATAATAATGAATGAGAATAAAACGAGGAAAAAAGGGCCGAAAAAGTCAGGTTTCTTGTATGGGGCCCCCTTTAATATTTAATTTAATTTAATTCTTCTGTTATAGCGGCAATAGAAATACACACTCTGTGAAAATTTCAACTGTCTACCTGTTACGGTTCATGAGATACAGCCCGGTGACAGACAGATGGACGGACATCGGAGGCTTAGTAAAAGGGTTCCCGTTTTTACCCTTTGGGTACGGAACTCTAAAAACCACGCAAGCAGTAGTCATGCAAAATTATTGTTGGAAATTTTTCCCAATAATTTGTTTTTTTAGCTTTCAAACATGCAAGATTTATTGCAGACACTAATTTACTGCAAATTTATTGCTCATCTGTACATAACCTTAGGCCTTCTTCCTTTTTGAATAAGGAGCTCTTCAAATTCTCTTTGTTCGTAAGGTTATTTAAAAAAAAGAAATCATGGAAAAGGTATCTCCTTTTTCAATTTTATTATTTTGATCTCCGTAAGCTTTACAACATCGCCTTTGATATCTTTTATGTAGTTGCTACCCATCAGTCAGCTCAAGTGTTTCAAATCGAAAAAATCAAAATGAGCCAATTCGTGTGTACCTGATAAGGATTACTTGGTTTTTTACTGGTGAGGGATAACAATTGAGCCACTTTGAAAAGGTTTTCAATTTGTTTCTCTGTAAATAAATGCACAGAATCTACCTTATTTTGAGTGTACTCACAGATTAGAAATTTATGATTTTTTGTCTTAATTTTATTCGTTTCAACGGCATATGCGAGTATAGTAATAATGTAATATATTATTGTTCTAACCACAGAGGTTGTCAGAATAGAATGTAAATTCAAGTTGTAATCAAAATTCGTTTCTAAATAAGTTCTTCAATAAACAGGATCCTATTTCGTTTGTACCGCACTTACCTTCACCTTCTTCCCAGAACACTCAATGTATACTATGTGACGGGTTCTTTATGGATTATAGTCGAGGACTTGCTTTGTGATGGTAGTGTTATCGCGTCGTAACGTGCGGCCAATCCAATTTCATTTTCTTATTATTATTGCCTTGTCGATCCTGTACCACAGGTTTGCAATCATTTTGTTATAAATTGGGGTACTTATCACGATTTGCAATCATATAGAAGTGCTGTTTTCTCAATTGGAGTTGAAAAGGCGTAACTTTGTTTTAACTGAGATCTCAGTGTAGCTCGATATTCAGGATAGCTGCGAAAAATACTATGCTGGATTTGTTTCTTTTTGTGTACCACCAGATTCGGTAATTATGCTATCGCGGTAATAGATACAAAATGTCTGCACTACCTCCACTATTTCATTATTCACTTGCGTTTCGCGGAGGGGAGCTTATATTAATCCGCATTTCTTTAGTTTTCGCTAGGTTGAGCTTTCAAATCAGATAGACTGTTTTATGCACAAGATTTTGTATTATCATATTAAGGTCCTAGTGTCTATGGGACAACAAGCAGATGTCATTGGTATATTTTAAATCGGTGTTGGCCATCACACACGAGTATTCTTGATGCAGTATGCATACCGGTTTTCTAGGGCAGAAGTGAGAAGAAGCAAACAGATATCTCTACACTTTAGAGAGATATTTCTTTGTTTCTTCTCACCTGTTCCCCAGAAAACCTGTTCGCATGCTGCATCAGGAATAATCGTGTGGGATGGCCCTGATTAAAATCTTAATATGCCGATTGGTGGCTTTAAAGCGAATATTAATCTTTCTAAAGTAAATGAACATACGCGTCCTATATTTTGCAAAGCACCACATCAAGTGCCGTTTATGATAAGAAATAAAGTTAATAAGGAAATTGACAGGTTAGTGTCTCAAAATATTCTTGTGCCGTTTAAATCAGCTAAATGTGCGTCACCGATTTTTGTGGTATCAAAGCTAAACAGCGAAGTGCGTTTATGTATAGATCTCAAGAAAACATTAAATAAGTTCATTGATATTGAACTGTATCCCTTACCACTTCCAGAAGATCTCTTTGAAAGCCTCTCAAATTATAAATATTTCTGTGTTTTAGATTGTGTGGCATATCTTCAAGTGCAAGTTGATGACGAGTATTTGGATTGAGTAGTACCCTGGCAATTTGGCAATCGATAATAGATCAGATTCTGTTAGGAACAAATGCGGTTACGTATTTAGAGGATATTTTGATTTGTGGAAAATCATATGAGGAATGTCAAGAACGAATAATAGAAGTTCTAGAACGGTTAGAGAAACACAATGTTCGGATTAATGTAGAAACGTGTAAGTTTTTAATACAGGAAGTTAAATATTTAGGCCATTTGGTAAAAGAGGGAAAGATTAGTCCCACAGATGAGAAACTCGAAGCAATAGATAGAGCATCGGAGCAGACCTGTAAAATTCCAAGTACAAGTACCAGTACAGTACCAGTACCTTGACTTGAAATATTTTAAATACAAGTACAAGTCCCGCTACTGATACTTAAAAATATTTCAAGTACAAGTCCAGGTACTGGTACTGATACAGTACTTAAGTACCAATGTACTTAATTACTTTACAGATCTGCACCAGAGCCTAAAGATAAAAAATCGTTACAGGCGTATGTGGGTCTCTTCAATTATTATCCACAGTTTATACCCAACTGTTCGGCACAACTAAGGGCCATGTATGATTTATTGAAAAAATATGTTAAATTTAGATGGTCTGAAAAAGAAAAATCTTGTTTGAAAAAAAGTAAGCAGCTTTTGAAAAGCAACACAGTATGAGGGTTATACGATCCAAGAAAGCCTATCGTGATATTAACTGACGCCAGCCCATTTGGGGGGCTCTCAGTCATTTGGTAAATGGGGTTAAAAAGCCGATGAGATTTGTATAAAGGTCTCTCACTAATTGGAGCCAATTACACAGGGAAGCGTTTGCCATAGTATTTGCCGTTGAGCATTTTCACAAATATATCTACGGGCATGAGTTCACACTTCACACCGATAATCAGGTGCTAACTGAAATTTTTAGTCCTTCGAAAAAGACCTCCGTTGTAGCTGCAGCAAGACTATAAAGGTATGCAGTAAAACTAAACATGTACTCGTATAAAATTGTACCTCGTAAAGCAAAATCCATGATACATGTTGATGCGTTATCGCGTCTACCCTTACTACAAACCAAGGAACATTTCGATGAAATAATGTGATTAAGTTGTTAAATTTTTCATAGGAGTTACCAATAAATATCGAAGAAATAAAGCTTCCACGCTAAGTGATAAAGTTTTTAAAATATGGTTGGCCAAAAGGGGTCCCGGTTGATTTTATATCGTTTTTCCGTGTTAAAAATTAGTTAAGTTTAGATGAAAATTGCATTATATACCGAAATGGATTAGTAATTCCAGAGAAATACAGACCGTTGTTAGTTAGTAACTTACATAAAAGCCATACAGGTGTTGTTAAAATGAAACAGCTCGGAAGGCAATATATTTGGTGGCCTGGCATTGATGCTGATATAATGGACTTCGTAAGAAATTTTCAATCATGTCAGCAGATGCAAAACGCATCTACAGTCACAATGAATTCTTGGACAAATACACAGTATCTGTTTCAAAGGGTTCATTTACATTCAGTGTGTAATGGAAAAATTAGAATATATGATCTCGATATTTGGTTTTTTTGGAGAAATAGTTTCGGACAATGGACCGCCTTTTAATTCGTTGGAGTTTAAAAAATTTACAATGAAATACAACATTAAATTAATAAAGTCTCCGCCTTACCACCCACAATCCAATGTCGTTGCCGAGAGAAATGTTCAAACAGTCAAAAAATGTTTGAAGAAATTCTTACTTGATAACCGAACTAAAAATCTTGATATTAAAAAGTTTTTATTTACGTATCGAAACACGGTGTCATCATCAACGTGTTGCACCCCAGCAGAACAAATATTTAAGTACAAATTAAAACTTCCTTTAGATTCAAAAATTAAGATATAAAATTAAAAGAAACGAAGATTATAAATATAATAAAATAACAGACAAAAAATTAGATTACAAACAAGGTTTTAAGGGGGGTTATTACTGAAATCTTAAAAAACAAGTAAAGTTTGCGTCAAAGCTGTGCATATTATCGTTATCAAAATTCCGCATAGTTTGAGAAAAAGCATAAACTTATAAAGATTTCTGTGTTTTATACGTATATAATTAGCTTTAGAAAATTCTCAAATTCATGAAATTTGCAAAGTTTGGTACATAATAACGTAATAATGGTACATCAAGTGGGTAAATTTGTACTTGAGTATGGAAGATCTTGAAGTGGGAGAGGAAGTGACGGAGAAAAAACTAGTAAAAAAGTGTTGGTTACTAATATATTTTGGTTTGAAAGTTACTATTTTCAGAAACGAATAACTATCACAATTATGATATTATTGGAAAGAAAGTTCAATTTGTAACAAAGGTCGAACCTTTTTCTGTTTATTTTGAAAAACTCAAATTGTTTAGTGCAATGATAAAAGAAATAAAGTCAACAATATTTACCATTGTAACGACAAAAATTTCTTGCTTTTATATATTTTGCATACAATTTGGCGTTTTTAATTCATTTCATCACCGTCAGATGGAATGATGTGCTTTCGGGAAACATTCACTTGTTTTGAAAGCTCTGCGACGCGCTGTAGTGTGCAGGCTCGAAAAGTATATGAGTGTAGATTTCGCGGGATATTTTAAGTTTTGTCATTGGTAATTTTTTATTTTTGCTTGGGAAGCGAAAAATTATTTTGGCAGTTCTATTTATAATGTATTTGTTTCTGATTGTGAGTAACTATTATTTAATCATGGGACGTGTTAGTAAAATTCAGTCCAATAATTATGGAATAAAGAAGAGAAAACTGAATGTTACTAGGTATGTAAATTTGTGTACCTATATGAAATATATAATCCTATTAGCCGTTACACAGTAAAACTAACAACTTTGTGTAATTTGATGATTTTGATGAAATTTGATGACATATGACTGAGATACGGTCTTTTGAAATTTGAAAAATGTGGGAAATTTTGCTTAGTAGATGAAACTTTATCCTCGTATCTCCATGAAATAAACGTTATTTATTTTGGGAAGCTTTGAGGTTTCCGAGAAAAATTAATCAAAATTATTTTTCTGAATTTTTTTTTTTTCAAGGATAATGGATATTTCGGTTATCCTTGAATAACTCAAAATGTGGAGTCCCAATATTTTTTATATTATTGTATAGATCTTAATTCCTAATGGGTTTTAGTGAAGCTGTAGGAAGGAGAAAATGGTTGTTGGTAAACATTTAAGTATGTCAATTTGAGGTACAAAAACCTATTCCAATATTTCTGAAATGAAGCAATCCCTTTATTTTATAAAAATATACCTGGAACTAATCTCACAAATTGTTTTGATTTTATGACAAAAGACTGTTTTTTTGTGATTTTATTTAAAAAAAATAATTAGTAATAAATAAAATAATAATAATTAATAATAATAAAAAACATAAGGATTTAAAAAATTATTAAAAGGTTGTATTTTATAGCAATTAGCAACAGTGAATGAAAACGAAAAAATAATTATTTTTAATAGTTATTATTCTAATCAAATATAATAGCAAAGTTAAACGCATCGTTTCGCGGAAGGGGGGGGGGGTTACGATTTTTAGTACTTCTTCCAACAAGGTGTGGGATTCATCTCAGATGATAGAAAACCGTCTCAGTTTCCAATGAATGCCCAACTAGCTGTCACCTTCCGTCGAAAGTTGTAGGCCGTCAAAGTAAAAAAATTCATAACTTTTTCAAATTTTAACGCCATAATGCATGATAACTGTAAAATTTTTTTACAAGACTTAGACACCCCAGAAGGTTACCCTTAATTTGACTATGCACATGTACCTGCCAAAATGCAACCATTTTTTAAAATATTCCCGTAACTGACGATGGTAATCGCATCTACTACTAAGCAATTCCACGCAAAATTAGCAAAACTAATGAAATTATGAATCATAGAAACAAAACTTCAATGTCTTCATAAAATTTAAGGCCGAAACACAGTGCGGGCATACACGACTTCGACTTAGCCGACGTTTGATAGCTTCGGCGTAGTGAACTTTCGTTTTCAGACTTTTATGTGTTGTCAATGTAAATAATTGGAAGAATTTATACATTTTTTCTAGATTTCTATAATCCCGGCATTTTAAGTTATAAATTAAGTCCGCATCTAGCAAAAAACTAATCAACTTTTCTTGCGACATTTTTATTTTATTTATTTATTAAAGCAGTTCAAGGTGTTGAAATTTCCCTACTCTTAGAATTGCACTACATTCAAATCAGCTGCTGACTTAAATCATGTTTGTGAGATCTGTGCTAAAGCGAAAGGGGGGTGCCGGTTGTAAAGGATAACTCAGCTTTTATGTTCAAATATAAAATTTTTATTCAATATATATTTGCTTATTCAATTCCCTAACCTATTATTGCAATTCATTTACTTATAACTATTATTCTAAACCTAAGTTAATTCAAATAATTTATACAAATATTCAAATGTTCCAAAAAAATGCTGCTACAGAGGCTGGCTCCTTTTACTCTGAAAGAAAGAGAAGAAAATCCACAATGAACTTAATGAAGTAAGTCAAAAATAAAATAGAAATTTCTTTGCTGCCCGTCTAAGCACGGTAGCAGTAATAGAAATAACGAATTTGGCAGAAATATGTTTCTGCAGCAGGAACAAGTTCCTGCTTACATAAACGATAGTATAAAGCAGAAGTAGATGCAGTAGGAGTAAATTTCTACTCAGGTGGGAAATGAAAAATAAGCAGAACTAGATTTCTGCAGTAGGAGTAAATTCCTATTCAGGTATGGGATAGAAATTAATTCAGAAGTAAATTTCTGCAGTAAGAGTAAATTCCTACTTAGGTGTGGGATGGAAAATAGCAGAATGAAATTTCTGCAGTAGGAGTAAATTCCTACTTGAATGGAAGCAAATTGGATATTGGATAATTCGGAAAATCAGGGTAAATTCTGATGTGTTCAGATCAAATTCTGAATTGGGAATTGGTGATTCTGCTGCAGCTCGTCGCCTTTTTATAGCCGCCGCGAACCTCTACGTTTCGGCTTCACGCTGGGTTGCTTGGCAACGATCCGTCTCAATGTCGTTAACTTTGAAGGCGGCGTCCTGCAGTGACGTCATAGTGGAACCATTAAAGTTGCACTGAACTCTGACTGCGACGAAGGCGATAACATTTGGTGTGATGTGTTGACATTTTGACATGTCAATTTGTAATCATACAGCAGTAGGTAGGAAAATGGTAAGTGTGCAATATTTATTTTATTTATTAGTTATTTATGAGAATTTTTGTTGTTTATTTTCAGATTTCATGATATGCAGGATATTTGTAGGATATATTTGTGATGAAGGATCTTACTAGTCAGATAAGTATATTGGAGTTTCACAAATAAAATTGATTCTTTGTGTCTTCTTTTTATGTATTTTTAGGGAATACATTATTTGACGGGACATTCATAGGAATCGGGGTATATCGTGGGAAACATACACTATGTGGATTGAACAATGTTTCCAAACGCCAAATTTGCGATGGAGTAGAAACTATGTAGATCTATCTCCAACGTTTGCTGAGCGCAGTGCGCGCAGCCGACTTCACCATTAGAAGTTGCCCAACTTCTTCTCATGTAGTCTACAGGAATTCCCAACGCCTGCTGCGCTCACGCTCGCACTGTGTTTCAGCCTTTAAACGGATATGATATTGGGTTTTTCTTTTTCATGACACCCCGCATTCCGTCAACTGACCCGGCTTTTAATCCACGAGCTACGATTTCGTAGTTTCACTCTTCTGGACTTAAATGATTAACTTCCATTCTATACAATTTTCTTATTTTCAAAGTACTATGCCAAGAAAGAAAGAAATGTATCTTGGAGGCATTAACACAAAATATTCAATAAAAAGCAATTGAAAGTTATTGAGGAAGTCGTACCTATGATTGGAGTTTAAAGAACAAAATACGAAAACAAACATTTCTTGACTTTCTTTAAAAACACAACCTTGGAAGAATTTAACTTGTAATAAATGTAGGTATAACCATTTGGTGCATTACCGGGAAATTAACTATTCCATAATAACTGGGAAAGAAATGTAGCAAATCGAAATGGAATCACATACATAAGTATGCATACGTGTATAAAAAAAAACAAAACTCATTTCAGCTTGACTAACTACTTAACTAGTATTTATCTAAAATAATTCACTGTATTCTTAACCTACTTACTTAAAAATTTATACGGCTAGTTGTCAAATACAAGAATTGAAATACGAATTTTTCGTATTCCCTAGAATCAGACGAGGATACGCAAGCGTCTCAGTGACAAGAATACGAATGATCTCATCTACACTGGAATAGACGTGGATGTTCACACGTCTCAAGAAATAGAAGACGGAAGATCTTCTATTCACTAGAACAGTCTATTTAGGTGGATGGTCTCAACTAAATACACTGGTGGTTGGATTCAGAGAATGTTCACTCCTAATGACAATTTGATCTTGTAAACTATCGGTCTATGAGATCTTGATCGGTCGACCTCTGGAGATCAACTGATTTCTTCGAATTGAATAGAATAATTTATTTAGCGACTATTATGAACAAGTCTTTCTTAAATATGTTGTTATCTATTAAAGTTTAACTCTAACTATAAATGCTATACTTACGAGCTAGTATAAAATTTGGCCCTGAGTTCCTACGATGATTGAACTGTAGTTCCTTATCTATTGCCTATGAAATATCTATTATTTATTTTTTTAACATTAACGATGTTATTATTTAGCCCTATACTACCTATAACTATGTAATTCAAAATGTTAATCCTAACAAAAAAAAGTAAAATTACACCTTATTAAATCTAACTTATTTATATCTTAACTATCTTCTATGGGAATTTTGTTCCAGTCCAGTTTGGTAGAAGGGGATACCATCGTGGGTGTTCGTAAAAAGCTCTTCATGGTCTTGAACGTTTATGACGAAGGGCGACAGGTACGCATTTGCTATGTTGGTTTTCTTAATTTTGGCTTCTGCATATTCCCTGAATTTGAACATTTTGCTGAATCTAATTCCGAGATACTTTATCGAGTCTTTCGGTTTGATCTCAAAGCTAGTGAGAGTTAGGGAGGCTTTTTTGCAAATGCTTGCGATTCTGACAGTCCTTTATGTAGGCTTACGAAGGAGGATAAAGTCGGTTTTATCAAGGTTTAACTTAAATCCCTACTTATTGTAATAATACATCAGATCCATTAACTTTCTCCTGATGCTAAGAATTGCATAATTCGGGCTAGGGGCGGATATGCTTTTTATCGAAGGTAGTGGAAAAGCTAATGAATAGGCAATTGGTTGAGTATTTGGATTCGAGGGAGCTCCTAAGCAAATGGCAGTCTGGCTGCTAAACAGCAGTACTGCGAGTGTCCACTGACATTAGAGCTGCCCTAGATCAAAACAATTTGGCTGCCTTGGCACTGCTCGATTTTTCGGAGGATTTTAACAGCGTTGACCTGGGGATCTTATTTCAGAAACTCAATTGCTGCTTTGGTTTTAGTCCCTCTGCCGTCGCTCTTATCCTGGACTTTTTGGTCGACAGTAAGGAGGTGGTGAAAGTGGATGCTAATACTTCCTGTTCCCTCAATCTTCTGTCTGGCGTTCCTCAGGGCTCAATACTGAACCCTTTGTTATTTAGTTTATTTATAAATGATATCCCTGAAACCGTTCGGGACGTCAGCGTGCACATGTATGCTGACGATGTGCAGGTCTACCTAAGCAGACCTATTGGATTCTTTGAGGACTGTATTGGTCGCATTAATGTTGATTTAGATTTGGTCGGAGGCTAATGACCTAAAGTTAAACCCTGACAAATCCCAATGTATTGTCTTCCATAATGGCACTTTTGATTCGCATGATTTACCTCCTGTGGTCTTGGATGGTACAATTTTGAATTTGATACCCAAAATCTAGGCATTATTTTGAATCAACATATGAAATGCTGCGACAATACAAGATTAATTATCAGTAAGGTTTATGCTGTTCTTCGTAGGCTCTGGCTCTGTGCTGACTCATTATCTTTTGAAATCCCATCAAAACTGATTAAAAGTTTAAGTCTACCTTACTACTTACTTACTTTCGGCAGTTTGATTTACCCTAGACTGGATAGCGTTTGTCTTCGAAAGACGGAAGTTGCCTTTAATGATTGTATCCGCATAAATAATAATAAATGACTTCGTAGGTTTGGCCATGTTTCACCTTACCGTACAAAATTGCTGGGTTGCTCAATACTAGATTATCTGGAGCAAAGAGGGCTGATTCAATTTTATAACCTATTATGCACAAACAATCCGTATTATCTGCGTGAATTTTTCCAGCACACAACTTCGCAACGTAATCACAATGTGGTAATATCCTGTTTTCATAAATCAGTAATGGAGGTCTCTTATCCTGTCCAGATAGCCCGTATCTGGAATAGTCTTCCCCCTAGTTATCAGAACGCGCGATCTGTCAGTGCTTTTAAGGATCTTATGAAGGTCCACACTTTCAATTAATTTTGCCCATTTTAATTTTCATATACTTATCCTGTCTCACAGCGTAGCCCACTTTCGTAATTTTTATAATTTTTTTCTTTCTTATAATTTTTAATTTTCAATACTGTTTAATATTTTGTTTTATTTCATGTGTATCAGTTATAATTTTCTTTTTATTTAGTTTTTAATTTTTCTGCCTCTGTTTTTTAGTAGTATACCTTTTCAGTTATTTTCGTCATTTCCAATTTTTGTAGGTTTTTAATTTTTAATTTAATTTTAGATATTCTCTATATTCTCATGTATTTGTTTAAAATATTTCTTGTACTAAAAAGATTGTAAAATCTTGCGTACGTTTTGCCAGTCCAATAAATATTGTAGAGTATTGCTGCAGAGCTTTAGTTGAGGTGAAAAAGGAATTTATTATAAATTAAACACTTGGCCTCGTTGACTGGCTGTCACAGAATGCTTTTTATTTTCTAATATAACACTGGTTATAGAGACTAGGTGGTACCAACTTAATATTTGCTATGCTACGTTTATACATGTTCAAGATATGAATTTACAGATACTACAGCTCGGCTATCCTGACCTTTCGACGACCTCGTCGAATATTTATACTCCTCGTAACTTTTTATATCCGTAACTATTATAATCATAGTTGGAGAAACTTATATTTTCTATCATAATATAGCAACTAACTATCATAAGCCATAATGATCATAATAATTAACATAATGCTCTTTTTTTTTTGGTAACTAAAATTTTATCATAAATGTCATAAAAAGAATTCATAATGGTTATAATAAAAATTATTATATAATCATATTCTAGGTCAAACATAAATCCACATAGTCCATAGTTATAATAGTACACAATAATTAGAACGTAATTCATAGCTATATAGCATACATAATCGGAATCATAATAATTAGCCTAAGATATCAATGTGTTACAATTGGTAGTTGGCAGAAAATGTCGTAGCATAAGATAATATATATATTTTTTTTTTTGTTTTCGTTGTAGACCGCTCATAACTGCTCATTGTCATTTACTATAACTTCCTCAGATATTTCATCAGTAACTGAAATTTTGTTCCTTAAATCTGGCATCCATAACTTAATTTTAGATGAATCAAAGATTCCTTCGAAAGGGACGTGTGCAATTTGAAATCCATTTACATCTCCTATCAGGTATCTTCTATTCGGTAATATTTTTTTAATTTCATAAGGTCCTTTAAACTTAATAGCTAACTTCTTTAGACCTGGAGGTGGTGGACGCCGTATTACTACTAAGTCACCCTCTTCATAAATAATAGACTTCGTTTTGCACTTTCGGTCATAATACTGCTTATTATATTTTTGAGTAGCCTCGTTTTTCTTAATAGCTTTTTCTCTAGTAAGATCTACACATAATTTTGAAGTCAGGTTATCATTAAAAAAATCAAAGAAATGAGATTCATAAGGTGGTCTTTGTCGAATTCCAAAGACGACCTCTGAAGGCGAAGATCCAATAGGTCTACAATATGTGTTGTTAAATACATATTCAACTTTAGATATAACGGTATCCCCTTCATTTTCAACTTCTGATAATTTTGAAAGAATTGGTGGTAGGAATCTGTTCATCCGTTCTACAGCTCCGTTTGAGCGCGGGCAAGCTGTAGCCACTAAAACATGTCTGATTCCTAGTTTTTGAAGACAGTTAGCAAATTCTATTGATGTAAATGCACTACCTCTGTCTGAAATAAGACGCCTAGGCACACTGTAATTAGCGAAATAGTTCTGTATGTGTATAATAACTTCTTTTGCATTGGTGGTTTTTGTTGGATATATTTTCACGAACCGCGAGAATGCATCCACAATCATAAAAATGAATTGATTTTGTGATTTGGATTTAACTAGGGCTCCATAGTGATCTATGTGTATGGTGTCAAAAGGGACTGAAATCTTATCTATATTCTGTAGAGGATCGAAACGTTTCAAATCGATTGGGTTATATGCAAGACATTTCAAACAATTTGCAATATACTCTTTAACATGATCATTGATATTTGGAAACCAATAGGCTTGCTTAATCAAATCGATCGTTTTACTAACTCCAACATGACCGATATTATCATAGCATGATCTAATTACATTGCTTCTCATTCCTGCTGGGACATAAAACAATAATTTATCCTTGCTTTTCCTATATAATAATCCGTTTCGACATTCCCATAATGAACTTTCTTTTCAAAACTATCCTCCGAAATCGACAGAATCATGAGTCGCGATAAAGCGTCAACATGCTGCATTCGGTTCCCGTCTCTATGTACAATTTCGAAGTTATAATTTTGCAATTCTAAAGCCCATCTACTAATTCGGGGATTGATATCCTTTTTATTTAACGTGAGTTTGAGCGAATTGCAGTCTGTTATAATACGAAATGCTATACCTTGCAAATAGACATGAAAACGTTTCAAGGCGTAAATGATTGCTAACGTATCTAATTCAAAACTATGATATCGGGACTCTACTTCTGTTGTCCGTTTACTAAAAAACATGATGGGGTGAAATTGTCCATCATCTTGTTTTTGCAATAGTACACTACCATAACCTGAGCTAGAAGCATCACAGTGAAGCGCAGTTTCTGCAAGAGGGGAGTATATGCGTAACACCGGGGAAGAAACAAGTTTCTGCTTCAAAATCTCGAAAGCTCGTACTTGGTCTTCGTTAAATACAAATTTTGAGTTCTTTTTCAATAGGTCCTGTAAAGGCTTTGACACTTTCGCGAAATTTATTATAAATTTCCGAAAATATCCCACTAAACCTAAAATGCGTTGTACTTCCTTGGTAATGGGTAACTTTTTATAGCATCAATGTGTGCCATGCTGGGACGAATACCTTGACTTGATACCTCATATCCCAGATACGTGATCGCTTTCATAAGAAAATGACATTTACTCCATTTTAATTCTAAACAGTTTTTTCTTAAGAGATCAAAAACTTCCTTTAATATTTTCAAATGGTTATTAATATTTTCTGAGGCTACTAGAATGTCATCTAAATAAATGAGCACTTCGCCTCTCTTCAGTAAATTAGAAAACACCTCATTAAGGAATCTTTGAAAATTTGAAGGGCCATTACATAAGCCAAAAGGCATCTTATTGTATTCATATTGGCCATTTTTGGTCACAAAAGCAGTAAATTTTTTCGAATCGTTCGAAAGTTTAACTTGATGAAAACCATGTTTCAAATCCAGCGCACTAAAAAGTTTGTTATTCCTTAATTTATCAAGGTGATCTTCAATAAGGGGCAACGGGTACCTATCCTTTACCGTAATTTTGTTTAACTCTCGGTAATCTATACAGAGACGTAAGGAACTATCTTTTTTCGGTACTAAAACAACGCGAGAGGCATACGGCGAGTTAATATTCTGAATAATATTCTGTTTCAATAAATCCTCAATAATAGAATCGACTTGCTTCTGTTCATAATATGACAATCTGCGCGGAGTAAAATAAAATGGCTGTTGCGACGTCACATCAATTTTCATTTCATAATGAGTCACTGGCTAGATGGTCCTAGATATAATAGACCATATAAGTAAACATTTTTAAAAATATCCATAAATTTTGATTTACTCACAGTATCCACTGGTCCTACCTCTACTTCATCCAAAAGTTTTTCATCTTCACTTATATATTCTATTCTGTAAAGAGCAGCTATGAAATGATCCTTCTCCTCCAATGGTGCATCACGATGTATTTCAAGCTTATCGTTAAATATAAATGTCGTGTTTGGATATGTTATGACATCTCTACCAAGTAAACAATTGTTGCACATTGCATTGTCAGGTACGATCTTAAATTCTACATCAAACACTATATTTTTTATTACAATTCTAGCTTGAATAATTCCAATTATCTGCAAAGGAGAGTTATTTATTCCACAGAACTGTTTAGGAGGATAATATTCATAATTAATTGTAATAGGTAAGGATTTAATGATTTTAGCTTTAATTAAAGAAATAGGACTACCTGTATCTAACAAACTATCAAATTCAAAATAAGAATTATTACCTAAATCCATTTTGGTTTTTACCAGATATCCATCAGGGCAATGATTGACCACGTTAATGTTCTTTCTTCTTTGGCGATGCGGGCACTTCACAGCAAGATGATCCATTGATCCGCACTCATAGCACGAGCCGCGTGCTCTCTTCGGTTTTGGACAATTTGATGCTTTATGGCCTGCCTGGTTACAATTGAAACAAACAATTACTTTCTCATTTTTTCCAGATTTTTCTTTGTTGGATGTATGATGATACGCGACCTGCATTTTCTTAGCTCTGCGAGGTTTAAAAATTTTCCTAAATGCCTCCAGCATGTCACTGGGTGAGTTAAATTGTTGCATACGCGCTTGAAGTTGTATATCACTGTCCTCCACACCCTCAATAAGATATTCGATCATTTCCTCTTCGCTGATATTTAATTTATTTCCCAGAATAATTTTCGAAAAATAATACTCGCTGAAAAGCTCATTGTCTTGCCATATACGAGCCTCAAATTGTTTCCGAATTTCCATCCTACTTTCTCGAAATTTAAACATAGATTCCAAAGATTTTAATAATTCACTCAAGGCTAATTCGTAGTGTTCTGGCTTGGACTGTAACCACTGCAAAGCTTTCCCCTTTAGTTTTGACGTTACTGCCAGATGCATGTTCGTCTCACTCACACAATACATTTTTTGAATAGCTTGAATTTGCTCTAGCCAGGTATTTAAATTAGTCGAATCACCACTAAATTCTGGTACAATTTTACGAAGAACCGCTATATTAACTGGTGAAGATAACTGTTCACCCGTTTTTGATGTATTTGGAATCTCCTTTTCCGCTTTAAGAATTCTGTTTTCCAGCTCAATCAATTTCAACTGTTGCCGCAACTCATATAAATTATGCGAATTCCTTGAATTAGCAGTACTTTTCTCTGGTTGCTGCGTTTCGTTTTTTGGAGACTTGCATTGTGAATTTATTGCTGAATGCAGATTTTCTGCATCTTCCTCATCGGTAGACATTTCTGCACTCCACGATTCACATAAACGCCGAAATAATTCAGTTTTTGCACCTTTCTGCGATAAATTCCTTTTGCCCAATTCCTTTCTTAGGAATCTTACGGTAACTAATCGTTCATTGAGAGCAAAGCACTTACTCATAACAGTTAATAAAATTGCGTAATTTTCATAAAAACTTCCATATTACACTTCACGATATGTTGTAAGATATAATACTCAAAGTACAAATTAAATTGCGTGACGATGGTTTATTGAATATCCCACTTCTGACAAGCTGTAGAGTATTGCTGCAGAGCTTTAGTTGAGGTGAAAAGGAATTTATTATAAATTAAACACTTGGCCTCGTTGACTGGCTGTCACAGAATGCTTTTTATTTTCTAATATAACACTGGTTATAGAGACTAGGTGTTACCAACTTAATATTTGCTATGCTACGTTTATACATGTTCAAGATATGAATTTACAGATACTACAATATAATAATCATAATAATATAATCTTAGGGACTGGGATAATTTTTGCTGTCTTCTACTTATGTGGGAAGTAGCCATTGTTTAAACAGTTATTAAAAATTGTTGCCAGCAGCAGAAAGTCAATGAGGGAAAGTTTTTTCAGGAAAAAAGCTGAGATGTTGTCAGGGCCTGATGACTTCTTGCTATTTCCGGATTCTATGAGATATTCGGTGTAGAGTGGGTTAACGAATATATCCATTCCTGCATTAGTCGGTTTGATAAGAGAGGTTGTTTTCAGAGACGTTGATTACTGGTGAGTATCCGCTTTCGTTTGGAGATTTTTGTGATGTAATGAAGTCATCAACCTCGGACTCGACGGGCATTGTGAATGTAAGGTCTATAGGATTTTCAACAAATTGCTCCGCATATTTTGAGGCGAAGCTATTTGTTATCGCGATGGGACTGGATAATATTCCGTCTCCAGTAGAAATTAAAGCTGGGGGTAGTTGCCTAGGATTGGTTAGCCTATTTATTTCCCTAAAAGTATCAGAGTTGAACTTTGTTGTGTTAAGGTTTTTAATGAACTCTAAGTTCAAGATGTTCCTTGTTTGAGCAGTAATAATCGTACTCAAGCAATTTATTTGTGATAGAAGAGGGAAATACTGGAGATTTGTAGCATTATGGTGCCTGTGGAGAATTCTACTAAGAGGTTTCCTCATTCTTTGCCTTAACTTATATAAATTAGCTAAGCAAAACGTTAAGTTTTTGTATTTGTAATTTTTGGGAACTAATTCAGTTCCAAATAGCTCAACAGCATCCGAAATTGTCATGCCAAGTTTCAGTACAAGTTGATCAATTTCTGAGTTAATTAGATTTCTATTTGTTGGAACATCAGGAGTTTCAAGCCGTTCAGAGATATATTGCGAGAAATGTGCCCAATTTGTGGAAGCGAAAGATATGAAGTTCTTTTCGTCAATTGCCAGGAAATGAATTTGGGGGTCCAGCGTGATCAGATTCTGCAATTACTGCCTCAAAGTGATAATTGGATTGGTTACCGAATTGTTTTATGAGTGTAGATGCCTCTAGGAAGGAATCAAAGAATGGGCCTGATCTTGGGAAGGTTGGGCAGCTTTGAGATAAAACTAATAGGTTGCTGATGCTGTTATTCAGCCAATTTTGGATGTTTGTTCCATTTTGGTTTATAGCCGAATCATTCCAAAAGCTGGGGCGATTGTTAAAGTCACCGAAAGTTATTGTGTGATAAGCTTGTTGTGACATTGAGTGTAACAAATCAAGATCAAGGTTAATGTTCAGGGAATTTGAACTCGTCTTGAAATACACATCAACAGTGAGGAGTGTTTCATCACCTGATAGATGAACTCGGATTGCTGGTGCTTCGGAGCAGACAAGGCTTCTAATTTCTACTTGGTCGGTTTTAATAAAGTTCTTACTGAGGATAGCAGTCCCAATTGAATTATCAGATTTGTCATTTCTTACAATTCTGTAAGTATCGAACTGGACTTTGTGCCAAGATGTGAGATGGGTTTCACGTGGTTGTTCGTGCTGGAGTTGATTCGAGAGATAGATGCGTTTACTATGGGAGATAAGAGAATTCACATTGAGAATCAGAATATTTAATTTATTTATTCTCACTTGGATATTTGAAAAAGAAAACCTAAATATGCAGCTTGGCTTTGCTGTGTATCCTTAATGGAGTTATATTTTGGCGTGAATTCTTTTATCTTCCCAAGAAGAGAGAACATGTCCATACCGAAAATTTCTCGGCACTCCTTGGTTATAAAATTATTAGTACCTTTATAAGTATTATCTGTATTTGGTTTGTTAGGTTTTGTAATATTGTTACTACCATTAAAAAGAGTAGCAAAGAACTTATCCTCCTCTATGTAATTGGTGACTACTTTACGGGATTGCTGTTCCACCCTTTCCGTTTCTGTTTTTTTATTCTTCCGAGCGGTGGTGATTCTTTTGTCGGATAGGCAGCCCTTGTAGTTGTCGGTGTGCCCATCCTTCTGCTGGTGCTTTCCTACTGTTTTCTCAGCAAAATGTCCTCCTTTGAACTTTACACATCTGTATTGTGCAGTGAAGATCATGGCGACGTGGCCGAAGCTCTGACAGTTCTTAGATTGGATGATGCCTGTGTTCCTTAGCTTGTCCCAGGTCAGTCTTTTTCCAATTAAGTAACGCACTGTAGTAATGGCATCTGGGTTCGAACCAGGTTCCAATTGTATAATGAAGGCGTTGTAATTGATGCTCTTCCTCCTTGCATATGGTGAAGATAATCTGGAGACTTTTATCATTCTGGCTTCCGGAACTAGTTTCACTAAGTCCTGCTTAAAGTCGCCTACTTGGGTGCCCCATATTGAGGGGTATCCGAATCAACCCCATGTATGTTCTGCGATTTTGCGTATTTTACGAGTTATAATTTTTTTTGTGATTTTTTAACAAACTAATATAATTCTAACACATTTTTGGTCATAGTGACTTCAATAATTGAGATAAATTGCTGATTTTGTTTTTAATTTATTTGAATGTTATACCCATCCAATGTACAAAGATTTGATTCCGTAGCTCATATCATTACGCAAAAAAAAAAAGTTTAAACTCCATATATAGTTCAAAATAATAAAATGTACCAAAATCTTTGAGGGCGTTTTAAAAAAAAAATCACATTTTAACTTTTTTCACCGAAACCTATTTTGAAGCTTCCTCATTTCATTGGATATTTACCGCCTAAATTTTTTTGAGATACCTCTATGGCATCATACCTAAAATTCGGTTCAAAACGTACTAAGTCTTTAATCTATTCAAACTGGGATACTACATTTTTAGATCGATTCTAACTGGGTAGCGTTATGTCCGATCGGAAAACGGACTTCATTGTTCACCTCAGCTCATTATCAGCAACGATTCTTTTCACTGGATACTTTTAGGGTGGTAACTGGGATGATAATGGGTTTTTCGGCAACCAAAACGTTCCATGAAAGTTTCCATAATCATAAAAAAAGTTCACTAACCGATAGTACTCAGCAAGACCTTTAATTTGATATGCAACATACCGTATTAGAATCATCGCTTCCCGAGGGTACCTACCTTAAAAATTGCGGCTAACCAAAATTCTCGAGAAATACTTTCCAAGCCATGAAACAGACTCCCTCACTACTATGTACATGAGAGATCAGAGTGGCTCGCAAATGGTCTAAGTGAGGCTGATCGCAGGGGTTCGTGCGATGGCCACCACTCTAACCTAACCTACTACATGAAAGTCCTAACATATACCATGTTTACATGCAGGGTTGAATCGTGGATCGTGGTTAAACTCCGGTTCAACCCCATGTATACGCGGGTCGAGTTGAAATTGGGTCGACTCGACCATGCTTGGCTGGCGTAGTCGAGTCGAAATGGTGTCCTATAAACGTAGATAGAGTAGGCGAGTTGGCAGCTAGCAAATGGGACTTATTTTGTTTGCTCGTTACTTGAACGTTTTGTTAGGTTGTATATTTATTGTGAGTTTAGTTTGTTTATTAAACAAAACTTATAACTTTTATAGGTCCATCACAAAAAATACCATACACAAAATGTTATGTTAAACTGTCACTTCAACTATATTTGGACCCGTTTGCAACTCAATCTCTCAACTCTGCGTGCTCAAAAACACGAATCGAAAACTCAACTCAATCTCGACTCAATATTTCAACTCTGCATGTAAACATGGTAATAGTCCTAACATTCTAAAATATTTGCAGTGTTCATATGTAGAACTGACAAAAATTTTATTTGAATAGCTTCTGTGCCCTAAACTACTATTCATACAGACAAATTGTCTAGTAGTAGAATCTTCCCTTCCCAGGATAATACACTTGATCATCGCCTCTGTAAATAAGAGAATCACTCGGCAGAATCAAATCGTTCAAAGAAAGGACTACAAAACACATAACCTGAGAGCGACTTGCCTGAATGGATCCGGTCCTACTTTCGAGAATGTGTTACGCTGCCCTTGAAGCGTAAAAGATGTAGCTCAAGTGGAGGTGGGTGTGAATTAAGTGCGTAATGCAATTCGCAAGAAATTTGGGTTTAGTAGGAGCCACGTGGTTTTTCACGACACAGAGGGTGCCACGAAGTTTATTAATGATCAAAATAAGGAATATAACAAGAACTCCTCTATCTCAAGAAACTTAAATTTATTCAGTTTGTGTAATTCAGCTAATGTACTTAACAAATAAAAATTTGTGTACAATTATTTTTAGAGTTACTTTAATAAAAAAAAAAAAAAAAACAGAATTATCCCGCACTGGGAAAAACTACACACAAAAATTAGGTAATAACTTATCTTTTCGCTCGTCGGCATGAAGAACTCGTTTTTTTTTATATTTTAAGCTCCGCTTCTCTAGTTATTCCTCTGCAGCTAAAAAAAAAAAAAACAAAAAAACAGGATATTATTTTCTCCACCCATTCAAACTAACTTGATCCACTTTAACTACTAAAGTGAAGAGCGACCTACCGCGACCACAGGAAGCAGTCCTCCGAATAAAAAAATGGCAGCTTCCACCTGAGCGTCAACATTTTAATATTCAAATTTTGAATATTGTATTGATAATATCGACCAGTACCTGGTAGCATATTAGAGTACGATTCATATACTTACTATTTTGAAGCAGTTTTACTAAATTACTACCAATTTAAAATATAATATTAATATAAAACAAAAAAAATAATAATAAAAGTAATGAAATATAATAAAAAAGTATATTTAGGTAGGTTTATTTTATGGGAATTACTGGACAAGAATTCATTTGAATAATCATATCCTTGCATTGAACAGTAACGATTAATCTTAATGCTGAACGAGCTAGTACCATACTAGAAAAAATTACGAATACGCATATTTAAGATATTTGTGGCTAACTATGTATTGATCTGGTTTAAAATTCTTAGGTCTAGGATTTAACAAAAGGGGGCTTTGAAAATTTATAATGCTAACTGATAAGTTTATACTAATTTTTAATGTGTGTTTATGTATGTGTGTGTTGAATGTAATTCTAATTATTTTATGTTTTGACGCCTTATGTAAAGTGTTGATCCATTCGGAGTGAATTCGTGACTATAAGCTGGTGTGTATATGTGTGTTCGTGTGTGCCTGATCTGTAAAATTGTTTCTAATTTTGGACTTTGTTTATCTATGGGCGGGCATCCCTTCACTATTCCTGAATTGTTAATATATCCAATAAAACCCAAAAGAAAAAAAATCAACCCGGAATCAAATGTTACTGGAAAAGTTGACGACAAATGCGCTTCCCCTATACTACTGGCTGCACCAATTTTTTTTATGTTTTTATCTGTGCTTCTGCTATTTCTTCAAGGAACGCCTTTGTAAGTGACTAAATGAATATTTCATCGAAATAATAATACTCTCATTGTTGTTTCTTATTCGTTTCAACTAATTTACACAAACTATTGCATCGTAGGAACGTTTTTTCTATTTGATACTTATCTGTTTTATTTACAAAGCATTTCCTTTTATTTCTCAATACACTATTATTACTCGCCTTTTATACTGTCATTAATTACATTTTAAACTCAAGAACAAGTCGAAAGAATCGAACTTTTATTATGAGGTGCGAAAATGCCTATTTTGCATTTTAAACCCCAAACAAACTTTTTATCTATACGTAGAAGAATATATATATCATATCCATGTAATATAGACCAGATGAATT
Source organism: Dioctria linearis (assembly GCA_963930735.1). NCBI lineage: Eukaryota > Metazoa > Arthropoda > Insecta > Diptera > Asilidae > Dioctria > Dioctria linearis. The sequence goes on from OZ005740.1 coordinate 282,029,106, forward strand.
CCTTCGCACCATGGCTTTACTGAAACCCGATATCTTGTTTTCGTTTTCAAGTCATCATCGTGTCTATGGGGCATTTTCTAAGGAAACAAGATAAGATGTGCTTTCAGCGAACCTAGAAGAAAAGAAAAATGTCAACACAAAAACATGAACTATTATATTAAAAAAATTACCTCTGCTTGGAGTTGGCACAGGTGGGTGGATCCATCCACGACCTGAAATAAAAAGAAATAAAATGTATTAATTATGAAATCATAAAGAAATTTTATACATAGTTTTGTATGTAAAAGACATAAATATATAAGCCAAGACTATCACTGTCTGTACATATGCCAAATTACAACAACAGTTGCATGCAAACTAAAACCAAGGCACACAAAGATTCATGTTTCATGCAAATTACGTGGATTATCTTAATATTTCATACATGAATTTATACAGTGAATAATGTTCACCACATTTTCTGACAATTTGGGTAAATATACCATTAAACTTTCAACCTGCCAGGTGTCTTAAAATATAAACTATTTCCAATAAATAATCAAGTATGAAACTACTAGAGCTGAAAATCGGATCCGAATTTGCTGATATCCGGATACTCGGATCTGCGAACTATCCGATTCCTGAGATCCGGATCTGAACTATCCGGTCCCAGAGCCGAACTATCCGGATCCAGATCCGAACTATCCGAATCCAGACCCGCACTATCCGGATTTAGATTCGAACTATCCGCATCCAGAGCCAAACTATCCGGATCCAGAGCCAAACTATCCGGATCCGGATCCAGACTAAGCAAAATGTTTCAAATTTTGTTTCATTGAGAAAATGAAAATATCATGAAATTTATATTTTCCCAATAAAACAATGCAATCTGGAGGAAATTTTGACCTTTGTTTTGCTTAGTCTGAATTCGGATCCAATTCCGTACAGTTTGGATCCGGATCCGGATAGTTGGGATGCGGATACTTGGATCCGGATTATCCGGATACTCAAATTTGAGGAATCGGATCCTAATTATCTCGAATAATCCGAATCCTTTCAGCTCTAGAAACTACCCGTCAAGCAAGGCGAAACCAAAACGTAATGAAAATGTGACCATGCTTGCATAGAAGTGTACGCAAATGAAACGCCTTGGTGCTGTGAATGCGAAACAGAAATTAATCATCAGGACATAGAGAAGTGAAACTGAAAAACGTAGACTGTCAGTGTAGTGGTAAATGAAAATTACGTTAAGTTTACGAAACGTTTTGAATATGGATTGAATGAGCTTTGAAGAAAACAAAACAATTTTTCTATTTTTATTTATTTGGTAAAAATAGTATCACAAACCTTTATAAAAATATAATATAAAAGCTTTTATTAAAGATTGTTACCTTACGCTACGTTACAGCGTTAGTTACATCGATAAGATAATTGGAATTATCGATAGATTATAAAATTGCTTAGTAAACTAACAAAAGTGAAATAATAATAACATAAGTATGCCTAATCAAATTTTTTTACACTTCAATATTTAAATTATCAAATATTACCACGGGGCGTTTTGTTATCAGAGTCACAAACAAAATAACATGCACAAAACAGCTGTCAAGTTCTATGACACACATGTCAATAAATCCAGAGGTACATTTTCAATACATTTTTTGTTCACTGTAGTCATAGTAATAAAGCATATCGTAAAGTTTGCGTTTTCGTTTCACTATAGGTGTACACTCTCAAATGGTTAGAGGGTATCTAAAAAATAATTACACTGTCAAACTTTAAGTCACCACGACGTTTGACATATCGAATTCGGGTAGAATCGAACAGCGATATGGAGGGCTGCGTTCGTATCGCGAAATTTTTCGCGTAAAACGAAATATTCGCAAATTTTTAATAGCACAAATTTAGAGAGGAATTTACTAAATCGGAACGAAACACAGAAAATTGATGTCAAAATTTACATAAAGTTATCTAAGTTAATCGAATTTATTTTAAAATTAAATTCTTATGGGAAATATATATATCAAGGCGTAATTCTAATTTTGACATCAATGACATCAAGGAAAATTCGTGTTTGTGTCAAGTAAAAAATTCAAAAATTTCACATAATGGATATTGAAATTGACAAAGATTGGGCTATATAAGACGAACCATCTCATTATTCATTCTTCTTTGTTCACTAAGCTGTCAAAGCGGATACATATACCAAACGGTCATATTGTTCACAGATTTGCAAGTTTTTAAAATTCATCAGTGTCATTAGTAAAAAACTTTTTTTTTAATTTTAGTAATTTGATTTAAAAGCAAATATTTCTCCCTATATTTTCCTCTTTTTCATCATAAATTTTAAAATTGTGTTTACTATTTTTATGCAAATACCGTGTACAAAATTTGAACTCTCAACGTTGACGAGTTCTCAGGCAGAGTCCAAACATATGGTGAAAACGACATATTCGTTATGGCACCCCTACGAAAGAGTTACCGGATTTGCCTGATTTTCGAACTTAAGTAATTTTTTTTAAAAGGCCTTATGCGAAATTGCAACTCACGAAGAAAACGCGTTCTCGAGTCACTTGTTTTCGGGCATAGCTTGTGAGTTTTGCATTGTACGAGGTCAAATTGATGTCAAGTCGCGAATATTATTTGTATGTATTCATGTAAAATAAATGTTAACGACGAGATTTCAAATGGAGAGCTTTTGAATGACTGAATGATACTGATAAAAATGTAAGTGCCATCATTTGTAATTAATGTTTTACATACATGTTAACGGGAGTTTAAAATTCTTACCTAAGTATTACAAAACAAAAAAAAGTTTTATTTTTGTGAAAAGATCTCTGTAAGTTGTTTTATGAAAAAAAAAATAACGTATTTAGAAACTAAAACAATATGGTAATACGTTTACACAATGTCCACGTACCTAAAATAGCATTTTTAAAAGTACATCAAATTGACGTCACCACCCCAATAGTGAAATCGAACCAGTTGAAGGTTAATATTATCCGGGTGTTCTGCTCGTAGTTAAAGCGAACATGCAATAAATGAACAAAGGGTGGTGGAAATTATAACGCTCGCTTATTTAAAGTCAAAGTGGTTTTATTTAACGAGTGTATACTAATAGAGCAATCTCTTGAAAAATTTCGCCAGTGTGTTAAAACAACCACTACACCCTCATTTATCAGTGTGTAAAAAACAACTTGCCTGGTTATTGAAAAATGTAAAGAAGTATATATCTCTTTGTCACATACATGCTCAATTTCCTTAAATGCTTGTTTGTTACTAATAATATTCTTATTGCAGTCGATACCCACAATTAGAATATTTATTTTAGTTGTTATTCATAATAAAGTCTTTATTTCAACCGATACCCAAAATGAAAATGTCCTTAACCGAAACAACGTGTTTCCTATTTCACTCTTCCAAGAATGTAAATATATCAATACACTTACCTAATGATGAGCGTTCACCACTTCCAATCCCTCCTGTAGACATCTGGACATCATTTTGTCTAAAAATAAACAATCGAGCCTGATTAATAATAAATAAATACATAAAATATATCGCAAACTCACCTAAAATCCACCCATGTTCGTGTTTTTACATTTTTTCGAATGACAGCATATGACATTTCCATGACATCACGTCAGCTGGTTTCGCCGCAGTTAGAATTTGATGGTATGAAAGCGTGACCAGGGCACCTCATCATGGAGCCGAGACGTAGCGGTTCACAGCGGCTATAAAAAGGCGACCACCAGCAGCAGAATCACCCATCTCTCATTTTTCCATTCAAGTGAGTGACAAGTGACTGACAACATTAAGTGAACATCACAGCGAATATCCGAATATCCTAATATTCAGTATTGCATGCCACAATTTTGCCGACGGCATTTACGCAGTCACAGTGCGCGTGTGCCCGTGTAGATGTGTAAGCTAGTGTGTGACATTTCAATACAGACACAATTATTATTAGTGTATAGTCAAGTGATAGAGACACATACATATTTAAAGAAATTATCTAAGTGTTAAGTGTTGTGATAAAGACACATACAAGTTAGTGATACGAATTGCGGTGATAAAGGACACCTTTTTCTTAGTGAATCATGAGTGAAATAAATCTCGGGTTTGAAGCCGAAAAAAGGGCACTTATGGCCGCTATTGAAAACAGCTTAAAAAGGTTGTACAGTAAGTACGAATTAGGCCTCCCGGAAGTCACTGTTCAGGAAGGGACAAGAAATTTGCTCGACGACAATAACGCCGCACTGCCTGAAGTAACCGAAGAAACAACCAGCGATGTGGATATGTCCAATGACTCAACCGAGTCATCTTCATCGAGTTTGGTTTCGTCTGAGGATGAAAACAATTATACTGTTGTGGAAAACAACAAACGTAGAGCAAAGAGTAGCCCAGAGACGTCTCCTCAATCGGCCGGAACTCCAGCCAAGAAGAAGACATCAAGGTCAGAGCTACAACCACCTAGGGTGCAAAACACGGGTGGTTTCTTCCAAATTCTGGGTAATCGAAAGGACTTCGAGATACAGCCCAAAGCTACTAAGACTCACGTTGAAAAGGCAGTGAGACCTCCTCCGATCGTCTGTCATAACTTAAATGTTAAAGCATTCAATTGCGAGCTTGATAAGCTCGCTATAAGGCCAAAGTTTTTCATCAAGACTGCAAAGGGCACCAAGTGCATTATCAAGCCAATTAGCCAAGACGACCATAAGGCGCTGTTCACTATAATCAGGGACATTGGGGTACAGAGTTACACGTTTACGCCTAAGTGTGACAGGACGACGACACTTCTGCTGAGAGGAGTTCAGCATACATACCATGCAGAGGATGTGAAGGCAGCACTTGTGGAAAAACTGCGTGGATTCAAAATTAACTCTGTGACGCATTTTAAAACGCCCAGGAGCAAGGAATCGAATTCCTTCGTAATTAATTTCGGAGGTAATTACGATATCAAATTCATTATGGCCACAAATCGCCTTCTGAACCAGATCGTTTACTGGGAAAAATACCGCGCTTCTGGAATTTCCCAGTGCAAGCGTTGCCAGGCTTTCGGCCATGTCGCGAGGAACTGCGCGGTCGACTACAGATGCGTGAAGTGTAAAAATGTACACTTACCAGGACAATGCGAGCGGATAAACGAGAAGGAAGGTGCCCCATATTGCGTCAACTGTAAAGCTGAAGGACATCCAGCCAGTTACAGAGGCTGCCCCAAGTACAAGGAGGTAGTACAACAACGTGCCAAGAAGACCGAGGAGCGTCGCCAACGTGAAGACTTCGTGAAGGAGGCCACAAGGAACTATGTGCAACCAGGTAAATCTTTCGCCCAGGTAATCTCTAAGAACGCGTCTAATTATAACAATTCTGTCAAACCCACAGCTCCCAAGCCTCAAGCAGCACCTAGATCTGCCCCCAATGCAGCTCCTAGAAAACCAAGAGTGTCTGAAATTGACGATTTCTGCACCAAAGAAGCCAAGTCGCTATTTGGCTGCGACCTTTTCGTCCTTATGGGCAAAATCAATAATTTCCTTCCTAAATACAGGAAGCTCTCTTCCATATCGGAAAAACAAGCAGCTTACCTTCAATTTGCATTTGGACTATGTCTAGGCAATTAAGTAAGCTGAAAATCATGTCACTTAACTGCAATTCGCTGGTAAGGCACAGCAAAAGAGCAGCACTAAATCTCTTCCTCATTGAGCATAAACCCACATTTATGTTCCTCTCTGAAACTCTCCTCACTGAGAGACATAAGTTAGCTTTTGAACACTACAACTTCATCCGTCAGGACAAATCTGAGACAACCCTAGGCACTGCCCTTCTCATTAAGGAAAACCTTAAATTCGAAGAGGTGAAAATAAGTAACCTTTCCAATATGGAATGCACTGCTGTCAAGTTAGAGCTTCGTGACAACGAATCTCTTCTCTTAATCGCCCTTTATAATAGATGCCACGCCACAGGAGCTGATATCCAGAACAACATGAACAGCATTGCTCGAATCTCAGACAATTTCACTTACACGGTGCTTGGTGGTGATTTCAACGCAAGGCATCCGTTATGGAATGACTCTGTCGTAAGTCCGTCAGGCAAGACAGTACATGACTGGCTTCTCTATAACACCACCCATGATTTCGTCGTCGTCTCGCAGGATACTCCGACCTTTCCACGTTCTGGGTCAACTCTTGACTTCTATATCGTAACCTCTAATCTTATTAATCTTCTTCCCCAATTCTCAAATTACGTTTGTACAGCTCATATGGCTGAATCTGATCACTTGGCAGTCGAACTCTCAATCACCCTCAGCGTAACCTTAAATATTTTGACTTCAGACCCCCAAGCCTCAACCTCACTCAAAGACATTGACTGGCAACAATTTCAGGACAGGCTCTCTCAATTCCTCACAGGAAATCTTCCTGACTCGCAACGGAATCTCTCGAACTTGGAAATTGACTTCCATATAGATTTCCTCAACAACGCCATTGAAGGAAATGTCGCCTTCTTTTCCAGTGCAGTGCCGAGCAAACACTACAAATACAAAAATCTTCCTCCTCAACTGCAAAAATTATATAAATTTAGGCAGAAACTTCGAAAAATACTTAACCGTATTTTTCACCGAACCCTTAATAGCCATAATTCAGCCTACAGAACCGTGTTATCGCAAATTAATTGCTTGTCAACAATTATTGAGGAACAAACGAAAATGTTTCTCGATCAAGAGTTTAGGAATAAACTGGCCTCCATTCAACCCGGTCCACACTGCTTTCAGGACATAAATAGGATCTGCAACAGGAAAGCAAAACTCCCCAAAACCATCTTAAGTGGCTCGAACGCTTACAACCTTCCCCACGAAAAATGCAACGCCTTCGCGGAATATTTCCAATCCACTTTCAAAGACAACTCTTCTCTAAGCGATGCAAATTTTAGGACCAATGTTGACTCGACCGTTGATGACTTCACTGCACAGGCAGTGGGATCCTCCGCCACAATCTTTAATTCCACAAACACATCCTTAAATCCGGATGATTTAAGCATCTTTTCAAATCCTGCTCACGTTTTCGCTCTAATCAGGACTATCAGAAGTAAAAAGTCCGCCGGCCCTGATAACATTTCAAACAAAGTTATCAAAAACCTCCCACCTGTCGCCATAGAATTTCTGACAATTATCTTCAATAATTGTCTCAATAATTCTTACTTTCCTGATGTCTGGAAAACCGCACGCATAGTTCCAATTCCCAAAAAAGGAAACTCGAAAAACCTTAATGAGTTCCGCCCTATCTCTCTTCTGTCCAACCTGGGCAAACTTTTCGAGAAAATAGTCCGCCAACACATAGAAAATACCTGCCTCGACCTAAATATCAGGCAAGATACCCAATTCGGCTTCAAGCCCCAGCACTCCACTTTTCACGCTTTGCTCAAATTCCTCTCTGATTCTACAAACGCCCTCAACAAAAGGGAGCAGACAGTAGGCTGCTTCCTTGATGTAGAGAAAGCGTTTGACTCAGTCTGGACAAACGGGCTAATATTCAAAATTATAAACCTCGAGTTCCCGCCTTATCTCACCAGGGTTATACATAGCTTTCTGTCATCCCGGAATTTCTTCATAGAAATTGAGAATGTCAAATCTCAGGAAATATCAGTCAGTGCTGGTGTCCCCCAAGGTTCGGTCCTCGGACCAACTCTCTTCAATCTTTTCACCTATGACCAGCCTACCAACGACTCAAATTCCACCACACTACTTTATGCTGATGACTCCCTTACGTACGCCCACTCCATGTCATCCAATTTCGCTGCTACGAAAGTGGAGCGTCATGTCCTCAAACTTGACGAGTACTACAGAAAATGGGGCATCAAAATCAACCTTAATAAATCTGAAATGATTTGCATCCGAAACCCCTCCACAAGGGGAAGACCCAATCTCGCCACACGAGCCAACAACATAGAAATTGAAGTCAATAACGAAAAGCTCCAGCCTTCAAAGAACGCCAAATATCTTGGTGTCTCTTTCAATAATCTGTTGAAATTCAACAACCACGCCAAGCTAACCATGAGGAAAGCAAACTACGCTTACTCCCTACTCAACCCTATTATCAGAAGGAGAAACGGTCTCCCGAAAGATACAAAGCTTCTTATATATAAACAGCTCATCCGCCCAATCATATGCTATTGCTTCCCCATCTGGCACACCATTTCACCATCCTATATGAAGCAAATTAGCGCCCTCGAAAGAAAGATCCTAAGGGCCTGTACAGGAGTGTATAGAAAACCTGACGGACACTACTTTCCCAACACCTTTTTGTATGACAGTGCAAACATCACTCCAATCGAGGACTACCTCCTTTCTCTCGCGGTCAAACAACTTGAGAAGATCTCTCAACACCCTAACCCCCTCATTAGCCAGCTTTCAACGCAACTTCGAGTTGAAAATCACCACTACTTATCACCTCTCCACCTAATCAACTCGGAAACGAGAAACATTTATTACCTGGGCGAAAGATTTACTTTCTTCACTAGTTCAGGAAGCCACCATCGTGGATAGGACAACATCCAGGCATCTCGATCATCGTTATCAACGCTGGACCATTCTGGACTTTCGGGATATTTCTCACCATGCTGGAAGAAACGCCGGTCTCCAACTTACAACAAGTTAGAGAAATCTCTAACATTCCACAACTTCCCACTACCATCCAACTTCCCTATTCCTCTAAATTCCAAAATTATCACCTAACAGACAAGAACACAGTCTGCCGTCGCGCAACAGGCTGTAATAATTTCAACATCGTGTAACCTTAAGTTAATATAAATTCGAACAATTAAAGTGCAAAGTGAATCAAAGACAAAAGTGAACTCTAGGCCAAAATTAAAGCCTGTACGTAAACATTTTCAAATATCCCGGGATATCGGTTCGGTAATAAATTCGCCATAATTCGTTTTATTTCGTTAATCGCGTGTGAAGAACACTTGACTTGACTTGACTTGCAGAATCACCCATTCCCATTTCAGAATTTAATCTGAAAACATCATACTCTGAGCTCCTCTATCTATCCAAACCTAAATTTTGCTTCCATCTAAGTAGGAATTTACTCCTGATGCGGAAATTTACTTCTGCTTCACTTTTATCTTACATCTATGCAGGAATTTACTCTTGCTACAGAAATTTACTTCTGTTTCACCTTTATTCTCCATCTAAGAAGTAATTAACTCCTGCTGCAGCAATTTACTTCTGCTTCATTTTCATTTACATCTGAACAGAAATGTAATTCTGCTACTACAACTATGTTCACAAGAGCAGCACAGACAAAAACTTCTATTTTGTTGCGCCTACACGGCACACTACACTTCATTTCTGTTTTCACGCAATAAGGCTGTCGCTGTATTCAGTCTGTAGAAGTTTAAACTGGAGCAGTTGCGTGCGTAACTGGCTCGAAACTCTAGAAACAAAAAGTATGAAAACATACATATAAACGGTAATGCGCTGATTTCTGTTCAATTCGAAGTGGTTTCGAGCGGTTGTAATTGGGCATTAATGATGCCCATGGTAAGATCACTGTGGTTATTTCTATATGAAAATCTATAGTTTTAAATTCAGAACTAAAGAAATACCCAAGTGTCCCTAGATAAACAAATAAGCCGAAACCCCGGAAACGCGAAGCGGCTATGTAGTTGTCAATGATTCACGCGAGTTTAACGCAACGTTAACGGAACTAATATTTTTTATCAAAAACGCTATTTAACGCAAATAAAAGAGAAACCACAGATATCACGTATCGCGCAACGTGCCGCGGACTATTAACGAAAATCGTGAAGACAGCTATGGAATATGTTGAAATATCGCGTGTGTTAACTGATAGTGAGACAGTCCAAGAGGAATTAGAGGTACATCTTGCAAAGGTAAAAGCTTGTCACTAAGCAATAAAGGAAGCTGATAAGGCCGTACGCACCCTTATCAAAGAAGATAATCACACTGCAGAATGTAACAGCATAGTTGAGTATACTGAACTGATTATATTTTTCTCTGAGTGTACGACGGAAAGGCCACAGCGGTAATAGCACGATTAGAGTACAGACTCAATGTTGTGTGTCGCCTTGCAACTGCCCTTCAGGCTCCAAACATACAAGAACATGAAGTGGAAATAGTTCATCACCGATCTTTATTGCGCTCGCATCGTCGAAATTACTCGAAGAAGATTTATGTCGATATGAACTCAAACTTGTAACCATATAAAAGAATTATAGAAATCATTTTAGTCTTATTCGTGTCTTTAATTTCACGCTCCTTATCACATTTTTTACAATGAAATCAAATGTTTAAGCGTTCATAGATAAGAAAAAAGCCCGAGGGTTCAAGTATAAACAACGGGTATCAAATTTCAATTTAGCCCAAGAGTTTAAGGTAAACAAATTATCTATCGTTGGAATATTAGAAACTGATATCGGAAGTTTAAAAGCTTTTATGTAAACATAACCACTTGAATTAAAAGCAAAAACATAAACATAATTATTAAAATTATTAAAAGCTTAAAAATAAACACAGATATCGAATCGAGCCATTTGTTTACGCATACAGATTTGTTCACGCGCATAGCCGTTTGTTTGCGCGCACAGATAATTTTTTATGCGCATCTTCATCTTTAACTGTAAACAAAGAATATAATAAAAATATTTACATAGCAACAGAGTCCCTTGGATGAAACCATATGTTGTAAACAACCATGGTGTAAGGAGCATAAGATATGCTCCATTTGAGAAAAACGTCACTAGTTGCAAAATTTACAAGGAAATGTATGGGAAATTTTTGTTTTCATTTTTTGCAACCTTTTATGCACAATTAACCATTTTAAAAGATTTTTTTGGTTATCTTTTATTAAATGTTCAGTTAAAAGCTCAACTCGATTTAATCGCTTAAGATTTCTTCACAGCTGTTAAAATTTTGGCAAGTGATTCTCTCATACTAAGATGGAACATAACTTCTTACTCTTTATACCATGGTGAACAACTATATCGTATTACATGCCATGCAAAATATTGTTTTTTCAAAGCATTGGCCAATCGAATAAGTTTTTCAATTTTATGACGAAATTATTGACCAATCGAATAAAGGCTTCAGTTTCATTATCAAAGACCCACCAATGAATGAATTCACTGTTCAAGACCCTTCTCACAATAAATTAAATTTATATAAAAGGAGGAATTTTTCACCGGGATAGTCAGTTTAGAAAGAAACTCGAGAAAATAAAACCAGGCACACAGACCTTTGATGATATCAACAAAATCTGCTCTAGGAAGCCGAAACTCTTCAAAATCATAACCAAAAGCGAAGAAACTCATTAACTTCCACAGGAAAAATGCGAGGCCTTTGCAATATTATTCCAAAACACTTTCAAAGACAACTTTAGCCTCAGAGACCCAACTTTCCATTTAGACGTAGATAGGTGTGTTAACATCTTTCTTAGTGCTAACGAATCCATACCAGAAATCTTTTTCGCTTTAGACAACCCAGCAATATGTCCAGAAGATCAAGATACCTTCACAAACCCTCTCCGGCTGTATGTCTTAACTGAGACAATAAATAGGAAAAAATCGAGAGGCCCTGATAAAATTTCAAATTTAATTATCAAAAGGCTACTACTATGTGCTATGCACTCGATTTCTTTGCAACCATATTTAACAACTGTATAAAATCTCACGAATTTTCCCATAAAAAAAAAGACTTTGTCTAAAGACATCAAGGAACTGTGACCTCTCTCGCTCATCTCAAATTTGGGCAAACTTTTCGAAAAGTTATTCAACAACAAATAACAATTACCTGTGAAGAAAAGCACATCCACAAGAAATCTCAATTCGGCTTCAAGCCAAAACATTCTAATTCCATCCTCTACTAAAATTTCATACGCATGTTACTAGAACACTAGACAGAACTGAATGCACGGTCGGATGCTTCATTGACGTTGAAAAGGCTTTCGACTCCGCATGGACGGCAGCGCTAATATTCAAATTAAACCAATTTGGTTTTCCTCCCCACCTAAACAGACTTATAGACAGTTTCCTAACTTCTAGGAAATTCTATGTGGAACTCGATGATCACAAATCTCAGCTTAAAATAATTGCGGCAGGAGTCCCACAGGGCTCCATATTGGGCTAAATTTTCTTCAACTTCTACACAACCCCAAAATGATAGCGGCGCAAGTCGTCTCTTCGCCGATGGCTGCCTTACAAACGCCCAATCTCGTTGCCCGCTTCTAGCTGTCAACAAAGTTAACCTACATCTAAACAAGCTCGACTCCTATAAGAAAAAATAGGTGATCAAAATTAACGTCCAAAAGTCTGCACTTATCTGTCTTTGGAAGCATAGCAATGAGCGAAACAGCCAAGTGGCTAAATCCAAACGATTCACGGTCATCTACAATGGCGGAATAATAAAACCCACGCAAAATTCGAAAAATCTAGATGTAAGCTTACGTGAACTCCTACGATTCAATAAGCATGCTAAAGTGACCATTAGCAAAGCTAATTTCGCGTACAGCCTTATAAGCCCTGTAACCAATGTCAAGGACGGATTCACAATCCAGACAAAACTACTAATGTACAAGCAACTAATAAGGTCTGTCATCACTTATTGCTTTCCCATATGGCATACAATTTTCTCCATTTATATAGATCGACTTAGCAAGCTCGAAAGAGAGAGGAGTCCATAGAAGACCCAACGGAAAGTACTATCACAACGAAGTGTTGTACGAGGCAGCCAATATAACTCCTATCAAAGAGTACTTTCCACTCCTTACGAACGGCGTGAACGAAAAATATACGGCTGATTTTTAAATAATTGAAAATAGGAAGCAGAAGCTTTTTAGTTCTAGAGGAGCAGGGGAAACTCCGTTTATTACGCAGATATGATGGCAAGTCAGAAATTAACTATTTGAAAAGAAAGAGACATGTGCGAAACTGAAGGTACGAGGGCAGGCTCATTCCAAATACTTGGGGGACTAAATGAGACACATTTTCGAATATGCGTAGATTAAAAGTACAACGAACAGCAGATTTGAAAGTAACTTTAAGTTTTTGCCAAGATGGGATCGAGGTTCCCATAAACTACGCCTCCGTATGCCAGAATCTGTATGATTTTACTAGCTGTACCTTCGTTTCCAATGAAGTAAATTGTCCAGAGTACCTTAGGCGCCTAGTCCAAGCATAAAATTTCAACACAGAAGATTTAAGGTGATCATTCCAGATTAATGTTTTCTTTATGACAATACCCATCGACGTAATTTATAGAACTTCCATTAATAGGTACGGGCAGGGACAGATTTGATAACTTGGCTGCCCTAGGCCTATGGAAGATTGCCACCTTCTACTCCCTGTAAAACACGCCAAAGGGCGCTGGTGGTAATATGACGGATCTCGGGACGATTATTCCTCTTTTTAACATTGTGCGAAAACTAATACTAGTGGCAGCGGAAATACCAAACAACCCAGTACTAAATGTACATACATAAGTACAGGGGCGCACCGAGGGGGTGACGAACGGGACCGGTCCCCTCTCCAGAATGTCAGTTTTCAGAACATAATTTACAAATTACGTATAAAATGTGGTGTGTATATTATTGCAAAGTCCGATAAAATAAAATAAAACCTTTTAATCTACAATAGCAGTCCTTAAGTGCTCAGATGGGTTCAGGACGCGACTTTAGAGCCCTATTTTTCCGACTCGTTAGGACTTGGGACAACTATGGTCCCCCCAAAGCCTGGGTTCGTTACTGCATAAGTAGTCTGTAGTGGAGAAAAATGGAAATGATACGCATGAAATTGGAGTAAACTAGTAAACAAAGATCTAATTCGATGATCAAAACCATTAGTGACCGTAATCTAATCTCTATACGTGCAAATTTTTTTGCGGCGTGCTATGCATACATTTTTGAATTTTTAAACGTTGACGTCTGTGTTAAGAGAGGGCGCGACTAATAAAAAAAAAATCTCACCAAGTTTTGCCGCCCTGGGCCCGGGCTCCTGGCTACGGGAGGTAAAAATAGAAGATTTAAATATAGCAATGCATTTACATTTATCAGTATATAATCGTAGCAGGTTATTTGACGCCCAATCCTCTATTTTTGATAAATCGTAATTGATATTGCAAATCCACCCGAGAGCATCACTAACAAATTTAGCATAGTAGATGTGTACGTCATCTGCGTATATATGGATTTGAGAATACCTGACAACGGAATTTATATAGTTGATAAAGAAGGCAAAGAGGAGGGAAGAAAGAATAGAGCCTTGCGGTACTCCAGACAAGATAGATAAAATTGAAAAGGTAGGATTACCACTTTTAATAAACTGCTTGCAATCAGATAAAAAGTTCGCTATAAAATCAGTACCCCTGTGACTGAAATTGTATAACGTGACATAAAATACTACGGTAGTCAAATGCCCTTGAGAAAATTAGTAGGGCAAAAATAGTAAGAAGATCATTGTCCAAATTCACGCCAATATCATCGGTAATATTAAGAGGATGAAAACTAGATTGCACATTCGACAAAAAATTCTTGGAGTTGACATAAGATGCAATTTGATTTTGCATAATCTTTTCCAGTACTTTAGATAAAAACGGAGGAATACTGATAGGGCGGAGATCTGCAGTTGCCTGAAAATAAGAAGATTAGAGACACACATTTATATTATGGGTGATTAAGGGGAGAATATAAATAGCTATTAGCTTGACAAAGCGTGGAGAAATGTTCTCTGATCCCGTGGCACTTGATTTTATAGAATTAATAACTTGAAGAACTTCCGAAGCATCAACTCCACGAAAATCAAATTCCTCATTGTGATCTTTTCGCGTGGTCCTACATACTACTGAGGAAGCGGAGACAAAAACCTGCTTACAAAAAAAGTTAATGAAACTAAAATCTTGTTAACACTAGGAAATAGGACTGACCAAGTGAACTCTCTTACCGTTGGTGCAGACATCTAGTAGAAAGTAGCATAAGCATTGTTTATATATCACTCAAAAAGAAACTCACCACAGTTTCTGAGTTTTTTTTTATTAACAACGGCACACAGTCAAATCCCAAATATTTTTTGTGTTTTGTGACTTTTTTATTATTTTTATTTAAAAAGCAATAAAAACGTTAATAATAAGAATTCAATAATTATAGTCGTCATAATTAATAGGTACTTCTAGTAACAACATTTTATATTATCAAGTGAGTAGTTATTTTGTTGTGATAAATATTTGATGTTTACCAGGGGGGTGATTCTGATCTCTTTGTCGTAGCTTAGGCGTATATTTTAGTCATATATTTTGATATTTCATCTCAAATTTGTCGTACTTCATCATATTCATCATATTCATTTTGATTTATCCTTTTCATCAACCGCAAAATAAACTAAAATGAATTAATATCAGAATACACGCCAAAAACTACGACAAATTAGTCAACTGCTCCGGAGGTAGTGACAAAAATTGTATACTCTGGAAAATAGATTGTCTACATGAACTTAGAACAATACAAGTGCTTAAAATCGAAAAATATTTTTGAATTTGTTATGTGACGTGTCAGTTTCAATTCATTCTACCTAATGCAAAGCTTACTGAACTGAATAAAAACACGAAAATATCAGAAGAAAAGTTCATAAGTGATTAAATTCGAAGAAATATTTTTGAATTTGTTATGTGAAGTGTCAGTTTCAATTCATTCTACCTAATGCAAAGCTTGCTGAGCTCAATAAACCCACGAAAAAATCAGTAGAAAAGTTCATTTCATTTAGGCGTATATTTTGATATTAAAGTACGAAAAAAAAATCAGAATCACCCCCAGGTGGGAAGTAGGTATACTTCCCTTTGCTCATTCAATGTTTATAAAGTGGGAAGAGTATTTCCCGCTGCCTTTATAAGAACAGAAAATTAGTAGTTACATATTTGAAACTTTATGGATTTTGTAGATGGCGAAATGGAATTTAAAGCATTCCAAACATATGGAAGAGATAGTGAGCTATTTGTATTCGTTACCTGATGAAGACGAAATATCTAATATTGATGCTGATGAAGGTGCCTTAGCAGAAATTTCAAGGTTGGATTATTTGGAATTTGCCGATTCCAATGAAATACCTTTTCCTTTGAAAATTTTTTTTATGATGACATCGAACCCATGGTAATTCTGACAATTCGGTAGTTAATGATGAAATCGGTCACAGTGATGACTTGGAATGGGCCACAAATACATCTTACTTCGACGAAATAAGTACATCATTTTCTGATGATATAATCCTAAAATTCGAACAAAGCACAAAAGAAATTGATTTTTTTTTTGAAAATATTTGATTGCAATACTATTTTAAAAATTGTGGAAGAAACAAATGCATACTCAATTCAAAATAAAACTAAAAATTGGCAGGACACAAATTCAAAGGAAATTATGGCTTTTATAGGATGTCTAATTCTTATAGGCATACATCAACTACCTTAAATAGAAAATTACTGGTCATCAGATCCAATTTTAAGGGTAGAGTCTAGTGCACAAGTTAGACTGCCAAGCGATTTAAAAAAATTATTGAAAATATACACTGCAATGACAATAATAAAAATTTATCGCGAAGTGACATTAATCATGATAAATACATAAAGTTCGACCCATATTACATTTTCTAAAGAGTACAATCATTCATCATATCTGGCTGTAGATGAATCTATGATCCCCTTCAAAGGATGGTCAAGTTTGAAATAATATATGCCAATGAAACCTGTAAAGCGAGGTTATAAAAAGGCTGGCTGACTCGAGAACTGGCTACATTTTGAATTTTTCTATTTACACAGGTAAAATTTTGGTGCTATTAAAAATGTCTCTTGGTGCAAGGGTAGTACTTGATGTAACAAGAAATGTAACTACAGGAAGTATTGTTGCTTTTGACAATTTTTTCACCAGTATTAGCCTCATGGAAAAAATAGCTGAAAAAGGAATATTTTCATGTGGTACAGTAAGAGGAACTAGTAGAGGCTTACCAAAATTTATAAAGAAGGATCCTAAGGTAGAAAAAACATTATCGCGAGGAAATTACCTGTATGATACCAAAGGTAAGGTGCTAATAAGTGTATGGATAATAAGGCTGTTGGTATGCTGTCCACTGTACATAGTCCTCTAGATCTTGCAACAGTTACTCGAAGAAATAAAGATGGTTCTAAAACAGAGGTTTCGTGTCCAAAAGTTGTCTCAATATAAAATATAATAATGGGTGCAGTGGATAGGTTGGACCAATTTCGAGAAAGGTATGCAATTGGTAGAAAGTCGATAAAATGGTGGCATCGAATATAATATTATCTCATTGACTTAGCTATTGTAAATAACTTCATAATGTGCAAGCATTCCAAAAGGGCTATAAATACAAGGTCTGACCAATTATCATTTCGATTACGATTGGCCAGACAGCTTATTGGTGGTTATAGTATTCGAAAACGCCGAGGTCGTCCAGCCATTAATTATTCAAAGCATATGCCTGATCCAGTTCCGGACGACACGTAACACTGGCAGAAGTTGGTAAGCACATGCCCCTTCAAAATAAAAATTATCGGAGGTGCAGATTATGTAGTAAAAAAAAATGCAGAGAAAAGAACTCGATATACATGTTACATTCAACGATGTGCTATTATGCATAAATCCATGCTTTCCATAATTTCATTGAAAGTAGTAAAATTAATCTTATATTACAATAAATGTTTATTTCTATTATTTTTTTTACTAATAAATGAATTTGAAGTATTACAGTAAACATTTTTTTTAAATTTTAGTAAATCAATAAGGCCGTGGGATGTATTTATCTCTTAATCACAATATTTTTTTCAATTTTTTTTGTACATAAAATTAGTCAATATTATTGAAAACAATACACAATAAAAATATATATCATTTTCATATTGGAACTAATTCGTCTGGGGAAGGGTTAAATATAAAATATTTTAAGCACATTAATAATTGTCCAGGTTAAAGGTAATTATTATGTGCGAATGTAGCTTTCTGCCCATGAACACTTGTTGCTAGCTGGCTTCTTTCACTATGGAGTTGTTACAATTTAAAAATGTTGGTATATTTGTCTTTAGATTGGTATATCCACACTCATATGTTGACAAAGTAGTTTTTGTTGGTTTTGTTAACATTAAGATACTTATGAATCCTGACGAGCGTGGGTATCCAATCCACTATAGCATTGTTTCTGGTGAATTACAAACGGAATGACAAACTTAGTATATCCTACGGCATGAAAGTACAATATACAAATGTATTTGCTTATAACCATCTGTAGCGACTCAGTGCCAGGATTTATTACGTCAGTAAATCGCTTCTTGCTGTTCGCCTGCCGGGCCATATTGTGACACGTGCTTACATGTGGGTATGTTAATTAATTTTTGTTCGATACAAGTATATTTCATTAGGCACTGTTGCATATTACATAATTCATTTTAATCGACCTTCTAGTGTCAATTTCGTGATAGATGCCTTACCAACGCAATAATTAGGATACAGTCGAAAATTTTAAGCTGCCTTCGGCATGTGTCTTTTGGCAAATAAATAGATAAATAATAAATAGGAAAAGTTAATTTAAAGCAGCAAGCAGATTTCGGATTCCCAAAATGACTTCTCAGCATTTAATTACATAAAATTTGAATTATGTAAACGCAAAGTTATAACATAGTCTTCATAATAATGTATTAATGAATTCAATGAGATTTTGCATAAACTATAAATGACTACAGATGAAAGTTATCTACACATACATATATACATATTATGTAAGGATAAATATGTGTTAATATAATTTTATAAATTTTTCCCATATCTGAGCTAAAAGTCAAGTTCTCGTAAATTCTGTTTAAAATTTAAACTAAGACTTCTCCGAAAATTCCAACCACCACTCTCGACTCTTCTACTTTGAATAAATTCTATTTTCAGATTTCACACTTCAAATGCTTCTTGTTTTCCGGTTCATTTGTTTACACTTAAATTACTTCTGTTCCAGAAGCCACTTTCTGATGTAAAATATTCTTGTGTGCAGTCATGATGGGTTCGTTTCAAGTTTATTTAACTTTTAGCAGTACAAATAAGCTTGCAGTTATTTGAATAGGTAAATATACATAAATAGGACATATTTGTATATATACCTATAGTATGTATATAATATTATTATTAAATTTCTAAATTTCTTTGTTTGCTTAATCAAATTACGTAATTGTTACTTAACAGAAATTATGCAAATACGGAATATTTTACCATGTGCCGTTTCCTCTTTTGTACAATCAATAAGTTATCTTGACTTTTTCCCTAGTTCTTAATTTTTTGTTTTACTTTAAATGTTTATAATGATTTATGAAATCTTTTCGCAAACAGTTCATTTTACGAGCTAGCGATTTTCAGTAATTTTATAGACTTTAAAAGTGTTTGATTGAAAGAACTTCTACGAGCCTTTTTCTATTAGATACGTTTTGAAAAAAAAATTGAAAAAAGTGACATAATTTACGCAATTGGCTACAAATTTGAAATCTGTCCGATGAAAATGAAAAGAACCTATACATATACTTACTTAATGTGAATGTTGAATATGTAAAAATTTATTTATTTCGAATATGTATAAAAATAATCAGTTTTTGGTAAATTAAAAAAAAATTTAAAGTAATAAACTATCTCATTTTATTCAATTCGTTTCAGTTAATTTATTTTGTTTCTATTAGAAAATTTTCGTCTACGACGGAGGCGAATGATACTCATTGGTCTAATATGGCTGAGCTTCCAAATCCAAATAGCATTGCTTCTTTTGACTTTATTAGGGTGAATCGTGATGATGTTAGCACGTACCTTACTAAGCATAAAATCAATTGCCGCGGGTTGCGATGGGATTGACCCTCGATTAATCATGATCCTTTTTAGATTTATAATCCCGCCGTTAACGAATATTATTAATACTTGTTTTGCAAGTACATGCTTTCCTTGTATGTGGAAATATTCTAAAGTCGTTCCCATATCTAAAGGTGATGGCTGCAGTGATTACAGACCAATAAGTATCTTACCTTTCTTCTAAAAGGCCACTGAAAAGATTATATCCAGAGAAATAATTATTGAATTGCTGTCAGTTAGGATTTAGAGCTAAGCATAACTGCATTACTACTATGCTCAAAGTTTCAGAGGATATTCGTCAGGTAATTAACATGGATTACATTACATTTTTGTTTTTATTGGAATTCTCTAAAGCCGTTGATACTGTTAATTATAATCGTTTATGTGTAAAGATCGTCAAATACTTCAATTTTTTACCGGTTATTTGAGGGACAAACTCCAATCTGTAGGTAGATATTAATGGAAGTCACTCTAACTTTCTTCCTCTTTTGGCAGGCATTCCGCAGAGTTCAGTTATGAGCTCTCTATTATTTTATTGTGTTCGTTGTACATTAATTATGTATTTACATTTATTAAAAATTGCAAGCCTCATTTATATGTAGTCAACGTTCAGCTAGTATTTACTAGGCGTATTGGTTTGTCCGAGGATGGAATTCATTTTGCTAATGATGATCTTCATGAAATGAACTAGAAACTAAAATTTAAGGCAAGTAAATCAAAGCGTTTAATAATAAGTAGAGTTGGTACTGACTGTTCCAATATGTCTCCAGTTCATACAAATGGTGTAGTAATTCCTCTTGTTTCTTTAGCTAAGAATCTGGATTGACTGGATTGACCATATAAATTCTGTGATTATGAAAATTTATTATGGGATTCGACGCCTTTGGGCTTTTAGCGACATCACTTCCTTATTAATTCGATTAAAACTAGCACAAGCTGTACTTGTACCAATTTTGTTAAATGGCTGTGTAATTTACAATGGGCTCGATAGTATCTCGGCGAGGAAGCTTTTTGGTGTCTTTCAATTACTAGGTATATTTTTAGACTTCGGCGCTATGATCCCGTTTCATCTTTTGTTGACAGTCTGTTTGGCTGCTCTCTTTAGAGATATCTCAAATTCACAACAGTGTCCTTACTATCTAAGCTTATAATATTTCAATGTTCGGACTATTTGTTTAACTTCTTGCACTTTAATAGATCAAGGAGAGCACTAACTCTTATATCACCTCGCAGCAGATTTCTAGTGAGCCATCGACAATTTTTCGTCCTAGAAAAAAATATTTGGAACTCTTTACGAATTAATGTGAGGAACTCCATATGTTCGGGCACAGGTTTAAACGTTTTATTCATATTCATCGTACTACAAGTATTTAACTTCAACTACTACTGATCACTTTTTATATTTTATATTTTCTTATTATTTTATTATTTTTGCTTCGTATTATTGTTTTATTTTTAATTGATAAATACTTGTAGATGTTGTGCCAAACAACAAGGAAAGTAGTAAATAGTATGTTAGTTTGGAGGACATAGACACAGATGGAATCACCTTGCAATTTATATTATTTCAAGTAACCTGAACCTTTTCACAAGAAGAAAACTTCTGCCAATCCAATCCAGAGTTTAATTACATCTGGATCATGTTCAAACTTCACAGGCATATCATGTACTTTTGTTTCGTTTATCGCAGCTGAAATATTTCTGATGGCGGCACGGTATCCATATTTTACTATACCTCCAACACAACAATATTGATCATTTGCTTTCTGTCTCCCCTTTTTCGGAACTCGTCTTGGTAGGCGATTTTAACGTCCATAATATACCGTGGCTTAGACATTCTTCGACCACAAGCCGATACGTTGAGATCTTCTGTGAATCCTTGAATTTGTAACAGCTAGTGGATGCACCAACGCTTGGGGGTGGGGTGGAGTGGTTAGAGATAAATAATATCTAAGCTATTATCGGACTCGATCACGCGATTCCGCACTCTAGGGTTACACTTTGTGTCTGTATGTGTGTGTGTATGTGCGTGTATTAGTGTGCGTGCATTCATTCATAACTGTGGAAGAGTGTATTTCTCTGCGTTGACGCGTTCTAATGCAGTATGGCAACCCTACGAAGGAGTTGCCCTATTGGTCCCATTTTGGAATTATATTTGCAATTTTTATGAAAACGCCGTGTACAAAATATGAGCTCTACACCTCGAAGTTTTCTCAGGCAGCTAAAGCTTTGCATGTCATCACTAAGAAGGAGTAACCCAATTTAGTCCATTATTGAGATTTTATTTACAATTGCTATGAAAACACCACGTAGATATTTTTTTGTATGGCAACACTATGAAGGAGTTGCTCGATTGGTCCCGCTTTTGAACTGAATTCAATTTTTTTAAGAAAGTCCCGGGTACAAAATTTCAGTTCTCTACACAGTGACACTGGATTAACAAAAAATCCTAAGAAAACACCGAACTATTTTTCGTAAATTCTGATAAATTCAGGAATGTCGGAAATGTTGAACTGACACTTAATAGATAACCCAGCCCTTTTCTCACCCCCTCCCCCGTATTTACAAAAAAAAAACTATGGTTAGCATACGTACACTAATTTTACACAGTATAGCCTATCCTATTTGCTGTATAATCTAAGTATCTACGTTGGTGTTTCAAAAAATTAGAGCAGCTGTTCTTGTTCTACTTAGAATACCCCAGTTCACTTTACAGCAGCAGACCCATGAAATACAGTTCACGTCACATTAAAATACTCCTGGAACATGATTCTCTCTTTACCTTTTCTGCCTTTTCTGCTCTCAATTAACTTTATTAATATAATTTAATCTATTGTTTTTAAGTTACCGATTGTATCTCATATTTCATGCAAAACAAAAACCAAAAGGGAATCATATCACAGCTTTTCCCTTTTACCTTTGTGTACACGTCATTAAATTATTTCATCCCGTGAAATAATGTGAAGGGTTTCGTATTCTTTTTTTTATGGTATGAATGAATATTTTCATCATAATCGACTTTTAATAGTTTCAATTGTGGACTATTAGTTTCAAGTGTTTTCAATCACTTTTTAGCGTGTTGAATACAATTTCCATAAGTTGGTATTTATCCCATGAAAAAATACGAAACTGGTCAACATTTTTGCCATTTTAACGTGAGTTTCACTCATTTATCTGAATTATACAGAAAGAAATTAAAATATTTTTAAGTAGGTACTAACATAAATTCGATTTGAAAATTCAAAAATTCAGGAATTGTGTTAAGATTAATTTGTATAATTTGAAACATTTAAAACATGCGAGGTATGAACAATTAATAATAAAATACAAAAAATATCTGCCAGTTATTAATATTTGTCTGAATAAAAGGGACATATGCACCGAGCCATTTAATTGAAATTTAATTTAATTTGTATTTTAGTTATTCCCGTTAGAAAGGGTTGGCGCCCACTTGAATAAAAATTAATGTTATATTATATGCGTTATTATAACACAAAATAACACAAATTATATTTTACTTAAATTTTAAGTTTGCCCTAACCATCTGTTACAGGTGTACTAAAACAGAAATTCAATTAAATAAATTTCACTTAAATGACTTCGTGAATACGGTCCTAAGTGACGTAAAAAAGGATTCAATGCTGAAAAAAAATAGGCTAAGGCTGGGCAGCGAACTGAGAACTTTGCTTCTGCTAGATACTGTTCAACAAGAGACTCTGAGCGCACCGAACCTCCGCAAATTTAGTATGCATCTAGATATCGGTCCTCTTCGGTGTAGCTAAGAATTGAATACCTGAAACAAGATTATATATTTTATAGGAATAAAGCAGCCTATTGAAAATGCTGCTCCTTTACGGGTCTTATTTTTCTTTAATAGAATAAGATATCTAGAAGTACTTTTTAGAAATCCATTGTAGCTGAATCAACGATTGACAGAATAATAATTTTTGTAATTATTTTCAGGGCTGAAAACAAGGATACTTGCGAATGTAACTTTGCTTGTGAAAATTATGCTTAATCGGCGTCGAAAGAGAAACGTTGCAGAGACTCTAGACCGGTATTTGTCTTTCGGTTTTGGATAAGTAAAGAATGGATTCCGATAAATTAATTCAACTTGTAAATCCCTGATGGACAATGATACACACTAGACAGATACGTCGTTCGTATATAGTCGCGTACAGTCCTACTTAGAACAAAACTTGAATTTCGAATGTTACAAAAGTCTTTCATATATGTGCCTGTACTGAAACATTTTTCGACGCCCGGAAAAAAATCATCAAAATTTGATATAAATTTTTTCAAATTGATAACTTTTTCTATCAAAAGTCGTCACGATTTTTCTATATGAATTTGGCTCGTCCCGCCTAAGGGCAATCTACTGAGTACAAGGTATATACTTTTTTTTTTAAGGCAGGGGGACAGGAGATCCCAAGCATGGAGCCCGCTGTAAATACTTAGTATTTCGCCTCATATAATTCATGCTCAGAATATTAACTGAGAGTATATATAAGGTCGATTTAGCTTTTCTGTCAGGCGTATACGGAAGACAAGACTAGCCGTTCTGAAGAGTATTAAATTATTGCCGATACGAAACGCCTTTGTCATTTACATCATATGACTCAACCGATCAAAAGAGTAAAATAAAAATTATTAGAGTATAAAACTAAACAGCCGGCCAAATTCCTTCAGTTGAACCAAATTCCATGGAGGATAACGTCATATTTGAGCTTCTAGGAATACCCACTGCAAGCACCTGAACACCATTCTTCTAGCTCTACTCCTGTAGCAATTGTGGAAACTATGAGTGGTGTTCTGATTAATTTATATTTCTTTTAATAAAAATAATATTAGTAAAACCGTTCATAATTGGAAAATTGTATTTTTCTTGTCTTCGAATAGTCCTTTTTCAGATTTTAATAAAAAGTTTCGAAATTATTAGGAATGTTTTGTCCAATTAAAGATCGAGATAATCTTCTTCAATATTCCAAGTTTTGACATGATTCTCATGTAGCCATAAACGTTAAATCAGCAGCCAGTTTCTCCTCCACTGGTAATGCATCACGTATAACGGTAAATTGTAGTCCATTCGTAAATAGTTTTTGAAAATGTCACTTAGCAACTCTTTAGTAAGTAGTAGCTAAAGCATACAAGCCAACACTTTCTTCGTTTGCGTACACTACATATTTTCATGTTAACAACTTGCTAAAAGTATTGTAGCTGCAGTATACGTAATTAAATCATTTTTGTCGTCATTGTTCGTACTAAACCAAACAAAATCGGAACTTAAATCGGAAAGAGTTTGATACCCTTAATCAGAAGTCAATTTTGGAAATGACAACGGTGATGAATTTTTGTGTCTCAAGAAGAAGTATAGAAGTTACGATACGGCTCATGTCAATTTCCGAGGAAGTCGTTGATCTAAATATTTTCTATTCATGAAATTGTTCTTCGCGGGCATTCTTAGTTGAGATTTTATTGAGTGAAGTGCAAAGTGAAGTTTTACTACAATGAGTATTTGTTATTTATTTATTCGATATCGTATTTACTTAGTATTCGCAAAACGCCTTGCAAAATAGGTCAATACCAGATCGTACTGTTAAAAAACATTGAATCCAAAACAAACTACCAACACATACAAGACTTCGAAAGAAGCACGTCGCAAGCGAATTCGATTTCGAAGCTTAACTTCACCTAGTCGAATTGATTTAGTTCGAATTTGACTCGATTTTGAAACGCAATATTTGCAGGAAACTGTGTAATTTTCAAAGTGTTTCAAAGAAGAAGAAGAAGATTGGAATTGACATTTGTTCTCTGAAGTATACTTTTATTTTTTGGAATTTAATTGATTTATATAAAGTATCTGAAAGAATTTATAAATATTACTACTTTTTGCTAAAACTGCTATTAATGCACATTAAAGTTTTGTTGTGGAATATACGTCATAATCATTTTTGTGACTTTTGCTACCACTGTCCGTGATACGAGCCATCAAGCACTTTCTTCAACTGGATTTCGAGTGAACAAATGTGGTGATTTTAAGGGCTTCATACTCACAAATCTCAATAATCTCAATAATTTAATCCAATTTGGTGGATATTAATGAGGGCCTGGATATTTTTTCAACCGGAGCTGAATTTCCTTAGACATAACCTAACATTCTTAAATCAGGTTTCTCGTGCTGGATATTGATGTAAAGTGTCTTCTGATTGATGTGGATGTTCACGAGGTATTTTTAAATTTTTCTATTTCTTGTACAAAAACGGGAACTCTTACGATTTACGATATCACAATTGCTGTATCCATCTATTGTACGTCATAATCATTTTTGGGACTTTTGCTATCACTGCAAGTGATATGAGCCATCAGGCACTTTCTTCAATTGACTGGATTTTCGAGTGAACTAACATATTAACAAGAGCCTGGTTATTTTTCAACCGTACCGGATTTTCTTTGGACATAACCTCTAGATTTCTCGTGCTGGATGTTGGTACAGAGTGTCGTCTGACTGATGTTGTATGTTCAGGAGGTATTTTTGAAGTTTTCTATTTCTTGCATACAAACTGGAACTTTTTACGATTTATAAAATCACAATATTGCTGTGTCCATCTATTAAATTTTCAATTTAATGTGCTTAATCTCAACTTACTGCAAACATCATCATAATAATGCCATCTAAATGCTCTAAGTGTGCATCTGACATTTCTCGAGTAAATAAGGGAGTGAAATGTGTTGATTGCCATATTACACTCATATTACTTGCGCAAAAATTAGTAAAGAGTTGCAAACAAATATGGAGAGTGGAACGGCTGCCTACCGTTGCCTAGTGTGCACAAAAACTAACTCAAATATTTCAATCATCACTGGTGATTCGGATTCAGAGGATACCTCAACCGACTTTATGACTGCAATAAAGATAATGTCATCTGATATTGATAAAATCAAATTAAGACAGGAAGAGTTTAACAACTCTGTGCACTCTCTTGTGTCTAGCTTCAATGATATACGGAAAATTGCCGTATCCTTACATGAATAAGAGAGAAGAATAAAAACCTTAGAGGAGGAAAAATATAGACAATCCAAAGAACTCGTTATAATAAAAAGTCGATTAACTGAAGTTGAAGATAACACCTTAACCAATTTTATTGAAATAGTTAATATCCCAGTTACTGAGAATGAAAACATTTTGGAAGAAAGTTCAAGAAAGTTCATAATGTATTCAAACTTCCCCTGGGTGATGGTGACGTTTTAAAGGCCTACAGATCAGGAAAACAATCTAAATCTAAACCGATTATAGTCAAATACAGAAGCGAATTCATACGTGATCAGGTATTAGCGGCATATAAGTTGAAATAGTATCTTTGTACCAATCATCTAGACTTTACTGACAATAATAGAGTTTATATTAATGAATTTTTATCTAGGTCTAAGAGAACTTTGTTTTATAAAGCTGGTTTGTGGAAATCGCAACTTAACTTTAAGTACTTATGGGTGAAGAATGGGAAAATATATATGAAGAAGGATGAGTCCTCGATCTCTCACATTATCAAGAACGTTGATTCTATAGATTTTATTTCAAAAAAATATTCTAATTAATTTTTTATTTAAATCATAATATATCAGTAGTAATGCAATTAAATATATACTATCTATCAGAATGTTAGAGGATTGCGTAGTAAAACCGAAGACGTTAGACTTGAAATATTGGCAAGCGATTATGATATTATTAGTTTTACAGAAACATTTTTACGGGATGGAGTAATGAGTAGTGAAATTTTTGATAATAGGTATACCGTGTTTAGAAAAGATCGTAATTATGACCAAACATATAAACTAGACGGTGACGGGTGCGTAATAGCTGTGCATAATAGATTTAAATCTTGCCGGGAAGTGGCACTGGAAACAAACAATGAAGACTTAGTAGTCTTAATTACAATATTTCTCACTTTAATTTTGGTGTATATACATACCACCACAAAGTTCTTGCGAAGTCTATGACTCTGTTTTTTCAAATGTCTGTGACAAATCATTATTACTGCCATTCAAAACAATAATTGTGGGCGATTTTAATTTGCCATCTTTAAACTGGTTATATGACAATACTAACAATTGTATGTATATTTCGGGAAACATAACTTGTCCTGGTAACTGTCTTCAAAATTTATGTCCTTTTGTGGATTAAATCAATACAATGACCAATTGAATGGCAATGAGAGAATTCTCGACACACTAAGTGAGAATATATCGGTTCATAAATCTCCAACGCCACTGAGTCGTATTGATATCCACCACCCTCCTCTTGATGTATTACTTACTTTAGATAAATTCCAGCACATGGGCCAATGTAAAACGAGTGCGAGAAATTTCAAATTAGCTAATTACGAAAGAATAAATGAATTTTTATCTTTATACGATTTCGCACAAGTCATTACAAATAATGTTGACAGATCATTTGGTAATTTGTATAATATTCTCAATCAATGTATTGAGATCTTTGTTCCGAAAGTGCCTAATTCCTCTAATAATTTTCCAAATTGGTTTTCTCCGCAATTACGTATGGCAATGAAATTGAAACAGAAGTATAGAAATATGTATATTCGCACTAAAAATCCTGCGATTTATCAGACTTTTTCCTATTTTCGAAAAATTTCTAAAATACTGTTAAAAGAATGTTACAAAGCTTATATAGTGGACACAGAGACTGCCGTTAATAATAACCCTAAGAGATTCTGGAACTTTACTAAAGGCCTTAAAGCCACTAATTCGTTTCCCAAATACATGAGGTATGGAGACAAGTTATCTAGCTCCCCTGATACTATATGTAATATGCTCTCTGAATATTTTGGCTCAGTATATCAATCGGTGCCTGATGCTTTAGTATACGATAACATGTCTCCGAATAACTGTAATGCATCTATTTGTTTTAACATTGTTTCTCAATGCGATGTGGAACAGGTTATTTTTAAATTGAATGGTAATAAAAGAGCTGGCCCTGATGGAATTCCCAATTTGTTATACAAAAAATGCTCTGCAGCCCTCTCAATTCCTATAGCCGACCTGTTCAATATGTCAATTAGAAAAAAAGATTTTTCCTAAGATTTTAAAGAGATGTTTTACTACACCTATTTATAAAGCAGGTGACCCTAAATTTGTAATCAATTACCGACCCATATCTATCTCTAGCAGCTTGTCTTTGATATTTGAAAAAATTATACATGGACAGTTAATTCACCAGACGAATGCTTTGATTAATCAATGCCAACATGGTTTCATTCCTGGCCGTTCGACCATTACTAATTTGGCGATTTTCACGGATGTTATTGCAACTGCATTGGATAACTGTACACAAGTTGGTTCTATACATACTGACTTTACTAAGGCTTTCGATAAAGTTCTACATAAAAGGATAGTAGTAAAGATGCGATCCTTGGGATTCCATGAGGATGTTATTAAATGGATGTTTTCTTACCTAAGCTAAAGAGATAGTGTCGTAGTTTTGAATGGATTTCAATCTATGCCTTTTAAACAAATTTCGGGAGTCCCGCAAGGTACAGTTCTTGGTCCGTTCATATTTACAATATATATTAATGACTTGCCGAAAAGCATGGAATCACAGTGCCTTCTTTATGCAGATGATGCGAAAAATTTTCGTGTGATAAATACTGTAAATGATTGCCTAATATTACAAAATGATCTAAATAAATTGAAAAACTGGTGCGAAGAAAGCTTCCTATCCCTTAATATTACCAAATGCAAATTTATATCCTTTTTTAGGAAACGGCAGAGACTTCAATTTGATTATTCAATAAATAATGCTACGTTGTCTTTGGTGCATGAAATTAAAGATCTTGGAGTTATTTTTGACGATAAATTATTATTTTCTTCTCATGTTAACTATATAACGGCTAGAGCTTTCAAAGTCTTAGGATTTTTATTTAGATCATGTAAATCTTTTAAATCTGCGCATTCGCATATAACAATATTTAACTACATTGTAAGAAGCATTTTGGAATATGCCTCACCAGTATGGAATCCGTTTTATTCCATATATATAAATGAACTGGAACTTCCATTAAGGCGTTTCACAAGATATCTCTATACAAACTATGCGGTACTCAATGCGAATATCCTCAACGACTAAATAATTTTTCAATGATTACACTTCAAAACCGCAGACTTATTTTGGATGAATTTTTTTTGTATAAGATTACTAGCAACATAGTGGATTGTCCTGAATTAATATCGAACCTAAGCTTTAATGTTCCATCTCATCTATCGCGTAATTTCAATACGTTTAATCTTCCATTTGCCAGAACTAATTTAAGAAATAAATCACCCATCTTCCATATTCAAAAAAGTCATAATACTTTCTTTAATAATGTCCATTTATTTAATAATAGAAGCCTCGCTAGTTTCAAGCAAATAATTTTTAATGAAATATCCTCTAGCAATTTATTTCCGGCATAATTTTACATACTTCCATATTACGGGTCTCTTACTTTTCGTATTACTTTTAATATTATTTCTCCCTAACTCACCTCCAGAATTATTGTTAATTTAAATTGTAAACCTGAATTTCTTATTAACTTTTAACTAAGTAGTGTGTTGAGCATATCTAAAAAAAAAAAAATGGTCATAATTTCATACAACTTGTTTCCTTTCTTCTTTATTTCTTGTTTCTCTAGTAATTTTTAAAAGATTGTAATAATTATACGGTAGTATATTAATGGAACAACTGTATCTGTATACTGTATAAATAAATAAATAAATAAATAAATGTATTTAGGCATACTTGATACAAAACCCTGTTTTTTCGTCATGTCTAGTCTTAAGTGTGTACCACCGTGCAGCAGAAAACTAAAGCATGGTTTTCACAAGTGAAGTTAACGGACTTGAACATAAAAAATAATAAGCAAAACTCAACTTATTCATTATTAATAAAATCAAGGAAAATGTGATAAACTAAAGTTAAACTCTTAAAATTAAAGTTCTGAATTTGCTTTAAAACTCGATATCTTTATTTTTTTCACAACTGTACAGTCCTTTATATCCGTTAAGACTGCCTTTGTGTCGGTTTTCCACCTTGTACCTCTATTGTCAACATGTGCTCCGCTCAAGAATAATTAGCAGCAACGACCATTTTAATCTTCCTCGATATCTACTTTCCGACGAAAAGGGATCCTTTACTGCCTGCTCCTTTGTCCTTCAAGTACGCATATTCGGACTCCGGATAAAAGCGGCAACATAGCAGGTTCAGCTTTTATGGACTGCATTCAACCGTTTCTAATCAAAGAAGCCCAATTGAATATTTTTTAATTACCTTGAGGTAGTTAGTTTACGATCCTCCGCCGGTCCGTTGAGAAATTGCCTATAAAACTATGAATTTTACTAAGAAAATAATAAGTTTTCCAGCAATTTTACGAAAAACACAACTTTTATGTTTTATCCGCCGAAATACCAGATTACGGTTGCATCTGTCAATTTCTTGTCGGTTTCCACACTATGGAACGTTTGGAATCGAAAAATTTTGTTGGTCTTACCAAAGAGCATCTAACAGAAAGAATACGCATCT
Source organism: Dioctria linearis (assembly GCA_963930735.1). Taxonomy (NCBI): domain Eukaryota; kingdom Metazoa; phylum Arthropoda; class Insecta; order Diptera; family Asilidae; genus Dioctria; species Dioctria linearis. The sequence continues at coordinate 282,060,531 of OZ005740.1, forward strand.
CGTATATTGATAAGTTTTATATGGCGGGTCATTCTATTATGACCCGCTCTTACAAATCGTATGAAAACTCTCTGCTTCTTGACGACCCGCCACACTGGTGATGATATTTGAACCCGATCTGCTGGAGTTTTTCAAAATATGACCAAATATGCATGCAAGCAATACTATAGAAACTTAATAACCTTTTAAGGTTGCCTATAAGTATTAAGTGGCTTTGGAGATATCTAAAAAAAAAGGTAGAATAGCTTTCACATCAGATATGCGAATATCACCAGAAACCTTTAGTTGAGATTTGGTGCAGTTTGAAAAATGGACATACCTGAGTTTGGAGAAACCTTCAGTGATTTAGCCCGCAGGTACCCTAACATTGTTATTGGAGGGGATTTTAATGTAAATATTTTACTTTCAAACAGTTTGACTCAGTCTTTTCTATTTTTATTACAATCTCTGCACTTGAATGTTACTAATAATCTACCGACATATTTCAACTCAAGTAACCCTTCGCTACTGGATCTGTTTTTAACTACAGATACGAGTGCAGTCTTGTACCATAACGAAATTACTTCTCCTTCCATATTTGATCACAACTTTCTCTTCCTTACTTTCAACTTTAATATAAGAAATTGTCCTCTTTACAAAATGTTTAGCTTTCGTAATTATGATAATATAAATATGGCTGCACTTGATGAAGAATGTCAATCATTGCCCTGGGCTTGTATTAATGCTCGCGTCTCTGTCAATGATCAGATTCAAATTTTTTATGAAGTAATAAATTATCTCCATGATCACTTTATTCCTGTATATGTACGAAGCATCACGATGGTTGCTGGTTGCCCATGGTTCACAGCTGAAATTAGATCTCTTATTGCAGAACGAGATTTTTTGTTTCGTAGATTTTAGCGTGCAAGAACTATTGAAAGTCGATTATACTATAAGGTTATACGAAATGAGGTCAATACTAAAATCCGCGCAGCCAGGAAGGAGTACTACGGAGCAAATCTGTGGACTAACCGACATAAGGCAGGTGTATAAGGCAAAGACATATCCGTCAGCGATATTGATCCTGATTTATTCAACCATCATTTCTCATCTTTGCAAACTTCTTCCACACCAAATGTATCTTCAAGCCTTCGACGTACTTTGGAATCGGGTAATGATAATAACATTGATTTTAGTTTTAGATGTGTGGATGAATCTGAAGTTATAAATGCTATTTTGGCTATTAGATCCAATGCCACTGAACCTGACGGAATCTCCCCCAGATTTGTAAAAATTCTTCTCCCATGGATTATCGAGCCATTTCTACGGATTTTTAACACGTGTCTAAGTACCTCTCAGTTCCCCTCTATATGGTTTCCCTCTGTACCGGTTCCTAAGAATAAAAATGCAAAGGAACCAGCTGATTACCACCCTATAAGTATTCTCTGTTTCTTGGCCAAAGTACCAGAAAAGTTATTGTATCTTCAAATAATTGAATATTTGGATTGTCGTAACCTGTTCAGTCCTTCCCAATCTGGTTTCCATCGTTTACATAGTTGCGAAACGGCACTGACTGAGGTCACGTCTAACATCAGAAAATCACTGGACATGAATCATCTATGTGTCTTAACTTTACTTGACTTCTCTAAAGCTTTTGACTCAGTTAATCATCCCAAATTACTGTCTAAACTAATGTGTCGTGTCCCAAAAGCAATCGAACGTTAATCCAACGATTAATTCTAATGATACTGCTTGAAAATGACAACACTCGAATTACTCACATATAAATCTTTATTTTACTCGACACTGACCTAACTTAATACATAATTAACACAAAGCTAACCCGAACCGAACGGTAACTTGACACCTTAAAGTTACAACGCGACCGATCAATTAACGGCACTCGCCAGACCAGTCATTGGTCTTTTATGCCCCAATATTCGGAAGTAATCTTTTACTCGCAACGCGGATGTAAACAAACGACAACAACCTTGTCGTTTATTCTACCGGTTCCAGCACCTGAGCTGCTTAGTTGTAAACAATCGCCTTACATAATAATTACCATGTGAGGTTAATTATTATCGTAATCGTCGATTGCTCCACTAAGCGCTCATCGCATCCAGCTGTTGGGCTAATCAACAAAACAACCGACAGTTGCAGAACAATACCATGCCAGGTTATTGTTTAGCAATTGCTGATTATTTCGCTGTGATGCCTTTGGCTGCTGGAAGAATCTTCCGCATATTGGGCCATAACAAATGCTTTACTTTAGTTTCTCAAATCCGTCTGTCGTACTATCGGTAATTTTCTATCAGGAAGATCTAAACGTGTGAAAGTCGGTGATCTTGTATACAGCGCTTGTCCCCTAAGTTGCGGTGTACCGCAAGGGTCCATTTTGGGTCCGTTATTGTTCAGTATGTTTATAAATGATTTGCCCAATTCTATTGACAATTGCAACATTCATTTATATGCTGATGACGTGCAGCTTCAAATTAGCAGACCTATAGGCCTCTTAGAAAATTGCTTAGATCGCATGAATGACCTGGAAAATGTTTCTCGTATGGCTACAAATAATAATGTAAAACTGAATCCACTCAAGTCTCAGTGTGTTGCCTTTTATCGGAATGATATAATGATCTCTCATCTCTCACCTGTCACTTTAAATGGTTTTATTCTGCCTTTTTCTAGACGTGTAAAAAATCTTGGTGTATTAATTGGTTCGAATATGAAATGCTGTGACCATATTTGCAATATGATAGGTAAAAGCCATGGTGGCCTTCATCGGCTATGGTTATCGGGCAGTATTCTGCCAATTAACACCAGGTTATTACTGGTCAGACCACTTCTTCTACCATATTTTACGAAAGACAGCTTAGTTTTTCCACATTTGTGTATCGACTTAGACGATTTAATCACATCTTGTCTCTCAGTAATAACTTGCTGGGTGGTTCTCTCAATGAGCACCTTCACAGAACGCTATTACTCTCTCTCCATAAAATTATATATACAGCAATCCAGAGCACCTTAGCTATCAACATTATTCCTGTTTTCCATTATTTTGTTCAAAGTGACTCTTACTTCATTCAAGCTTCGCGTTTATATAATCGTCTGCTGACCAATGTTCAGCGCACTGGTTCGATTGTTAAATTCAAGGAGCTTATTAAAAATTGGAATATGTAAAGTGCAAGTATGTCTGCGGTTGGTTCGTTAGTTGGCGAGGCAGGGCCTTCATGGGTAGGTAAATCTGTAAATCAATTTTACAACGATACCATTTGATTCAAAATTAATTTCATTACTCTTATTTTTTGTTTTCTTTAATTTTTTAATCTTTTTCTTTTATAATCGTTTTTTAATTTTCTTTTTCTTTGTTTTATATGTAGGTTTACTTTTAGTTATTATTTGTCTTATTTTATATGTTGGCTGCCACTATTTTTGTGTACTAGTAATACGAAGTCAAAATACTCTTGTGCACACGTGAATTAATTACATAAATTGAATTGAATTGAATTTCAAAGTTGGAACCAAAGTAGAGAGTAGAGAAATCTTAATCTCCATATTAACAGTGTTTCGCAAAACACAGTAAGATTCCCAGCACTCTGATGTTTTTAGATACTTAATTTATAAGAATCTGGAGCAGTTAAATCAGGTGGCCATCTAATATCCCCGTATTCGGGAATTATTCGCTTATAAATTGGTGCCTCAATTATTCTGTTGTTGTAAGTGCTAATTGTTAGGCTTAAGCCAGAAACAAATTGCGAAGCAGTGCAGTCCACTGTGCTGTACTGCATTCAAATTTAGAACTCATGTTATACCATGTTACAATTCATATACACTTTACTGGATCGTTTAAGCTAATTTCTAAAACACACCACATTGCATCAGTTGACATTTATTAAATAGAGAATCAAGAGAGTGCCTAATTTGAAATTGATTAATTAATTTCAAAATAATATTAGAAGAAAATTGGTAAAATTTTTCTTAAAATAATAAATATGGTTACAAAATAGCTTACCTTGCTCTTGTCCCTACTATTAATTTAGACTCTTCAACAGACCCTTGCTGAACCTGATCGCAACTGCTCCAAGTTGCTTTGCCACATTAAACATTCCAATAAATCGATTCTTGGTAATTTCACCGAATCTTCTATTGCACAGGTATCATCTTCAAAATTTGCAACATAAAGTGGCGATAACGGCGAAGAATTTTCTAATGGAATTAACTTAAAAGTACTGCCATCGGTTAGACAGGCTAACTCAGAAGGATAAGGAGGTTGGAAGGCTATTTTGTAGTAAATCCCCATTATTAGGAGCCTCGGACCAGTTATTAGTCAGAATACTTTCAGGTTCAATAAATGCGTCCATACTGGAACCAGAAATAGAAATTATGCTTTTCAGAATCCTTAGGAGTACGATGTCTTATTCTCAATACGGTATAACTGCGTTCAGTACCTGAGTCTCTGTCACTTCGTCATAAAATTGGAACTATGTTTGCAATATATTCCTATAAAATTTTACCAATGTTTCCACTTCTTGAGGATGAAAGTCAGTACAATGAACAAAACACAGAGCCAAACTTGACAATTCAGTAAGCTGTGCTTAGAGATAGACACCGAACCATAATGAAACGCCATATCAGTTCTTAGAATTCCGCGCGATATCTAGTTCGTCCCAAATAAACAACGCGAGCCAATCTTACAAAGGCACAAGCACGAGTATTTTGCTGGACTTATGCCTAGGCAAATGATCACAAATGATGCAAAAGAACTATTTTAACACATTCTCAATAGGAAAATGAATATTGCTAACCTGAAAGTGAAGAAGAAAGGTAAATAAATAATCTGACATATAGAAGGCAAAAGTCCGTAAATAATCTGACATTTATTAAAGTTAACCACAAATAAGGTGCTGACAAATACGGAAAATAAAACTAGAAATTAGGTAATTGAAGAAACGATCAACATGAACTTGTAAACAATTGAAAATTATTAAAATGAATTTTTAAAACAAATGTCCAGTAGAAATTAGTTCAAAAATTACAAAGAATTGAAAAAGCACTAGAATAAACTTTAAAATAGTGTACATGTTTAGAGATAGAGTGCAGCCCGCGCAAAAATTGTGAGCATCATATGATTAGGCCTGTCTGGTATATCCAAGTTCTTGTGCTGTCGATCTAAAAGTTTTCTCTTAAAATAAACAGAAAAAAAACAAAAGTTAAAAAACTCAAGAAAATTCAAGTTGTTTTCTTAAAAAAATAAAAAGAAAAAGTAATTAAATGGAAACGAGGAAGGGGGAAAACGTCAAAGAAACCCGGGCCTCGTTTTGTCGGCCCCGTTGGTAATCCGAGGTTTTATTTCCACTCATTGAACCCATCATCATCACCGAACCTGAAAAAATTCCCTGGAGACAGCTCGGCCAGGGAGTCAGGTAACCTTCGTGCATGTAGCTATTTAATTCACGGCTGATTTGGTTCAAGCAGAACCTTACAAAAGTACAAAAGGAAATTCTATGACAATATACAATACCCAAAAATGTAAGTATGAACTGCATTGTTTCAATTTGCTTTACAATACATTGTAAAAAAAAGTAGGACAATTCCATAAATTTAAGACACGTTTATGCCTAAAAATAAATATAAATAAATTTTTTTGATAGAAAGAGAAAATCAGTTTAATTTCCCCAAATCAATGGAAATTCAATGAATTTAGGTATGTGGAACAAGATAACCTATATTGTACGTATTGAAAGATACTTCATCTCTGTTGTCTCTAGGTAATGGTATTGATGTCCCTTTGAGAACAGTACCAAAACCCTCGATTTGTCACCCATTTCTGTCCAGAAATATTGTGTGAGCACATATTGAAGTATCTGAAGTCTAAAAATATCGCAGCTCATGGCATTTCTTGTTGTAAGATTAGTAAAAGTTCTAAACCGGTTGTATGCTTTGTTTTAACCTTCTCAGAAGTTGTCCGGCACAAGTTATTGGATTTCACGCTTTGGCCCTCTGGCACGTGTACTAAATTGCTTGTACCTTCTGGGCCAGCCTAGAAATGGATCTAAAATAAGCAGCGATATTCCAAAAAATCGAATCGCGCTCCCTTTACTATCCAAACGTAAGGGGGATTCGTACAAAAACTGCACAAATCTTCAAAGCCTCTGCTGCGACTTGTTTCGATATAGCTGCTTTCACTAAAACTTGGCTGTTTCATGGTATTCGCGATGCTAAAATGTTTGGCAATTATTATAAGAGATAGACATACTGAGTCTGTAGCTCGAGGTAGCGGCGTACCCCTCGCCTGTCAAAGCCAGAATAATTGCAACAAGGTTGAGTTTCCTAGTTTATCCAACACTCTCGACATAGAGCTTATAGCTCGTAAGCTGTCTCTCTTCAAATATGACTTATGCATGCATTGCTGCTATATTTCTCCAGACTCCATAAATATCGCCGATTACAAAGGTCAGGTTACGACATATTTATTTCAACATCTAATTTTATCACCGAATTCAATGGGTACTAAATGAAGATGACGATGACTATCTACCTCTTAATAACTTGACAACAAGGGAATCACTCTTACTGGACGCTATTTCATCCCTTGGTCTCAGCCATATCAGCAGTGTTAAAAATGATATGGGTCGACAGTTAGACCTGGTATTTTCTACTGACGCGGGTAATATATTAGTTGAACCTAGCCCAATTATAATGTCTACTCTTGACTTATACCACCCCTCTCTATTAACCCCCTCTACTAATTACGTACGTTAATGAAACACAATATTTTTCCATTTTAGCAAAGCTGACTTTTCGGAACTTTCTAGTAGACTTACGAGTACTTCTCTTGTTTTCAATACATTGCTGTCTTGCAATAGTGTTGATGAAGACGTTTTTAAGTTTTACATAATTCTTTCCTTTTTATTCTTTCCTCCTACCTTTTTTAAGTCATGCTGCCTTGCAATGGCAGGTCCGCTGAGAATTATTTTCAAAAAGTCGCTAAATAGTGGTTGTTTCCCGCAGCTATGGAAAAATTCTTTTATCATACCTATCCACAAAAATAAAGTAAAAATGAAATTTGTAACTATAGGCCTATTACAAAATTATCTTGCATGCCTAAATTATTCGAATCAATCAACTTCTTGCTCTCTTCAAACCAACACGGCTTTATTTTGGGCAGTTCTACAACCACTAACTTGTTGGAATTTGTCTCAAATACCAATGGCGGGTGGACAAAAGGCTATCAGACAGATTGTATTTATACTGACTTTAGTAAAGCCTTCGACAAGTTATCTCACTCCATGATACTCTTTAAAGTGGAAAAGTATGGGTTTTCCCCAACATTTCTAAAATAGACGGAGATAACAGAACATACCAAATCTTATTCCGCCATTCCATTTTAGAGTCTTAAAGGCTTCGCCTGGCGTACCTCAAGGAGTCACTTGGGCCCATTGTTCTTTATTCTGTCTATTGACGACATTGTCTCTGTTGTGAGCTACTATAAGGTCTTGATTTATGCTGACGATGTTAAGCTTTTCGTTCAGATTAAATCTTTTAACGATTGTGAACATGTACAGGGTGACCTTCAAAAATTTTACAATTGGTGCAAGAGCAATACTCTGAGATTCAATATCGATAATTATGAGGTTATGACTTTCCATAGGAATCAAAAACCAACCACTTATGATTATGAGCTCTCGGATTCCTCGATTAGCCGTGTGGCATCTGCGTGTGATTTGGGTGTCAAATGTGACCACGGAATGAATTTTATCTCCCATATAAACTATGTGGTATAAAAGAGTAGCTCTATCCTGGGTTTTATAAAACGTTGGTCCAGAGAGTTTTCGAATGCTCTGTCAGACCACTTCTTGAATACGCTAGCCAGGTCTGGTCTCCATTTTACGGTACACACATCGACCGTATCGAGTCTGTTCAGAGGAACTTCCTACGCTTTGCTCTCAGGCATTCATTAATTCTTCCACCCTATGAGGATCGCTTGAAGCTTTTAAATATGCACTCGCTTTAACGCTATAAAAACGTCGCATGGTCGCCAATGTAACTTTTGTGCATCAATTCTTAAACTGGAGTATTGATTCTCCCTTATTACTTAAATTTGTTCAAGAAGGAATTTTTTTGGATTCTCTGATATATAGCAAGAGCTAAAAAAACTTTTTTTTTTATTTCTTATTTCATCACACAACTCATTTGATTTTGTGTGACAAGCTTCAATCAAGTCTTAGTTTTGACTCATCAAGAGGTCCCACATAGCGAAATTGAGTGAAAAACAAATGAAAAATAGAACAAAGAAAAGAATGAAAAGATGAAAAAAAACCAAAGAATTGAGAAAAATCGAAAAAAAAAATTGTTATCAAAAAAATTTAAAAATTAGATTCATTCGAAACGAATCGAACGTGCGTCCGCCCGCAGTGGGCTTAAAAAAGAAAGGAAGGAGAAGAAGCGTTTCGTGTTAGCAGAAAACCTTACACTCATCGATACGGCCTGGTTTTCTGTCTGCCGTAGACGCTTCAAACAGGCACACTTTTAGAAGACTACCTGTGTTGCATGTTAACTTCTCATGGTTGTAGTTCTAGTGGAACTAAAAGTAGTGGCATACTAGAAATTTCTCATACACCCCTTAAAATCTCATTTTAGAAAAAAAACAAAAACCGTTATTCGGTAGGTCCATGTATATAGTCATTTATAACTCCGCAGTTTTTATTCGATGTCAAGAAGAAAGATAGCTTTCCAACCATATATTCCTTATTTCGTTACGATGAAAAGTCACGAAGTTATAGTCGAAAATATTTTGAAATTTACCATTTTTTACTCAATCTTTCAACTTTGACAACAATTTGATGGCTTATTTTGCTCTACAATATTTTTTTTTGTGTTCATATTGGTAATAGCGAATTCGATTCCGGCGCCTAAGGAGCATTTGATAACTAAAATCGGTTGAAATTTGACTGAGTTATCGAATTTTTGCTCATTAAGCAGCTATAATTCCGTAAAATATTGAACGACAGAGAAAGTTGAAGAGCACTGAGTTTTAACCGTAAAAAGTGTGAAAACGTTAAAAAATTTAACATAACAACAACTACAAGAAATACAATAACAACTGCAACAAATATAATAACAAATTTCAAAAGTTGTTGCCAGCAACGCCAATTTAGAATGAAGTTTCTTGACGCATGATGCAGTAGTTTTAATGACAATTTTGTTTGGAATGTACGGTGGAAATACCAAGTGTCCTTGTTACCATTATGAGTGGGATAAAATGGGAAATTTAAGTATGCGTGTAAAAAGTGAATATTGATGGACATGTTGTAGCCCATTTCACAGCAGGCACTGAAAATTCGTGTACAACGTTGACATCACACAGTCGGAACTTTCTTGTTGCCAAGAAAATTATTGCACAATGAAACCAAAACTATTCCAGACTCGTCGTTGTTCCGCATAATTTTCCAAATTTGTGACACAACGAATATTTCTGAAAATTAAGTAAAACCAATTGAAATACTGCAGTAGGTAGTTATTGCCAACAAATGAAGATGTAGGGAACCTTCTTTGATTTTAGCTTCACTAAATCCAGGAAACTTCATGCAGCCGATCTTTAAATGTAGTGGCGGTAGGACGACATCTTCAAGCCGCACCAAGCGAATGTTCAAAACATTCCAATTTGAAACGATGTACGTAGTGGGCCACTCAGTACAAATTTCGCGCAAGAATACGCCACTCGCAAAATTAACAAGGATACTTGGTATTACCGCCTTACATTCGAAACAAAATTTTCATTAAAACTACTGATCATGAAAGCATGTTTCATGAAACTCAATTCTAAATTTGTGATGCTGATAACGGCTTTTGAATTTGTTGTTGCAGTTGTTGTTGTTTTAGTTGTGCTTATGTTGCATTTCTCCACATTTTCAAACTTTTTTATGGTTAAAACCCAGTGCTTCTTCAACTATGTCTGTCGTACAGCTGGTTAATGAGCAAAAATTCGATAACTCAGTTAAATTTCAACCGAGTTTAGTTAACAAACGCTCATTAGAGGCGAAATCGAATTCGCTATTAATTACACATGAACAGAAAATAAATATTGTAGAGCAAAATAAAGCATCAAATTGTTGGCAAAGTTGAAAAAATGAGTAAAAAATGGTAAATTTCGAAATGTTTTCATCGCAACGAAATATGGAACATACGGTTGGAAAGCCCTATATTCATATACCATAAAAAAATTGATATCGAATAAAAAATGGCGGAATTATAAATTATTATATACATGGACCTACCGATAAAGGTTTTTTTAGTACAAAATGAGATTTTGGTGGTGTATGAGAAATTTCTTGTATGCATCTACTTTTAGTTCCACTTAGACTTACAACCTGCACTATGTCTCGTCAAAAGTATATCTTATATTTTTTTTGTAACACTGTGTAATATGCAATGCACATATCTTGCAAAACATTCTTCGTCAAAGATTTCAACATCTGAGATACGTTAACCCAATAAATAATTTGAATTGAGTTTTAATTCTTTGATATGGGTCAAGCGTTTTCCCGATGGATGCAACAATTTGCAATACATAAAATGACTCAAAACTCGAATTAAAGAATGTGAACTGATATACATCAAAGTCCAACATGCAAGTATTTTAAACTCGCATAAACAAAAGCACTGTTATGAGTCAGGCGTTTCGTAATAAAGAATTCAACCGAGGAATGCACAGTCAGGCATATTGCACCTCGACCAAACCAATACGCGAAAAAGCAAGGTAAACATAATATGTAAACCTATTGCCGAATTATCGATTTAGCATAGACTTGCATTAAGTATAGATTTATATTAATTATCAATTCATATAAATAAGTTGTTGATCTAATAAAGAACATTCATTCATTCGGTAGTACACAACAAGTCAAAACAGAACAAACGTATTTATTTTATTCTTCAATAGATAGTTATGCTACTCTTATACATAGGATTTAAAGCTGTCAACAGCTGATCCACTGGAAAAGAGTAAAGGCCTACGGGCGGCTCTAGTCATCGTATACCACAATCAAGAGTAAATGCCTACCGGCTGCTCTCATGTAGTATAAGCTACCATCAGTGATTACTAAAATTGTTTATACTGAAGACTTAAACAATGGCACATCTCAATACAATTCACACATTGATGTTTTTGAAAGTAAGTCATATATTGTTTTTCAACATTTTATTTGACCGTGCCCAGCGCCCAAGCACTTACATCATACTACCTATTTGTTTTAATGAAAAATCATATATGGTAGTATGGCACATAAGAAATGTTCGGTAAACTTTTTTGGCGGTACAGTTAATACCACGTCACACTTTAGACAGATTTCTGTAAAAGTCTTTCCTGAAGATTTTAAGATTTGGGGGATTTTCTGATCCCCAAGACCTATATAAGATCTACTAATTGTTAATTGTTTAATTCATGTAATTACTGTATGCCTCACACGGTAGTAAATCCCTCAATCCTGTAATATCCTTATGTCAATCTACCTTATTAAAGACTGCAAAGCTATTAGCATAAAAAAAAATTAAAAAAGCAATTTACTTCCATGTGTATCCTAGTTTCTTATCCTGTATTCTCTACGCAGCTAATAAATTAACCTAGTAAAGAAAAATTCTTAATCCGCTTAGATCCATATCACTGCCACCGGTTTGATTTAATTGAAAAACAGGAATTAATCAGGAGAACTTTTTGTACTTATACAAAAATATTATTCCATAAATACAAATCGAATTCCTTCATATATTATATATAATAGATCGATACCAATTAAATGACTTCACTCGCCCATATAACCTGAAATCCTTCTTTCGAGAATTCTTATTTTGGAATAATCCTACACAAGCTGTTTCTAAGCCAGAAATTAAATAGAAGTAGGGCAATAGTACATATATTGCGGTCACGAGGGCGAAAAATTAGTTTACTTACATATTTCTGTTGATTAGGGACCTTTTCTTTATATTTTTATTTGAGTTTATTTTACAAAAAAATGGCATCTTTCGACATAGGTTTTATACTTCCATAAATATCTTGTACTGAAACTTCTTGACTTCCTCCCTTTTTTAGAAATTTTTGAAGGGTCAAAATCCATTTTCTCTTCCTTTTTTTATTTTTTTTGAAGAATTTTACTTTTCTGGGCAATTTATATTATATTGTATTAACAATGTTACACATACATCTCATATATGAAGTACACACATATACTGAATGAAGAATTCTTGTTATTTATTTTCTTCTTCAACTTTTTAACTTTTCCCTTGTTATGGGATCGATAGACCATTCAGTGTGCAAATTTAAAAAAAGAAAAATTGAAAATGTACGAGTATATTAAAAGTCCTGTGTACCGTCATCATTCTACTCTGTCAATAGTATTAGAGATCTGGTGAGGAGAGCACCTTTTAACATAAGTTTGAGATCAATATATTGTGAATTGAATGATTTTACATGATCTGGAACTAGATAGCACTTACAGTTTTCAAATTGCAGTGGAAATAGATTAACTGTATCCTAGTTATCTAAAATATGCACCTCTTTACTATTTGCTTCTTTATCAATGGTTGGTAGAGAGGTCGTTTATTGTTCCTGTGACAAAATTACTCATCAGATAATTAATGGTAAGATTATCTGTAGACTGCTCTTATGCCTTTCCTCTATCAATGTATATGTATACAAATGGTGGGTATCTGACTATAACGATATCCAGGATAATAAAACTCCTGGTGAGCTAGCTAACAAGGACTGCGAAATACATAGCTCCAAATATGGGAGGATTCCAATCGGAGACTTGAAAGAGAAAAGTACATACCTGCAGTATGGCGAGGCAATAATGGCCTGCATGCTACAGGAAGAGAACAACAGAAATTCTAACTGGGAGCAGAATCGAGACCCACGAGTCTGGTTCATTAAGGCAATAGGAAACTATGCTAACAGAATGACCTGATAAACAATTTCTGTAAAAGTTTCAAGAAACGGGAGGAAATTGAGTCAGTTTAACATGAACCTTATGACTGCCCTGATCTGATGAAAAAATGGGGTGGACTAATTTGTAGCTACTTGTTCTCAGATCTGTTGAAGTGTAAGGGAAATAGGGTGGATCTAGGGCTGATTTCTTACCAGGCTAGAATCCCATGATTTTTGTGGAGTACAAGGAAGGCGATCTAAGTGAATCGGGCTGGTTATCCCAGGTAGCATAAGTAGTGCATCTCTTATTGGTTTTCGTGATGAGGTGCAAGAGCAAGAAAATTCTTTGGACTTGCGGATCAATGTTGCCACAATTCTTCTGGAAGTTCATTGTATGTCCTAGATTTTTCAAAAAGTACGTGAACAATTTCTAAGACCAAGCAATTACGCACTGGGTATTTCCGATTATCGATTTTCTGATCCTAACGAGGGTGGAAGTGATAATTCCTTCACACTATAGCCCACCTTGGATTTTTTTTATTGCAAGCTGACATTCAAAAACTCTCAAATGGTGGTGAAAGCCTAGGAACAATTATTTCTGATATATGTAACTGGGGAACGATGCGATCAATGTTTTTAGCAGGGACCGTATATAACTGTTATTTTTGGCAATCAGTTAAAAAAGTCCTATCAAGACAGAATGGTATACTTGAGACGTAATGGCAAATATTTAATAATTGCTAAATAACATTTAAGTCTCGTAATAAGAGTTTCAGTAAATTTTATTATAACTTAATTATAACTGTCACGAAAGGCTTTTATTTATTTAAGTCTTATGCTAACAGTCCCGAATGAGTTCTATTTTTTCAAGTCTCATAATAACAGTCTTAATAGGTTTTTAATGCTTTTAGCTCAGCCCTGAGAGTAATGATAGGTTTTATTAATAAAAAGTCTCGTCAAAAAACTCCTGTAAGAGTTTTAATTTTTTAGGGTGAACATAACTGTCTTAGAAGACTTATAAATTTCAGTCAGTCCATAACTGTTTACCACCAGAGGACTTTTATTTATTTAAGTCTTATGAGGGTTCTCTCGCAGGTCTTTTATTGTAGCAGATCGTTGTATTTGATTTTGCTAATATGCGAATATCGAGATACCTTTGTTCGTGGGATCTAAATGTATCCTTAATAAGGCCGAAAATGATTTTTTTGATATATACTTTTTTGAGTCCCTTTTTCAAGGACTTTTGCTATGTCAATAGATACCTTGACTATGATTCATAACTTTTTTCATTAGAACTTTTTCGATATCTGAGCACATTTTCGAGAAAAATGCTCAGGGAACACGTTACGTTGAACACAATAAATAAACATATTTACATAAGATTTTGTGAAAATATTTTCACATTGGTATTTTAAATATTTACTCAATGATACCGCCTTCAGCTTCGATGAGGCTTCGAAAGCGGCTACATGCTCGGACAAGGTAGTCCACGATGGAAACCCTTTAACGAATCCTGGATATTGTGAGGTTGCTGATTGGTCTACGTATCAATCACGCCCAGGCGTAGTAGTCTAGGGGAGATAGGAGACCACATGTTTGGGGTAACATTATCGTGGAAATTCTTGGCCATCTACACTTGTGTTCGAAAGGCAGCATGAGAAGGAGCAGAGTCCTGTTGAGACACATATGGCCTGCCTTGGGCCACCCCTCGTTCGAGGATTTCATAACTGTAGCCATTGACATTCGTTGCTTACAACACCAAGGATCATAACACACGATGGGAACTTGGTGTGCATAACTGTCGGAACTTGACTAAGGCTCACGCAGAGCCAGCTGTCATTCCTCCTGTTGACCTTTTGATCCTGGTCGAAATTTTTTCTCATCTGAAAAGAACCAAAGCATGTTTGGCTCTTCGCGGTGCTCGATCTTGTTCAGCAAACGCTTTGACCGATCACACGATTCTCCTGAGCTCTATCAGACATAAACTGCCCTATCCCCATAACGTAGGATTTGTACCGTATGTCGCCACGCACCATACATGTGATTGTGGACTCTGCGACGTGGAGTTGTCGGGCAATAGCTTTCATCGATTTTCTGGGGTTGTCATTGATGATACTCTGAACCTGCTAGACAAACTCGGGTGTTATCAGGGCGTCTGAACCGTTGCTAGTATGTCTTCCTCTTGGCTACAGTTGCCAAATCTCCCCCAGATTCCAAAAGCTCCATTCTTACCTTAAACACGAATGACCGCTATGGTTGGCCGAATAAGGCATTTCCTGTGGCAAACTAAATGATGCCATGTTCGGGATAAGACTAGAAGAAATGAATTAATTATGTTATTAAACTAAAATTGAAGTTAGTTTCTTATATACTTACGTTGTACATAGAGCATCTACGAATGAATGAAGTTTGTTCTCAAATACCTGGCGCATCCTGTATATAGTTAATTTGTGATATATTTTCTTGTGTATATTTTAGTAATTAATAAAGGAATTCTTTTATTATCAAAAGTATAAAAAAATAGTTTACTTTCATTTTCACTTACTTAAAAAAAATCAATTTGTGTGTTTCACATATGCTAGGCATCCCGTGAAAGCTATGTTTCTTTTTTTTCATAAGTTTATTTATAACCGATTGCCTATTTACCTACGGGCTCGAGCCACGCCGCGCCTATATACTTTCCACGGCCCAAGTTGATTTGCCTAGTTTTGGCAAAACTGCTATTCTAAAATGCCGCGCGAAGAAATAATTGCGGTTTCTTCAGCCACTTTTGTATGAAAAATGGCGCCCGCTCGGGCCACCACAGGCCATCTCGCGTACGCTTGCGCCATGCCTTTGAAGTTACCGAATGGAAATAGATCGGGCGTGGCATAATAGGTGTTCGAACCAAATCGGTTCGAATATATTTTTGTTTTTACCGATTACTTTTAAAGGGAAAACATCCTGAAAACAATGCAATGTAATTTGTCATCTACATAGCACATTGCACAAGTACAATACAACAACATAGCCTCATTGAGCAGATCAAATTAAAATTCTTATCATATGATTGAAGCAATTAGATTCGTGCTAAAAACAATTGCTGAAAAAAGCAAAACAAATTTAATCTAATTACATATTTTCCCAAAAATAGGTACAACATCTAACCAAAGCATGTGTTGTCATGTAGCATATAATGCACGGCACAAATACAATCAGATCAAGCAGATCAATTGCAACTCTATCATCATTATAAGTACTATCGAACGGGAACTTCTTCTCTACGTGATAGAGATAACAGATTTGCAAATATACAGAATTCAATTTAACACAGCAGCATGGGTTGCTTTAAATTTCTTGTTGCTATGCATTTTTGTTCGTTGCTATACATATTTTATCTTTAGTACCGTAAAATTGCAGATGCACGGCCAATTCTTGTGATCATGCGCCTCTGCTACTCCATCATTGGTGTCGTGTGCAAGCAAGGGCAATATAAACAGCAATTTAACTTGACTCGATCTTTTTTTCAGTTTGGCAATGGAGTGATTGACTTGATAATTTTTCTTAGTGGTATTTCCTAGTGTTGTGAATTTTTATTAACAGTCTAACACTTTGTTTGGTTGACAATTGAAATAAATTTTTCTTATTCTGGGTTGTGACTAGATTAGGAGATTTATTTGGATAGTGACTAAATAAAGATTCTTATTACGGGTAACGACTGTAATAAAAAATTTTACTAACACTAAGCACTTTATTGTGGGTAGCGACTACAATAAAGATTCTTATTACGGGTAACGACTGTAATTAGAAAACTACTAACATTAAACACTTTATTGTGGGTAGCGACTACAATAAAGATTCTTATTACAGGTAACGACTGTAATAAG
>OZ005740.1:282077497-282209741 GCA_963930735.1 Dioctria linearis
CGCTTTCATATTGGCGAGCGGTGAGCGATGAGCTGTGAGATTTAAAACACCGCTTAGCAAGGCCATCGCTACGATAGTTTTCGCATTGAAGAGCGTTGAGCTGTATCGCGAAGCGGTGTTTTCACAGCTCAGCTCAACTAAGCGGTGAGCGGTGGATGAGCGCATTGTCCATTAATTGTGGTGTAATTTAGTGTTATATAAAGTCTTTCCTCTGGACTTATTGACTTTTTGAAGTTTGTCTCTTTTTTCAAGCAGGCGATTTCTAAGCTTTATTAAAATGTAATCGAAAGCTTTAATTTACATTCGTAGAAATTCAAAAAATTGCTCAGAATTTGTGGTAAGGTCTTCAAAAAATATGTTAAATTCACGACTCCAACTGGTTTTTATTTATTTTACAAATATCTAATCTTTTCCTTTTTCTTGCTAAAATCAATCTCTTTAATCGTAAATTATCGAGTAATACCAATTTTCTTATGAGTCTTGACATCATTATGCACTAAATAGTACTTACGATGCAACTAGCGCACCGCTCAACGCTCAAAGCTCATCGCTCACCGCTCGCCAATCTGCGAGCGGCCTTAAAGATAATTTGTTCCGTTAGTAATTTAAAATACGTCATTTCTAAAAAATATCGTCTAACTTCGGTATGACCTGAATTGGTTATGTGCTAATAAATTTTAAACGGCTACAGATAGTACGTAGAATAGATCAAATTAAAGATAAGAATCCAGAGTCAATAGTTTTTGCAAAAAAAAAAAACAAAAAATACAAAAACAAAAGATGACAACGTAAAACAACAGGTAAGGAAATCCTAAATTTATAGTTAGACGACCATAGCTCTGACATACCCACTGAACAAGAATACGTTGAAATGCACTTCAACGAGCTTCGTGTAGTAGGCTTGTTTGACGTTCTATATTTTTCCATTAGTATCAGTGCGCTATTAACGAAAGGTGATTTATGAAAAACTACGAATCATAATAAGATGTAAGTGTAGAACTTTAAACAAAATACGTTGTTCTTAGTAATTTATTACATAATTTTGCAATTTAAAAATTAAATTTTGGAATAACATTTTTTAGAAAATTAGTCGAAAAAGAAGTGTGATGCCAATATCCAAAAAAAATTAATTCTAAACGATTTGGACAAAAATGTGTCTTCAAAAGAAATTTGCAAAAAATATGCAATAAACAAATCAACTCTTTACAACATTAAGAAAAACAGGGACAAAATTCTAGACTTCGTTTCCAACTCAATTGTCGCTCCAAAAAATGCAGCAAAAATTGGACCAACCTTGTTTCCTGCAGTTGAAACCAAATTGTATATGTGGTTTTTGGCAGAACGGACTAAAACAAATATTGTGAATGATAATGTATTTGAACTAAAAGCACTGGATATTGCTAAAGAGCTCGGTCAATCCAATTTTAGAGTGTGTCAGGGATACATCACTAATTCTAAAAAGCCGCATGGGATTCGCTTAAAAGCTATATTTGGAGAAAAGTTATCTTGTGATGAATCTATGGTGCAAGATTTTATGAGAAAATTCACACAAATTGTTTCCGATTTAAATTTATTGGCCGAACAAATATACAACACTGATGAAACAGCGTTAATTTTTAAAAAGTTAGATCGTATAACATTGGTTTCCATTCATGAAAAACATTCTCCAGGAAGGAAAAACTGTAAAGAACGTGTTACCATAATACCTTGTTGTAATGCCACTGGATGTCACAAATTCGATTTAATGATGATAGAAAAAGCAAGGAATCCTCGAGTATTTAAAAAGTGTTTATTATAGATCATC
Organism: Dioctria linearis; assembly: GCA_963930735.1. Taxonomy (NCBI): domain Eukaryota; kingdom Metazoa; phylum Arthropoda; class Insecta; order Diptera; family Asilidae; genus Dioctria; species Dioctria linearis. The sequence continues at coordinate 282,079,302 of OZ005740.1, forward strand.
TAAGAATGCTTGGCAAACCACATCTTTATTTAACGAATGGTTTTCCCAAGAATTTATACCAAAACGAAGGGAGATTTACAAATGAAGGGTCTGCCTGCCAAAGCACTCTTATTAATAGATAATGCTACATGTCATGGCACAGAATCGCTAAGGGGAGACTCTGACTTCAAAATCATATTCCTGCCATCAAACACGACAGCAATACTGCAACCATTAGATCAGAACATAATTAAAAGCATGAAAGTTAAATACAGGAAAAGTTTGCTACTTAACGTTACTGCAAAACCAGGATATGACACTGCTGAAAAATTAAAAAAAATTTCTATAAAAGAGGTGACGTATATAATTCGACATGCATAGGAGGATGTTCCAACGACTGTAATTCAAAACGCTTGGAAGCATTTGATAAATATCGAAGAAATAAGATTAAACTTGCCAATTAATCATTTCGTTGATGAAGATGAACTTCCATTGTGCCCCATAATAATTCTTTATCCCATGGAGAAATAATGAAATATTGGGCAAATGGAACCAATGAAACCGTTACCAGTAGTTGGAATGAAGAAATTAATGTGGAACAACAAGAAGAAGATGAACTAATAAATTCTAGCTCCAAAACTGTTAATGAGGTGATAGATTACTTCACTAATATAATTGAATGGGCGGAAGGAGGAAATTTGCCAGTGAAAGATACACTAATTCTAAGAAGAATTCGAGAGAAACTCATTTTTAAAAATTTTAATAACTAACCGTTTTTCATTTGTTTTCAAAGAAAATATAGATCAATAAATTATCAAACATGTAGGTACTACAAATGAACCTTTTTGAGGAAAATCTATTTTTGTTTACAGTAAATTAAAGCTAAGTACGGACTTTGTTTTCTTCATTTAATGTTTTTATATATTCGCATAAAAAATTTAATAAACATGTTTCGTTAAAATAATTTTTATTTAAAAGTTTTTAGTCCTACTTCCCTTGTAGTTTACCTTTTTGTAAGCCACTTTTTGGTAGAAATTGATTCAGCTGTGGTCGCTTATAACGAAAATTCATGTACTAAAAAAAAAAAATGTTTTACAGTACTTTTGATGATCATATTGTTGCGACCGTGGCCTTAATTCGTTATTTAAAACACAATATTTCAGATATAATTAACAAGTTCTTTCTTTTATTTAACTTCACTATTTACTTTTATAACATTTACAAACAATTATCAAATCAACTCTTTATAGTTATCGCTAGTACTGTACTTCTAATTATCGCAATCCAAATAGTTTACTTCGTTCACTTCGCTGTCTGAAATAATACTCGCCTCCTGGATGTGAGCAGCGCCGTAATTATACTCTATTATCCTAGAACCTTCCTGAATATTCCATTCTCCAAACCCAGTTTACTAGGATGTCACTAACCTAAAGTTGTTTCCATTTCCAATAGATGTCGCTTGTATCACTTTGTGGCGCGTAACAATATACACCTTCTACAATTTCCTGCCACTTCCTATTGTCTATTTAAGTTTGATCTAATTCGAAGCATTGCTGTGTCAGCTGGACGTTTCGATACCGGGCGTAGCTAGTTAAAGTGCAGTTGGTATCAGATTATCAACAAAAGTTTGGTGAAATTATTTCATGTACTGTTCGATCCTTGTTGAAACAATTTTTTTTTTTTTATATAATATGTTGACATTGATTCCATCATAAAATATTATTACCATGATTAACTGTTAAGATGACATCAGGTCTCCGCCTACTCAGCTGACAAGCTTTATTAGAGTTGGCACATTTATATGAGATGTTGGATTTAATAATTGCAGCAAAATCGTTCCTCTCCCAATCAGATTTTTTTTATTGATTATCATAAATATTTTAACATCTCTTCTCCCCTATAAAGAAGACTTGTTTGTAATGAAATTGTGTTTCGTTTGCACCTTACTAGGATCGGCCAAGTAGATTTATATCTCCTCTAATACACTTGTTATGGCAGAAAAGAAAAATTGCTAATGTTTTTACAGGGGACTTAGTACAATCCGTTATCGCACCAATAACATAAAAATATGAAATATGAAAACCTTTTTACTCTTCTTAAGCCTAATGCCGTTTATTTTTATTATTACCTGACAAAAGAAGATAGATAATTCTGCTATTGATCTCTAAGCAGAGCTTGACCGAGACATGGCTGTGTGGGAAGATCGCTGATGAAGAGCTTTTTGGTCCCGAGTTCTTGTTGTTTCGCCGTGATCGCCATCGTCTGTCTCTGGATGCTTCTGTTGGAGGTGGAGTACTTTGTGCTGTTCGTCGCGACCTTCCTTGTTTCTTGGTTGACTTTGTTGATTCCGGTGATCTGGAGTTTATTTGTGTGGCTCTGAGGCTTTCACACAAGACCGTATATATTGCTACAGTTTATATCCCTCCATGCCCATCTGCTGATATATTTGATTTGTTGGCTTTATGTACATATAGATAGGCTTACTGAAGTTCTGGTGCCTGCCGATGAGTTGTTGCTTTTTGGTGATTTTAACCTGCCTAATGTGAGTTGGGTACACTCTCTAGACGATGAGGGCTTGCTGCCCTCTTTTTTAGCGACTCCTCAACATGCCATATCTTTTATTGACAACATTATTTCTTCAGGCCTAATGCAGTCTAGCGGTGTGACCTAGTATTTTCGTCTGATCCCAATCGTACTCTCGTTAAGCGTTGTTTAACTCCTATGGTTCCTGAAACAAGTCATCATCCGGCACTACATACAGTTTTGTTTTTTGATCCTGTAACTTCATCATCTAATGCTTCTATTAACTACGAGTATTGTTATTACTTTAAAAAAGCTGATTTTAACAAAATGAATGAATGGCTATCCGCTTGCGACTGGACCAGTGTTCTGGGTGAACGTGACATTGGTAAAGCTGTGGGCTGTTTACTCACTGTGTACCACTTGTTAGTTCGAATCGTACTTCGCATTGTCAACCGTGGCTCTTTGAAGCATCTTAAAAATTTGAGGAATAAAGCTTGGAGGAGGTTCTGTTCCTCAAGGAGCGATGCTGATTACGTATCTTATTCTAATTTGCGTACTCAGTACATATCGTACCTAACTGATTCTTATAATGATTATATACATAGAATGAGGTTGGCCTTGCGTACGGAACCTAAGCAATTTTGGAAGTTTGTGAACTCTAAGCGCAACTGTGATGGATACCCTTCATCGTTGTGTCTTGGAAACATAGATAGTGTTGATCCCTTGGAGACTTCCAATCTTTTTGGTGACTTCTTTAAAACTGCCTTCTGTGATAACCACTGTGATATTAGTTATAACGATTTTATCCATTTGACGAAGCTTCCGATGACTTCTTTTCAACCTAAGGACCTGTTGTTCGATGAAGCGTCTGTCTTCAAGTACATTTCAAGCATAGCTGATAGTTTTTCTATTGGTCCGGATGGCGTTCCTTCCACGCTCATAAAACATTGTGCTACGTCCATCGTTTCTGTTTTATGTTATTTATTTAATTTATCTTTAACCTGTGGTGTTTTTCCTAAACAGTGGAAGCTTTCTTTGATTATTCCTTTTCACAAGAAGGGTAATAAATGCGACATTTCTAACTACAGATCCGTCGCTAAGTTATGTTGTATTGGTAAGATATTTGAAGCCATGGTTTGCGATGTTTTGTCGTTCCACTGCAAGCCTTTCCTGCACTCTTTTCAGCATGGCTTTACGAAGGGTAAATCTACTACGACTAATTTGTTAGAGTTTGTTTACCAATTTCTGCATTTCTGCTATTGAAAGCGGAAAGCAAGTTGATTGCATATTTAGGGATTTTAGAAAAGCTTTTGACCGAATCAATCATAAAATCTTGATTCATAAGCTGACTCTTCTTGGTTTTCCTTCTGTTTTTGTCAATTGGCTTCATTCTTATTTATCGGATCGTACGCAGCGAGTTATATTTCGCGAAGCTCTTTCTGACGTAATAGATAATACTTCTGGTGTTCCTCAAGGCAGCCATCTCGGACCACTTCTTTTTATTATTTTCATTAATGACGTATCTCTGATTTTGACTAATTCAAGAATACTTTGCTATGCTGACGATGCCAAAATCTTCCGCATTGTTTCTAATGAAAACGAGTGTGGAATTCTAAATTTGGACTTAGACACCTTTCATAAATGGTGTGCTATTAACTGTCTTCCTCTCAACATCAACAAATGTACTGCTATGTCCTTTTCTCGTATAAGGAGGCCATTGAACTTCAGTTATACCTTAGATGGATGCTAATTATCTAGACTTGACAAAACCACGGACTTGGGTGTCTTCCTTAATACACGTCTTTCCTTCGAGGATCATATTAATACAATCGTTGCCAGGGCTAATGCTAGTCTGGGGTTTGTAAAGAGATGGCCAAAGGAGTTTAATGATCCATTCATAACGAAGGTCCTTTACTGCACATTCGTTAGACCTATTTTGGAGTATGCCAGTCCGGTCTGGTCTCCTTTTTATGCTGTATACATAAATCGTATTGAGGCTGTGCAGCGGAGATTTCTTTCGTTTTGCTCTGCGTGGAATTCATTGGCATAACCCTAATATTTTAACTCCATATGTTGATAGGCTTAAACACTTTCCATTGGATTCTATTGAAAATAGGCGAAAAGCTTCCAGAGTTATTTTTGCGTTTCAGTGTATACAGGGAGCGACAAATTCTCCTGAGCTCTTAAATACTTTCAATATATCTATTCCTGCGCGCTCCTTGAGGAACCACGACTTCCTCGTCGTTCCTCATCATAGTACGAACTATGGTTTTCACGAGCCGATTTCATCAATGTCTCGTCTCTTTAACAACCAGTTTGATTGCATTGACTTTCATCTTTCAATTAATTAAGAGATCAGCTTAGTTAAAGTTACTTTTCATTTTATTATTATTGTTTGTTCACTTTTGGTCATTATCATTGTTTAGATATGTATAATTTTTTTTTTCTAAACTTAGTAGTCAGATCTTTGATGAAGTTCTAAATAAATAAATAAATACAGCTGAAACCAATTTTATAAAAGCGGATAGACGACGACGAATTAAAATTCGTAATAAATTTTAATTAGGGTATCAAATAAGGGAGAACCATAATTGAAACATAAAATTAGATTCTTTCTTCTTCTACGTTCACGTATGTATACTGAAAATTTATTTACCTCCACAAGTATAGCTACATACCTACAACACATAAACTCTTGAGTTTAAATTCACAACAGAACAAAAAATAAAGAAAGTTTATTATCAGTATATTAATTCCCCAGGTTCTAGAATAAATCCGAAAACAAAAAGCTAGTCAACTGAAGTAACTAAATTTTTAAAGGAGATTGAAACAGAGGAAAATTCCCATCACGTCGTTTCGGTTGCTAAATCATGTCACACTTTTTATTGTATTTCTTCGAAGGGTTCAACAATGGATGATATATATACATATAGCCTTTCAAATACGATTACATTCGCTGTATTTAAAGGTACGAAGGAAATTTTTGAGACAAGAAAAGGAACTTGCAGAAAGTTTTCATCTTCAGGGAGAATAAATAAATAAACGAGATAACTCCACTCACACACAGTACAAATAGATTTCTTAGGATTTAGTATCACCCAGACTAGATTTTCTCTTAACTTACTTATCAGAAAGGACCGGCTATCGTCTATACTCTATAGAGTTGATTAAAATAAAATGAGTCGAGAGTGTATTTTTTCTGGAGCTATGATTACGTACAACAAAAATATATAATATAATTACTTTCAATTTGGGTAATCAAGTTGTCTTTGTTCTAAGCTAATACAACACTAAGTCTTGTTAGAAATCATCTTCAAAATATTTAATGTTGGCACTTCTGAGCCGACAAAGTGATGAATGGAATAAAGAATGGTGCACAATTTGTGATGGTCTTACTAAATATTAATTAAGAGCTTCCGACGTTTTAATCTCTAGTAGTATAAGTACCAAATTTTGTAATATTTGTATTCCGTCATATCTCCGACTTTTCAGACGTAAATAGCACGTAAAAGCTTAGGAATATGTTTGAGGGAAAATGAATGTATTTATAAGTGCTTATTCAAAAAGTTTCAGCACATCATGATTTAGTCGCTATAAAAACCTCTCTGTAAAAACTATCTACCGCCCTCTTAGGGATTTTCATTAGACAATGTAATACTAATACCACTTACGTCACTATTATAAAGCTGTTAACAAAGCGCTTTTCATTTTCCTTTGAAACTTTAATTTTATTACGTGTATAGAAATACCTACAGATAGATATGTATGTGGACTAACTGCCAGTTGGTTAGTTAGCACAGCAACTGTATTTTTTTAATGGAATTTAGATTTAAGTATACTTACAGTTATCATAATCGGATTAATGGAGTAATCTCTTGAAGGGAAGTAGAGCGAAAATGATTGCTCTCGCAGAGGATTCTATTTTACGAGACAGCTTTAATTTACATAGCTCCAGTATCTCCCTGTAGTTACAGCTCTTGTATGTACAATGCATGCTGCAAGTGATTTTTGGTGTGTTGGCTTCCTTCCGGATATCAATCACAGGATTGCTTAGAAATCTTTGATTGATTGAAAAACGAGGTTTTGGGACCCTGAGGGGTTCCCCGAATGTAGACCAATTCAAGGCCCATGAGCAGTCGCTCATAGGTCCCAACCGGGTGCTCTTCTAAATTTGAGTATTGGCCCCCAGCCCTCCATACCCGAATCGTGCATCTCGTCCAAGAGCTGTGAGCCAAGAAGTTTGTATCGTATACCGGAGTGTGCCAGACAGTGACAAAGGAAGTAAGTCACCGTTTCGGATTACTGTCCGCAACCGTTGCATGTAGGATCATCAACAAGCCTCAACCTGTGAAGGTGACCCCTGAAAGAATAGATACCAGAGTTCTCAGAAATAGCTTGTTAAGTCCCAGGAGCATATTCGTTTGCCTTGGGTTTGGTTTGCGCCACAGTTATTTTGTTATTCTACCCGAAAGGTCCTCTACCCACCCAAATACGACTGTTTTGGCTATCAGCTCAAATTGAAATCTTTGCGATAAGGGCTTTGGTGCAATCCCGACTATTGAAGGAGGTTTCTCCGAGACTGCACCAAGGCGAGCAAGCTCGTTCACCCTTTCATTCCCACTAATGTTGCTGTGCTCTGGCACCCACTACACACTTACCATATTATTCTGAGATAGGGAGTTCAGCATAGCTTTACACTCCATTAATAGTTTGGAGGTTTTAAAAGGTTTAGACAAAGCCTTGACAGCCGCTTGGCTGTTTGAGAAGATGGCTATCTCCTTATTCTCTGATTCTGAGTTAAGGAGATGCCTTCCCGCTTTAAAAATAGCCTGGACTTCTGCCTGGAAAACCGTGGCATGGCTTTAATTTAAATGGCGATTTCAATCTGAGGCTCCCCGTATAAAACTCCTGCTCCGGTGTTTTCATCGAATTTGAAACCATCAGTGTAGATTATAATAGGGTTTGTCAATGGTTGAAGCACAGAATGTGATTCTCATTCTGCCTTGGATGGAATTCTTTATTCAAGATTACTTTTGAGCGTAGTCTTGACGAGGTGGTCACTGTCCCTGTCGATGCCACGTGCGATTAATAGATGGATTCATGTGGAACTCTTGTTCCCGTATGAAGCCAGCCAAGATTAAGATGCAGTCTTAGTGCTGCTATCGACGCCCCTGCTTAATATGTATTTGCACTTGGTGTATGTTGGGGATAACCTCCACAGCCCGAGTACTTGTTGACTTAGGAGTGCCGCTTACGCTGAGGAGGCACAGCCTCTAAATCGTCTCCAGAATCTTGTCCATTGCTTTCCACTATACCACAAGGTCGTAGGTTAATATGGGTCGGATGACACTTGTGTTTTTCCATAGAATCATACGCGGTTTGAGTCCCCACTTCTTCCCTACCACTCTGCGGCATATTGTGAAGGCTCTAAGAGCTGTGCTCGCTTTGTCTTCGAGGTGTGGTTTCTAGTTTAGCTTTTTATCTAATGTAATACCCAGGTATTTTACTGCAACCTTTAACTCTAAGCGCGTGGAGCCAATCAAGGGCTTGTTCAAACTGCGAATATTCCTTTTCATAGTGAAGAGGAATAAGTCAGTTTTCGGTGGATTGATATGCCCATGCATAGTCCGACTAGTCAGTCGGATCGCGTTTTGCACCAGCCCACAGAGTTCGGACGCATAACTCCGCAGTATAACGATAGTTTTTAATATTTTTAAGGTTGTATACTATATGACCACACCAAATTAAGATTATTTTTTAACACTTATGAAAGATTACAATTTTGTTGAAATCTAGGACAATGTTAAAAAGTATGCCTGTCATTGTTTACATCATCAATTACATTATAATTAGAGCCTAATACCTTACTGACTAATATAGAATATATTTTTATTAAAAACTAATGTCTTATTACTACACGATCTAATTAAAAAATATTAAAATGCATGACATACTTTAAAAAATATTTTAATATAGACAATATTATAATTTATGCAACTTTGGATACAATTTTTTAACAATACGGCAATAATATTTAATCCGTTATGGATTAGTAGTTTTAACATTGCTATAATGAATTGTAATAGCAAAAATCATATAACTTATAAGTTATATGATTTTTGGTAATATTTTATTGAAATCCTGCATGCAAGAAAGCAAAGTAAAGCTCTTACCCTTATCTGCCTTGATGGTACTTCAAGCAGATGATTTTTAATTCCATCTCTTAAGTGACAAACATATATTGAGGTATAGCATGTCATCATTTAGCTTATCATCTTCCTGAGTACGACTGAAAGAACTATATAATTAAATTCAGCGTAAGACATGGATTTGTTTTCCAGCAGAGTTCTAATTTGCCGGCAATGGGATTCGAGCCCGAAAACTCTGGTGGCCTGATAGACTGATTTCTAACCCCATTGTACTACCGGGATCTCTTCTAGGAAAGCATCACTTTAAAAATAAAACAAAAATTTGGAAAGAAAAAATTATTTATTCTATCATCTTACGTCAAAATGAATATTACCTTGGGTGTTTTCTATTTTAATTTATTTTAGATAAATATATAACTTCTGCGTACTTATCCCATAAGGAAAAGAAATTTTTATATTTTCCTTCAAATCGTAACTTGAAGTCAAATAATATGTTAAAAAAACAAATAGGATAAATATTACGTAACTTTTAAAATAAATTCCTAACCAGCTCAGATCGTAGAAGAAAAAGGAAATTTCCAGACATAGCTGCACACGTTCCCTTAAGACTTCCTTTAGTTTTTCTTTTGAAAAAATTTTTCTGTTTCGAAACAACACAATTACGGAAGAAATCAGCATCTTCCTCACTAAAGCGCTAAGCACTTGCATATAAATCACTAATTAATGCTTCCGGGCTTTTTTTATGAGATATGTCCTTGGAAAAGCCGATGTCCCCTCAATTTTATGTCTTGTAGTGATGAAATTTTTAAGTTTGGCTACTAAGTATCCTCCATTATTTACTGGGTTATAAAATAGGTTCTACTGAAAATATTTGCGAAGTTCATTTAGGAAATGATTTATTTTTCGGTATTTCTTACGATTACTCCAAATTTTTCTTCTGCTGTTATAAAAGACGGAAACAAGGAATTTATTGCTTTTGCTGCTGATATATTCTCGTCCTTAGTTGGATAATTTCCACAATGTTTTCGAAGGAGACTCGATGCTGCGTTTACCAATTGCCTCCCGGTACTGTCTTTAAGAGTGTTCTTATGGAAATATTCAGTCAAAATATCTGAACACTCAAATTTCCTTAAATAACTTTCCAGAACCTAAATATATTATGTACCAAACGAAATGCAATAAATGAGGAAATCAAATTTCTAAAATATTTTGTATGTACCTCGCTATTTATGATTAAATCTGCTCCAATAATTGCGTTGCACCTTTTTAAATTTGCAACCTGGGCATTTGAGAGCAAATTTTTGCAATCATCTATTACCAACATAAAGTAATTTAAAGCAAATTACGGGAAATGAATGATCAAGTTCGATAACAGAATTGTCGCGGTCCTTGAAGACAAACGTCTCAGTAGGCATACTCTCAAATTGTGATAAAACTAAAGGAACTTTGCGGAAAACACATCACAAATCTAATACAATAACCACTTACTGCTATAACTAAACAATCGTTTGATGTAAAAACACATTCTGCATTTGGATTTATGCAAACGTAATTCACCACATCGTTCTTTTTCACTTTTATAAATATTCTTTCTATAACATCCATGCTAATACGATTGTAGCCTTCCGCGGACTTAAACGTAACAAATATTCCTCTTTAGCACAGCACAGGAGTATTGCATCAGAACGAACTTTTCGACTCATAATAATAATAATAATATTTATTTTCAATTTCTGATTGAACAAACCAATCTATTCACATTAATGGGAAACAAAAACATCCTTTTTTCCAAATAAACTACAGCAATGAACTAATGTCGTCTGCTGAAGTTAGAAAGCGTAGATCCGTATATACATTTATTATTTTATTTTATGCGTTATGTGTTAGGGTTTATTGACTAGTATTCATGTTTAGAAAAAGAATGGAAAAATAAAACACTTGTTTTCGTTCCACAAAAAATGTTTTCTTTAATTGTATTGAATGATTAAAGTTATGCGACGCATTTCGCCCTATTTAGGCATCCTCAAGCGATGGAAAATATTGTGAGACTGACTCAGTAGCAAATTCAACAAATCAACCAGTAATCATTAATACATACATAAGAGGTTTTATAATGTCTCTTTTTAATACAGTATAAGTAAGAACCATAATTTTTATTACTTTGTGAAATTTGTTTTAATTAAAGGATTGTTATTACGAAAGTCTAACTGATCATTCACCAAAAATTTGCCTTTATCTTTCTCTTTTTTAATTTCTAGGATTTCATATTTGTCTAGAACTTTGCCTCCATATAAATTACGTAATAATTTAACGTTAGCAATTGATGTAGTGTGACCTAGGTCAATTAAATTCTTACATAAACCAGACGTTGTTCTATTGTTTCTGGCTGCAGCAACGTGTTCTAAAAATCTGGTTTTTAGTGACCTCTTAGTTTTTCCTATGTAAATCGCATCGCAATCGTTACACCTTATACTATATACCCCACTTCTTTCAATATCCTGAACTATAGGCTTTATTTTATTATTTATTAATAATTTACCCGGTGTTCTATTAGCGAAATAAGCCGGCTGAACATTGCGAGATGATAATGTTTTGTGCATTTTGTCTGAAACTCCACCAACATAAGGGATCTTTCTCCAAATTTTATTACTTCTGTTTCGGGTCGTAGGGAATGCTAATCTAAGAACAGAAGATCTAGATTTTTGCACTGAGAGCTACCTTGAACTTTCCAGAGTACTCCGTTTAGGTAAAAAAGGCTACCTCTGCATTTAAATATATATCTAAATTTTTTGATTCAGTGCTCGTAAAATAGTTATTTTGATTCAGATTATAATTCAAGTCACTATACAAACCATGTCTAATGCCTTGCCTGGCTCTATCGATATATTTTGTATGTATAAATTCTTGCTCGTTCTCTAAGATCCGTGTTCAGTCCACATAATATAATTTCCCACGAAGTACCACGAATCCGATGAATATCCCGTCAAATAATGTACTTCCTAAAAATACATACAAAAAAAGACACAAAGAATCAATTTTATTGGTAAAAATTCCAATATACTTATCTGACGAGTAAGACCTTCATCCCAAATGTATCCTGCGAATACCCTGCATATAATGCAATCTGAAAATAAACAAAAAAACTCTCATAAATAACTAATAAATGAAATAAATACTACAAACTTACCATTTCTCGAACAAATCCTACTTCCCTCCAATTATTTACATTGACATGTCAAAATGACAACACATCACATCAGATGTTCTCGCCTTCGCCGCAGTCAGAGTTCAGTGCAGCGTTAATGGTCCCACAATGACGTCAATGTGTGACGCCGCCGCCGTCAAAGTTTAACAAACCTTGAAAACGAGCGTTGCCTAGGCAACCCATCATGAAGCCAAAACGTAGCGGTTCGCTGCGGCTATAAAAAGGCGACGAGCTACAGCAGAAACACCCATTCCCAATTCAGAATTTGATTTGAAAACATCCGAATTTACTCTGATTTTCCAAATTATCCAAACTAAATCTTGTTTCCATCCCACACCTAAGTAGGAATTTACTCCTACTGCAGATATTTAATTCTGCTAATTCCATCCCACACCTAAGTAGGAATTTACCCCTACTGCAGAAAATTAATTCTGCTTATTCCATCCCACACCTAAGTAGGATTTTACTCCTACTGCAGAAATTTAATTCTGCTAATTCTATCCCACACCTGAGTAGGAATTTACTCCTACTGCAGAAATTTAATTCTGCTAATTCCATCCCACACCTATGTAAGTAGGAATTTACTCCTACTGCAGGAATTTAATTCTGCTAATTCTATCCCACACCTGAGTAGGAATTTACTCCTACTGCAGAAATTTAATTCTGCTAATTCCATCTGCATCCCCTACTGCAGAAAATTAATTCTGCTAATTCCATCCCACACCTAAGTAGGAATTTACTCCTACTGCAGAAATTTAATTCTGCTAATTCTATCCCACACCTGAGTAGGAATTTACTTCTACTGCAGAAATTTAATTCTGCTAATTCCATCCCATACCTAAGTAGGAATTTACTCCTACTGCAGAAATTTAATTCTGCTAATTCCATCTGCATCCCCTACTGCAGAAAATTAATTCTGCTAATTCCATCCCACACCTAAGTAGGAATTTACCCCTACTGCAGGAATTTAATTCTGCTAATTCTATCCCACATCTAAGTAGGAATTTACTCCTACTGCAGAAATCTAATTCTGCCTATTTTTTCGTCTCCCACCTGAGTAGGAATCTACTCCTACTGCAGAAATCTACTTCTGCTTTAATTTTGTCCGACGTCTAAGCAGGAATTTACTCCTGCCAGAGAAATTTACTTCTGTCAAGTGATAATTGTTTCAGCACAGCTGTCGTACTTCTACTCTATTAATAGTGGATTTTCTTTCTCTTTTTTTCAGAGATAAGAGGAACAGACCTCAGCGGCAGCATTTGTTTTATTCTATTGAATTTTTTTATCAATATTTGAACTCACTGAATTCTTTGAATTATCGTAGTAGGCTAGGTTAATTTTAAGTGTTGAATTATTTTACATAGGCTAAGATCACGTTAAAAAATTGAATTTGTGATAATAGTTTGAAAGCTATATTTGAATTAAAATTTTTTATATTTGAATTTACAACAGTTGAGTTATCCTTTAAACCGGTACCCCCCTTTAGTTTGAGCACAGATCTCACAATCCGTGTTAAAGAATCAGTTTCTATAGTGGTGACATAAACGCCATGCTTGTCTGCTAGAAATCATAAGTTTTCGTACCAACCAATCATACGTATCATAACCTTCGTAGCCAGAGTTTTTGGTAATCTCTCATCATTCAAAGAAAATATTTTTAATAAATACCGAAAATGAGAATCCAGTGTGTGAATTACATAGAAGGGAGGCCGGATTCGATTTGTATCATATAATTAGGGGTATGTTAGGGGAGGCCAAATAGTTTTTTTATGAAAAATCTTTGTGGCTGTTCAACTTGATCATACATTGTGCATCCCCAAATTTCTGAAGCGTAACACATAACAGATCTGGATACTGCTTGGAACATTTAAAATTCTGATATTAATACTCCTGAATTTTTCATTAAATATTGTTCCACATAACGTTTATGCTTATCTTGGCTGTTGACAATCTTTCCTCTAGGTGTCTTGTGAATGTCAATTTCGGGGTGATAATGTCTTCTAGGTACTTATATTGGCTTAATATTTGTACGTCCCCGCCATCATAAGTCCAGCATTCTGATTGCCTTCGCTTGCCACCTCCTTTACTAAATATCATAATTTTAGATTTTTCGAGATTTACTTTCAGTGACCATAACTAGAGAGATTATAAATCATTTTTTGTAGTTTTTCAGGGGTGTCACTCAATAGCACAATATCATCAGCATATTTAAGGAGACGTATGTTGATGTTACCTATGGTGACGCCTTCCTTTATGCTTTCATGTAAGTCATTGCTGTAAAACGCGAACAAGATAGGGCTCAGCATACAGCCTTGTTTGACCCCTTGATTTATTTCGAGGTATTCTGAGGCACTTTTTTCGTTCCAAATCGCATCTTTTGTGTTGCTATATAGACCTTTGAGCACATTGATTAGTTTGGAAGGTATTCCTAAATTGCATAATTTATAGAATAGAGCATTCCGAAAAAGACGTAAACTTTCCTCTCTCTTTCTTCCCAACAGGGGTGGATTATGCTATGAAGGTTAAAAGTGTTGTCAATTGTACTGTATCCAGGTGAAATCCTGCTTAGTATGTTGTTGCGTTTTTCATATTTAGTGATTCGCTCAAGCAAAACTCCTTCAAAAATTCTAGCAATAACATTCATAAATATAACACCCCGATAGTTTTCAGCGTCTGTCATATCTCCTTTCTTATGCAACGGGAAAATTATACCTCTAACAAAGCTCTCGGGGACGTTTCCTGAGTTATACCTATATTTGATTGTAAACCAATGTTAGTCTTTCTAAGAATGAGGAAGGGACATGCTTGAAATAATCAGAAGATACCCTGTTTGGGCCTGGGGCTTTGTTATTCTTCGATTTATCATCACATAGGCAACTCCTTCCAATATTATTTCCTTATCTAGTTCATGCACTAATTGTAATGGCTGGGCATATGAGAAAGTGAGTGGACTTAGGCCAGGATTTAAAATTTTCAAAAAGTGTTCTTTAAGGGCGCCTAGTTTTATTTCGGCGCTGACCACACATTTTCGGCCATTGGGCTCTTTTGCTAATGACCACCGCTGCTTACTATCATTAATTTCATTTAAACGTTGAGTTATGTAAGATTAATAGTTTTGTTTCTTCAATATGCAGAGCTGTTTATAACTTTTATTGGCGTTAAGATAGAGTTGTCGGCTAAAAACTGTATTCGATTTTCTCAATAGGGACAAGTAGGTAAATGATCGTTTTGTAAAGGTCGCAAATTTATTATCGAACCATTTGCGTTTGCATTTATGGTTAGGTTTTTTCCCGTTAACTGTTTTTCTAGACGAATCGTATATCACCGCAATAAATCATCAATTTCCAACTCATTGCCCTTTGTCTCAATTAGACGATTTAAAGTCATATCAAAATTATTTCAGAATTCTCTCTGATTTTGGATTTCCCAGCACAATTTCGGAATGAGCGACATTTCCCTTTCAGTTGTGGACTCATGTCGCCCGACTATTATCCCTCGGCTTAAATTCTAAATATTATTGGTGCCACCAGTCAGGTATTTTAATATATTAGTAATATCTTTTAATCTAATTTATATCAGGAAAAAAATCAAGATTTATGGAGTTAAATTGTGTCAGTTAAGTATTAAATTTTAGACGCGAACTTTATTCCAATGTGATAACACTTTATTAGAGAATAATCTTCCCAACTAACTTATATTATTTAGAGAATAATTTATGGGTTTGAACATAAATATTAAAATATTTTAATCGAAGAATTCTTAGATATTTACCTAATAAATTGCAGAGTTTATAAAAAATCCTAAAAAGTATTACATTTTCCTATATTCCACTGAAAGTTTTAAAAAATACTCTAGGATTGTTAACCATGTATCAGGCTTATAATCTAAGCAATTTCATTGAATCCTTTTTTCGCAATTTCTACCAATTTTTACCCTAGAGGCCGAAAAAAATCGGCTATTTTGGGAATTTTTTTCAGAAATATTACGAAATAAATCGAGTTTAGAGAAATGGGACTTTATTGTACATATCATTAACTGCATACAATATTTTTTTTGAGGCAATTTATTTCAAAATGGCGGCGGTACAGCGTTTTTGCGACGACGTCTTTTTTTTCTATGCTCCACGGCCGGAAAAACAGCTCCTGTAATTTAATGAATCATGATTAGGGCGTGAATTTTTTCGATTATATATAGTATAAGCTAGAGAACTACGTAGGATTTTTTCGATATATTGATTTTTGACAAAATGGCGCACTTCTAAAGTGGAAAGTGAGAAATTTGCCTAAAAAATCGTCAGATAATTGTTAATAATACATGAACTATGCAATATAAAAAAAATCCTACGTACTTCTGTAAACAATGTATTTTCGAAGATATATTCCAAATTTCAAGTCCATCGGTTGAAAATTGTCTGAATTATGTTTCCGGCCAACTACAAAAATGTAGTTATGAGATAAACCCGTTTAAAGTTTTGAGTAGTATAAAATCATGAATAATTTTGCAATACCTTTAATCTGCGATGCCTGCACCATACAATTGGCCTTCCAGATTATCTTCCTGCTCTTGGATTTCTTTTCTGCTTGATCTTGCAGCGATTCTGGCCACTTTTACCCGGTCTGATAGCGACCTCTCTGCAAGCTTTATGCGCTGTTTGTCGATCTCCATGCACATTTCGTAGCTGTTCGGGCCGATTTCTAAATCTATTGCCTCCATTATGTGTAAAATTGAAGAAAACCCGTCATTAAATACACAAACTGCAATTTCCGTAGCTACATCCAAGACTGTTTTCCCACTTGAAATATTTTTTGGGGCCTATGTCCACACAATCGCATTAAAGCTTTCGTTGTTATTTTGCGTATAACCGCCGATGCATCTTGATTTGTCAGTTCTTCATAGATTGGTTTGATAGCTTCGCAGACTTGAATTGGAAGAGCTGGCTTGTGTTTGTACTCAGCCAAAGTATTCGTCGCTTTGGCGCGTTGCAATGAGCACCATGAATCCTCTCCAATAGGACATTTGTCGTGCTGCGGTTTAACATCCGTAGATAATTTGTGATCCAGTGTCGCCCATATACTGCTTCTCATGTTCCCGACTGAATTACTGTTTCTACGAATCGCTAATCCATAATAAATAGATATCTCATCTATAAGTTTTCCAGTCAATTTGCCCTTTCCACCGAGACCTTTTGTCTTCTTTTTCAAATTACGTAGTCGGGTGCCCATTCGCTTTTGCACGTGATCTATACACTCTTTCTTGAGTACTGTGAGATCCTCATATGGCTTAGCATCTGTAATGCCTTTGAAAGTTTTAGAATCACCGTTACCAATGTAGTGAGAGTATTTGACCTGATGCAAAGTTTCCGAGCGGCGAAATATCTCAACAACTGCATCTACTTCCATTTTCCTGCCGATCCATCTTGATTCACAGCGCATTCTCCTACATGACTTTCTGCCCACTCCGCATATTCGTCGGTATCTTTTTTTTAGACCAATGTTCACACGCCTTACAGTATTTTGATTTCACTACCCAATCAACGATTTTTCCAAAGTTATAGCCAATAAGAGTCCCTAACCCATACAGAGACGTAAATCCACGTTTTCTCCACGAACCTTCGCCTGACACTAGAATGCCATTTTCTCCGTTTTCAATCGAAATGGTTTTTTCTTCTTTCGCAGCTCTCATCATACTATTCTGGCAAACTAAATTGGTTGCAGTGTTCATTCTTTTGATAACCTTATCGTAAAATGAGTGAAAGTTATTCCGAGGTAATTCCATGAATGCACAGAATTTTCTGATTCCGTGCAACCAACTCCAAGCAATCGCATGGTAATTATTATTCTACGGTTGATTTCGTAGCCTTTCTTAACAAGTGGACAACTCAGTATCTCAGTCTTCTCACACTTTTCACAGGACACTACAAGTTTGAATCCCAAACCACGCTTACTGCTTTCAGTAAATTTTACTTTCGATTGGCATATCTTGCAAACGACAACGTCGGAAATAGCCGAAAAAACTGCAATGAAGTTAATTATACGATAACCAAACGCTGGATTCACTTCCATATCGTATAAACCTTGCGATTGCTTCAGTTTTTTTTGCCGATGAACTGGCGTTCAAGTCGTCTGGTGCTTCTGCCTCATGCCGATTCAACGGTCTTCGTCGCGATACTTTTAGTCTCCTGACGCTGGAAACCGACGTTTTTGTCCCTTTCTTCCCACTGTACAACCCGTCACTCATTGCAAGAACAAATCAATACAACAAAACAAATCAACTCAATAATTACACCGGAAAAAGAAATAAAAATTTACAGAACTATCTAGAAAAACGACTGTTTGTCGACTAGCGTCCTTCTCGACTGCTTGGCCGTGCCTGAGACAACTTACAACTAGATGTGCAAAACTGCATATAAACCCGGATCACTTTTTGAAAGCTCTTTAACTTTTTATTCAACCAAAGAAAGCTATCATTGCGAAGAATTTATGTGGCATAATACAGCAAGAGAGAGAGAGAGAGAATGTGTAGAGCTTTCTATTAGAGGGCCATTAGCTCGTTTATGTTGGACCACGTTTTTGTGAGGTTTTACACATCTAGATGTAAGTTGTCGGCAGGCAGGAACCAAGCCGTACTGACGATTATACGGTTCCTGCTTATATGAAATGCCCTCTTTGTGCAATGAAATTTCATTTTTCAAAAAAAAAAAATATTCATTTGCATAAAGTGTTTTTTCCACTCTATTCTCGAGCTGCAGACTTAGGAGAAAACTGAGTCAATTTCAATTGACTTATTTCGCTATGAATTTTCATAGCAAAACTCTCTAGTTGTCTCAGGCCGTGCCTAACTGTCTGAAACAGCCGTTCCACAATTCTAAACTCGCCAGACTAGTCAGGAAATAAATATTTTCAATAACATCTGCCGGACCTTCTCGCTAGCGCTCGAAAACGGAGTACTTAAAGATTGTTCTCGGCTATAATCTTTTGGGACATCATTTTTGAGGCTTTAAGGGACCCTTTAAAACAAAAAAAAAAATGAATTTTTCGAAAATTCTAGGGTGGCCTAACCCTAACTAATTTTATATGAGCTACAGTGGGTATATGAATTTTTATTGGAGCTATAAGCTTAATGATTTCGTCATACAAACTATCATTTTATTACTAACTTTTTTGCTTCATTGTGCAGTTAGTTTCTCATATTTTTCTACTTAATTGTCCTCTTATTTAGTGTTAATTTAACTAGGCATTTTCCAGAAGTCATTAATCCTTTCACGTGATATGAAATCAATTCTAAACGGAAACAAAAGCTGAAGCCCTCAAATAAAATAGTATTGTTGTCTATTTATAGCACGTAGCTCTAATCTGTAAGGATTCTCGTTTGATTTAGAAAACTGATAAAAAACTGCTGGCGGCGTATTTCTTACAAATGTTCCTACATAAAATCAGTTTTTTAACAATGCTCTGACATGGAATAGAATGTTGAGACAAAATTAAGAACTTTTAATACTGTGAAAAGAAGGAAAATTTATCTCAAGCTGTATAGGTACATATATAGTGTATATGAAGTACAGAAGTACAGAAGTATTTGTATAGCAGGCATTTGTTTAGTGCGCCTACAAAAAAAAAACACAAAAAAAAACAAAATCATAGTCGTCGTGATTCCCAATAATGCGATTACTTCGAGTATTTTCAGAAAGCTTTCAGAGATTTTATGGGGCCTAGGTAAGTAAGAGAACTTAAGTAGTAGTTCTGATGGGCTAGCTGGAAAAGTCCTCTTGAGGGTAGTAAGGCAGAAGAGGTCAGCAATTAAAAATGAATAAGTCGTGTTATTTGTGGTGATGCTATAGCTCTTATCCGGGATTATTTTGTTAATGGTTTATTTTACATAAAAAAAAACGGATCTTAATAAAATTCCAATGCCTTTTTATCTACAAATCGAGCTTTTTCCCTGGAATTCCGTTTTTAAAACTTAAGCTGAAAATACAATGCTCGCCTCGCAACACAACGAAGCTAAATGGAGTGATACTTGGTGTCAATCTAATTTCAATGTCAAGTGGGGAGAATATGTAAACACGCAAAAAATTTGCTGAAATTGAAAAATTGTCACAGCCGAATGGAATTGAATGTCGGTGAAGAGACTTTCAATTTTTTGTTTTGTATAAAATGTCACTGCCTTTAAGATTTTGTTATGAAACAGTTTCATGCTATGTTCTTTTGTGTATCTTGTTCTAGAACTCCCATATACTGGATAGAACAAATTGTTCTGTCAATTCAAGCGAAGTATTTGTACTGTTCGCTTCATTTAAATCTTTCTATGAAAATGTATGAGGCGATATTATGTGTATCTTTTGTACTGTTCTGTTCTGCGGACACAAAAGAACACAGCTTATAAGGAAAAGGGGAGTCCGAGGCACAGTGAACAGTTTTTCTGTGCTGATTTTCGATAATAAGATATTTGTTTTGTAGAGAAGCAAATGGTATTGTCAGAAAGTATTTAAAAAAAAAAAAAAAAAAAAAAAATTAAACACGAAATAAGGTCAAATTTTGAAATGATGGGGTATTTAGTGGTTGAAAGGTGGTTCTTTGCAATTTTCGGCGAAATCTGACCTTCTACCGGAAAATGTTTTTCCCAAAAGTTGTAGATAATAAAAATATCCAAAACTTTTATAAGAGGCATTTTTCAACATAACCTTACATATTCCGAAAAAATGGCGGTAAACCGATTTGATTTAATTTATATGAACTTTTGTGAAATTATACTTTTTTTTTGCATTGAATAGCATCATTTTTGTAAATGGGCAACAAACAGTCTCTGAAATAATTACATTTTCGAAACAAAACAAAAAAATTTTCCACGGAAAACTTTATCGGTGTTTTTTTTTCGATTTAAATATTATATCTGGGCTATTGCTGGGCGATGTTTATAAATATTTTCGAACATTGAAATTTCCTTCTCGATCTTCGATATTTTCAAATAAATATCGTCGCATTCAAACATCGACTCACATTGATGTTATATTTCGATGTTCGGAAATTACTTGCTAAGAAGCCTAATACACGGTGTACGCGCTGCTAGCATGCACCATAAATTCAGTCAAAAATATGACATATTCCCTCCCCCGAGTGAAAAGTGATACAAGGTGTGATATGCTAGCACCGTGTACGCCCGGTGTAAAAACAGGAAGAGTTGTATGTGCAGACTTTATACTTCGCAAACCACTGCAATTCTTAATACAATCCGAATGAGAACTATACAAAAAGAAGAAACCAAATCACTACATGATTATGCTGTTGCAGCCACTACGGAATGTCAATGCTACGCAGTAGTTTGTTCAATTTATCTATGCCGATGCTATTATCATAAAGAGGGAAATGCTATAATGTCAAAGCCAATAAACTCCAAAATTCCAAAACACAAATTTTGGAAAGTTGTCTAGAGCTCATCAATTAGCATAGCATTCAAAAAAAAAAGCGCAGTAACTCCTCTAGTTCTGTTAATAATTTATCCACAAACTTCAATTCAATATTTCTATATTTGCTGGGCTGTGTACTTGTTTAGAATATCGTGCTTTTTATTTTAAGCAAACTAACAAAACACATTTAACATAGGCTTAAATCTCGTTATCAAAGCAGATAATGTGATGTTTATATTTAAATGATTAACATCGATGTTATATGATCGACTATATTGCGATATCGTATGTAGGTAGGTAGGGTGTTTCATAATTGGTGCACATAACTCAAGTGTTTAATAGCTGAGGTGGAGACAAGCAATTAATTATAAAGTGAAGGGAAGGCAAGATGCATCGTTTCGGCGGTAGGGGGATTTAAGATTTTTAGTACTTCTTCCACTTTACACTTTGTAACTTTCTTGATATGCACCCTATCAATATGGGACTTATCTCAGATGATAGAAAATCATCTCAGCTTTCCAGCGAATGTTCCACCAGTCTTCTGTAGGAAGTTGTAGGATGTCAAACTAAAAAAAAATGAAAAAAGTTCCTAATTTTTTCAAATTTTAACAATTTTCCTGAAAAAAGGAATTACAACTATACAGTTTTTTTACAAGATTTAGAAACACCGGAATGATTTTTGACTATGCACAAGTTACGTCAGCTAAAATTTGCGACGACGAAAACAACGGAAATAACAAAATTTCAGATTTGCAGTCATTTGCAAAACATGTGAAGAGGAATCACATTTCACCTATCGCTTAAGAGATTCCAGAAAATAAAATTCCATAAAGCGATAGTTAAAATGAAAAGTCAGCAAAGCTTTTGGTAAATGAATTTAAGCCAGCCTGAGAAATTATAATTAAGTAGAGAATCAGTTCTCGATTATTGTTAAACGTCTCATGACATATGAATGTAAAATCGTAATCTTAAGTTTTCGTTTGTTTTTTATTTAATTAACGTAAAATAAAGATTAACGTAATTAAGTGGAAAAAACTCTTTATGCAAACGAAAAATCTTTTTTTTTTTTAAAAGAAATTTCATTGCAAAAAGAGGGCATTTCATATAAGCAGGAACCGTATAATCGTCAGTACGGCTTGGTTCCTGCCTGCCGTATATGCCAAAGCAAACAGCCAAGCTGACCTCATGCTAAATCTTGCTAGGCATTCAAGTAAATATGTAGTATTTCGCCTCATATAATTCACACTTAAAATTTATTTTAAGTCTATTTATGAGGTAATTCCTGCACGTAATACTCGCACTGCAAGCCGCGCACATTCTCTCACCCTTCAAAATACTTTCGGGAGTACAGTAAAATTCCGTGATGCTTTCTTATCGCAAACTGTACGAATGTGGAACAGTCTAACATCTTCTGTTTTTCCTTAGACTTACAATTTTCGAAGGTGCAAGAGTGACATACATCGGCACCTCCGCCACTTTCCGCATTTCCCCTAATCCTTTCCCTATTTCCTTCCTGTCATGCTGTGCTTTGGATCATAGGGTATCCCCTGAGTTTGGCTTAATATTATATATAAAAAGAAATAAAAACAAACATTTCACAATAAAATGTTCCAATAATTTAATTTATGCCGGATATATTTCATTACCATTCTTTCACATCTAATATGTTTTTATTGAAAATTGGGCACGCGTAAGAAAATTTGCGAAGTTTTTTACTGCATATTATTTTTCGATAAGAAAAGCCCGCAAGTAATATCACTACCAATGCAAGTCCATCAATTATCTTCGTACTGATAAGTATATTGAGAAAATGAGAAGAGAACATAGCAAAGCAAATCGATTGCACTCTTCATAATCTTTCTTACTTTGATGGTATTTATTCCTGTATAAATACCTGAATGTAAATATGCATAGACCAATTAATTAATGAACAGTATTGTATTT
The DNA here is from genome assembly GCA_963930735.1 of Dioctria linearis. Taxonomy (NCBI): domain Eukaryota; kingdom Metazoa; phylum Arthropoda; class Insecta; order Diptera; family Asilidae; genus Dioctria; species Dioctria linearis. Next base: position 282,102,504 of record OZ005740.1, read on the forward strand.
TACGATATGAACAATTATTCATTCTTTTATGTAAAATGTGTTTGTTTGAATATTGGATATTCATTTTCTTACACAGCGTCCAATCCTAATCCCGGTACTAATCCCGGGATCCCGGGATTTGGAAAATGTAATCCCGAAATCCCGGGATTGAAAATATAACACGGGATTGCAAACCCTACTGTAGACTTAGCAGCAAACTGAGTCAATTTCAATTGACTTATTTCGCTATGGATTTTCTTAGCAAAACTCTCTTTAACGTAATTAGTTCAAAAACTGGTGTTATTTCTTATTTTGTGTTTTTCCTTTATATATTTTTTTTTCAATAATCTACGGAAACTCATAACTCGCATGTACCTCCCAAAATGCAACCGTTTTTGAGATATTCCCGTTTATATGACTCATCGTTTTATTAATTTTGCTAATTTAGAATGGAATTGCATAATAGTAGGCGCAATTACCATCGTCAGTAGCAAAATTAATGAAATTGTGAATCATTGAAACAGGAATATCTCAAAAACGGTTGCATTTATGCAGGTACACGTACTTAGTCAAATAAAAGGTAACATTCAGGGATTACTCAATCTTGTAATAAAACTGTATAGCTATTATACATTTTGGCGGGAAAATCGTTAAAACTTGAAAAAATTTGGATTTTTTTTTCCAATTTTTTTAGTTTGACGTCCTACAACTTCCGACGGAAGGTGGCAGGAAGGCTAATCTGGCATTCATTGAAAGCTGAGATGGGGTGTATATCAAGAAATTTACAGGGCGTAAAGTGAAAGAAGTACTAAAAATCTTAAACCCCCTACCTCCGAACCGACGCGTTTACCCCCTTCCCCCACCTTATAATTTTTTGCTTGTCTCTACCTCAGCTATCAAACTCTTGAGTTGGTAGTTTATTTTTAATGAAATCGCTTAAAATTGAGAAAAAAGGCAAATAAAAATACTTTTCGGATCACGAATTTTTCAATATTTATATTATTGTATTATAATTTTTTTTTTATTATCATTTCCAGTAGTATTCGTAGGAGTCTGCAGAAGAAATTAGATGCAATATGGACGTCAGTGCACGTAATATAGGTGCGGTGCAGCAACCTCGCCGGAGTTATATAGATAATTCCGTATCAAATAGGCGACATATGTAACATGACCATTACCAAGATTTTTGAAATTTTACATATGTACTTATGAAAAAAAAAAAATACAAATTAAAAATTTTCAATTATAGCATTTAAAATTTTGCAAAAATGCAGTTCTGATCTTCTTTAGAAATTTATACATATTTTGCTATTCATCCTAGAATAGTGAAATATGGCTCATTTAAAAGTTATGATTTGAAGCTATCTAAGGAATATAATATATACATTTCTTGAATATCCTGAAAGACGTACTTTTAATTTTATGCAACTAGTTTTTATTTTATTTTCTACCTTATAATATCCACTAAAAATTTCAACTTGAGATCTTAACTGGATCAGGGAATAAAAAATGCATCCACGAATTTGTTCATAATAACTTCTTAGTTTCTTGAGAATTTTATGAAAGCTAGTAAGTAATTATCTATGAAATTGGTGCTTGTTAACCCGGTTGCACTGGTTCCGTTCTTAACCCTCCCGTCGGCGTGCACCTGAGAATGACTATGATCGGCCTGCTCGGTTGGTATACACCTAGTGCATAGACTCTTAAGACCCAACCATGGGTCCGCGTTATTTATTTAAATCATTAAAATAAATTAATGTACATAAGTTATAATTTTGCGGAAACGAGCCTAACATTTTTTTTTATTAAATAATTTTTTGTACAGAAATTCCTTATGGATATAATTTCGAACTTTTTGAGAACAATTTAATACTAAACAATAAAAAAAAAATCTTTTTACAAAGACTGCTTCAAATCCTTACTAAGAAATTGAAAATTATTTTTCCTTCACTTAATGTGTACATCACAAATGTTCTCTAAAGGTTCCCTTCATTTTGTATTTAATTAAGTTTTGAAGTTATATTAATTACATTTCTGTATAAATTTTCAACGTGTGTACATAAAGTTGGGCAATGTGAGATTTTTTCGTAAAGTACAAATCACTAGATTCTACCAAGATTTACACACACAGAACTGAAAGAATGCTTAAGTTTTATTATTTCATGGGCATTAAACTAACATTGTAACATTATTAAATGGATAATACCTGGCACGTATGTATATAATCGTAGCATTTCGATTCGATATTTTGTACCTTAACTTTATATAGTATATATAGTCCCGTCACTAGTAAACCAGAGGTATTTTCAGTAGTAAGACTCTGGATATCTGTAGTCCTAATATGCAGCAGAGCAGGTACCTTCTAATGAATGATTTATATGAAATAATGCTTTTAATGCGCACAGCCCAAAACTTGCTTCACAGTTTGAATTAGTATATTGGTACGCTAAAATGAGATATGTGACTCTTGTGTTTGTCGTTATATTCTAAGATTACAGTGACGGTACCAAAACCACCAAGATACAGTAAAGATGTAAATTTTGGCCCTACACTGAAAAAAATATTTTGATAAAACCACCGTAAAATTAACGTTTTTTGCCCAGAATTTTCAGCCATGCTGCGCATTGGCAGCACGTAGCCCTTTAATTATCTTACTCTTCTCATTCCCTTCTTTTCTATTGCCACCGTTTTGTTATTATGAATAACAGTCCCACTTTTATTCATTTCCTTTTTGGTGAGCCAAAATTAATTTCACTGAAAACAAAACTTTCTAAGGTTTATTTGAGAAGAAAAAGTCTTTTTGTTGCATTAAATGTATATATTACATATTCCAATACAATGTTTTTTTAATACTAGAAAATTTTATTTCTAATAAATTTGTCACCATTAGAGTTATAATAAGTATGAATAGGTGGTCTAGTAAAGTATATTAATTCAACAAAAACATACGTATTTAAATTTTTTCCTATTAAAAAACATTGGTACTGCCACAAATTGAATCTACACTGGCATGACTTCCTAATTTCAAAGTCGTCTAAGTATAGAACAAAAAGGAATGACCAACTTCCCTTCATATTGTGACAGCTATTCTCTAAAAAAACACTTAAAAATGTATTTTTGTAAACATAAGGAAACTCCAGGTTAATAACAAAAAAGGACTTAAAAAACAATCTATGGCACTAAGAAAAGTTGAACACCTATACGTAATTTTATCTATGCTTACGTAAAAATCTGTCAAGCAGGGACCAACAACAGTGATGAAAGGTTCAAATGTTGTTTTTTGCTTCAATCTTTTTTCGGTTATCCTCTCTCTTTCCATTTAAAGATCATTGATAGTGTAGATATGTAAAATAAAGCTCTTAATAGCATCCTCTATTGTTGTTTTTTTAAATTCCTGTAGGTCTCCTTTTCTTAAAACGGCCCTTGAATTCGGCTTAAGGACACAGGTCATTAATAATTATACAATTTACATGTTTTAAAAATTTGATTTATAATCTTACTTTTGCTCACATTCCCATCATTTATTGCATTAAACAGCAAACGGTACTGCTTATCCTTTATTCAATCTGAATAGAATCTTACCAGTTTTTCTTCAAAATCTTCCCATTTGTTCACCAGTATAAAGTTTTTGGACGGATACATCAGACCAAACTCGATATCAATCTTTAAAAACGAAAGTTAATTTTTGTTACTATGTTACTAATGTTTTGAATAATATAAATTCACTTATTCCCATCATAGTATGTAACTTACATTTTTTAATTTCCACAAAAAAAGTTTTCCTCTTAGGTCGGCTTTTATTCCAATATTTTCTCTTCCAGGAAAAATTTGTTTGATATCTTCTTTAGATAAGTTCCTGAGTCTGTCGTATTCAACTCCACAAGCTGCAATTATTATTTGAATTACGTGTATATTTTAGCTAACATTATACAGAACAAGTTTGACTTAACTTTGAAGAAAACTAAATTTTAAATTTTTAAATTATTTCTATTGTGAAGGTTAGGTGCTTAAACAAAAGTTATTAGTGATGTGGACGTGGGCTATGTTGATATATTTTAAGAAACTTTAGTGAACACTTCTAAATTATAAGAATCTGGTATTGATTAGAACTGTAGAGAATATTTAAAAAAAATAAGTAGAGTAAGAAGTTAATATTTCACGATTCACTGTAACATGAGAACTTCTTTTAATATATTTTTTTTAATTATATTAATTGTATCCCGTACAATAAATTGAATAATTTAATTGGAATTTATCGTAAAGTCCTACTCTTTAAACCGTCAACCAGATATTTTCCAGAAAAAGCATTTTGGTATTATTTTCACTACTATTTTCCGACTAATTGCACACACAAAACAAACTGTAATGCAACTGTATACGTATTTAGTTTAGCTGGGCGATCCCGCAATTTATTTAGCGCAAATAAAGAACTTGAAATTGAACTTGAACTGAGCGATGCCGAATCACGATACACCGAGTATAAGGGCAAAAGACGAAGTGACTTAAAATGACAAGATTATCCCATGCGCTCGTGCCTGAATTCAATTGCAAGTGTAAAAGTTTTCTTTATGTATGAGTAACATGCATTTCAATTTGATATTACCACTTGTATTTTTAATATACCGTAATGTTAATTTATCACATCATAATTATTAAATAGAAATGTTGGTCTCTCAACTTGATAAGAAAAATATCAAAAGAATATTGCAAAACGTAGAATTGCTATCTTATATTTCGATATTAACGTGACGAACTATCACTTTGAAAGTTTCAGTATACAAACTTATAAAACTACATGTTAATAAGCCGGCTAGAATTTCCTAAGAAATTTTTGTGCAAAAGTTGGAAATATGGGATATATGAATGTGTAATATGATATTATCAGAAGAATAATTGTGACTATAAAAAAAAAAAAAACAAATCAAATTTTGCAATAAAAATATTGATTTTACAATATTTTCATGTATAATTGATAATACTTTTTTATCATCCAAATCGATAAAGTTTCTTCTAGAGAATACAACTAGATTTGATAGTTTCTTTTGATAAGTCAATGTTAATTAAATTTTAATAGTTTAACGTACATTTTATGAGAGAATCGTGATTTTAACCTTTTTAATGTAAATCTTAAATGTAAAAATATCAACTTGACATTATTACTTCTAATTTATCACATTTGCTTTACAATTTAATATTTTTTAGTATTTATCGTTGCAAAACTATCTATTTGATAGGTTGTATTTTTCTGAGTGTATTAAACAAAAATACATCAGAAGTACTCGGTTGGTGACATACACAAAAAATATGATTAATATTAAAATGATTGTCGGATGGGTATATACTTTGAAAGATTACTTTTTTTCTGCGAAATCTCAACCTCAAAACTAGATAACTAAAAATCTAAATTGAATATAACCGCAAGATTTTTGTAAATCGATATCTTAAGTCTAGTTTTTACAGAAAATCTACTAGAAAACTCTACTAGGTGAAAACCCGTATAAAAAAATGTCGTTTCCTTTGGCACCATAATAAAAATTTTTGTTCATACTTCAAGTAATTTCCTTTAATATGAGACTTCAGTCATTAGAATTGGTGTAGTCAATCGTAAAATATGATTTCCTGAAAACGAAAAAATGAACGTGTTTTGCATTTTTTGAACTTGTAATACGAATATTAGAACACATATTTACATATTTAGAACACTTAATATCAGTCCCTTCTTCGTAAGTCGACTTATGTAAAGTTAGTCCTAAATGGCACGGTCTGACCCCCTGTCTACACTGGCCATAAATTATGGCCTACCATATGTTATTGCTACGGAATTGCCAGTGTAGACCATGTAGCCATGGCAACAATTCATGGTAGGCTTATACGGCAGACCATATGGCGTAATGGAATTATTAAAAAACAAATTCTTTGCAGATGCACAGCATGCAGCCTCATGTAGCAATCACACAGAAAAGAAGAAAAATTACCCTAGAATGTATTTAATTATTCCCGTAGAATAAATCGAGGAGACAAACACAGCGTAATCCGAGGATAAACAAAACTACTGAAAATTAGTCTAAACGAACACCAAAATACGGAGAAAACGATCAAAATAAAATAAATGTACAGAATAAATACAAAATATGTACACAGAATAACGAATAAATAAATAAATTAAAATAAAATGCGTACACGAACGAAAACACGACATGACAGCACTTCTTTTACTGAAGTCTGGAATTGCAATATTCTTGTTTCAGTCGATACCCATAATAAAGTGAAGTTAGTAATTCTTACTGCAGTCGTTTGTACTCCATCCGGAATATTTGCACTCCGAAATCTAATTGCGCACTCCGGTACTATTCCTTTTATAAAAGTATTTCATTTTTGGTATTAGGCAGTCCATTTAATTTTTCAAACACCTGTTTTTGTTAGCAAACCAAGTTTATTCAAAAGTTTTATTTCACCTAGGATGGAAGAATGAGTTGAGTAATTATGCATAGTACATTTTAGTTATAAAATTTATTAACAAGTCAGCTTAAAGGGATGGCTTGGTAGTGCTACTACGTTGAAATATTCTAAGTTCAATTAGATCAGCACAAATCTCTTATTGAAAAGAAGGATAGAATAAAGTAATTTCAAATGTGAATTGTCATTTGTTTCGATGGCTTGGCCTGTGTAATTGTGCAAATCTAAACGCTCTCTCGAAGAATTTAGAAATGTAGATCGCTCTTTTCCTTTCGCACAAAAGTGAAGTGGAGGAATTAATTCATAAAAAAAGTACTTCAAGAACAAAAGATACAAGAAATAAGAAAATAATGCCGTGATTTCTATATTATCTAATGTAAAAAAATATTACGTCGTATAAACTTTGAGGGCCCAGTACTAAAAGCAGTAGCAGAAATTAATCCAAATTGTTTAACTCCAAATTTTATACTTTTAATCACACTTTTCCCAAACCTATTTGGTCGGAGTGATATCGATGCCTTAGAAAAAGGATGGGCATCTTGTGCTGCCAATATAGGAATTTGTATTAAATTCACTGTAATTTGAAGAATACTGGAAATTTTTAGGGCCGTCAACAACAACGGGAAAATCCTATTTCCTGTGTAGAGTTTATTCTTATCCGAGAATAACTCCGCTTGCTTTGGACGTAAACACCAACTCATGCAAAACCATGCTCTTAAGTGGCATTACTTTCGAACATTTTCAGTATGTCGAAATAAAGGAGTATTATCATTTCAAACAAGAAATGGTGAATAAGCAATATAATGATGAAAATTAATTTAATTTTTAGTTTTCATTTATTATATAATATTAAAAAAATTATTTAAATAGAGGAAACATTCTAAATCATTGTATCTCTAATGGAAGTATCGTTGCTACGGAAATATGCTATTCTTTGTTGTATGCTGTCATTGTCGCTTAAAATAAAATTTGGCTGATCGTCACCCATTCGGAATAATCCCCGAATAAAAAATATATCCCCAGCAAATCTCGGATAGAATATTACACCCGGCACCGGTGTAATACGATGGATTACATTTCGAGTAAACTTAATTGGTGTTTGTGCATTACTCGTGAATATAAATAACTCTGGTTGGTGTTTATGGCGTTAAATGTAAAAAATGCCCCAGGATAAAAAAATGTTTCCCAATTTAAAAAAAAGATATTAGCTACACCTACATTATACCAGGCACAGACCTGCGGTCCCAAATCGAGATATTGATATTGTAATTATGTCATATTGTAATAGTAGAATTTCAGAGACACACTTGCGGTTTATAATACTGAGAAATTAATAAGAGAACTTCTGATTTGGCTTAAGAAAGAACCGCACACGTACAAAATGCGAGCAAATATTGTGAAATTACTTATTTAAATGGACAGTTAAAACGAGATAGACACTTTAACTTGACTAGTGATAAAAATTAAATGTCAGAAAAAGTGGCAGCCAACAGTACAGTATAAAATTCGGTTCTAAAAGGTTCGTGTATTAAATGATTATGGTTTATAACTAGGGTCAGATTGTAATAAACTCTCTATACCGCGAGTGGAAAAGAAGGTTTTCGCCCGTCATTATTATTATTAAAACCAAAACAAAAAACTCTCTTCTCGTAGAAACTGGAAATTCCATAACGGTTGTAGGAAAAAACGGTATCTATATTACAATAAAAACGACATACGACAAAACAGAATACTTAAAAAACTTAAATTTTTATGTGGCAACACCAAGAAGGGATTGTCCGATTTAGCCCATTTTTAATATAATGTTTGCTAATTTGATGAAAATGGTCTGTACTAAATTTTAGCTTTCTACGTTGATGCATTTTCAGGTAGTGTAAATATATAATGGAAAACGAAATTTTTGTATGGCAACCCTACGAAGCAGATACACGATTCGCCCAATTTCAGACTTAAATTTGCAATTTTTTTTAAAACGCCGCGCCGTATAGAAAATAACTTGAGAACGCAGTTTTCATGGGGACAGATGGACAGATAGACCGCTGGACGAACGGAAGGACGGACTGACAGACGGACAGAGGGAAATGCTAAAATCAAAATAGTTTTTAATATTATGCGAGATGGTCAATTCAATTTGCTCTACCAGCATTATTTTTATGCGTTACAAATGGAATAACCAAGTTAGTATATCCTATGGGAATTCGTCTAGGGTATAAAAAGGCGCCACAATGACTCCTTTTTATTGCTAAATAAACATTGATTACGGAATGATCGTAATAATTGGAATAATAAGTAGCGGGCATCATGTAAAAATAGAATTGCCAACCAAGATTTGTTTTTTTGTACTAAATTTGTCATTTACTTGCAGAAAAGTGTAATGCCTCAAATGAGAGCTTTGGGGCGAAATGGTTTAATGTATTCGCAGACGTTCGTTGTGCTGTTTATAAAAAAACATTTCATCGAAGTACAACGCTTCAGCTACATTAATAGCGATTTATTTGTTGCTCGTTGTTGAGGATTTATACTCTCCATGTCCGAAGGTCTTCATCACATCTTGACCAAATTTTTATCGGACCACCGGACCATTAAAAAAGGAGATAAATGATTGTGATAACTTTTTCTGGATTCTTGTAGATCTCGTAGAAAATGAAGAACTTGAGAAACTATAATATTCTTCAGCAATGATTAATATACTTATTAGGTCTTGGGATTGGTTAATTTATTGGGACAACGAAACAAGTGATAGTCAGAGGATGCTATGTCTGGACTATACAGTGGATGCATAAAAGCTTCCCAATCAAGCTCTCGCATTTTTTTACGGGTCATCAAAAAAGTGTGTAGCCTGCCGCACATTTTTCAGTTATATTAAAAATTAATTTTTGTGTTAATTAAAACAAGTGTAACTTTCTAAATAATTTTCGTTTAATTCAATACTATTTTACAACATCTTTAGTGTTTCTAATCTGCAAATGATAATAGACCATGAATCGGTATGCAATTGTACGAAATAAAGGGTTTTCACAGCCTGTTCAAAATTTGTGCCATTTTTGAAGCAAGAACGTTCAAGCTATTCTTATTATAAGTCTGTTTTCACAGTAGAGTTGAGAATTAATCGCCCGATCAACTGAAAGTACCTCATGGTGTGTGTTTGTGTACACAGGATCATTTTTTTTCAGCGTCAATCCTGGCTTCGTGAATGCCTAACCACAATGTGCATATGCTAGCTTATGCAAAGCCACGAGCAATTGCTTTTCATAATAACAACCCACAATAGGAATAAGAAGCCGTTCGTCAAGTTTTAATTCGTTTCGTCAACTTCCGTCTGTACGCTCGCGATCGTACTTTGCATAAGCAAATTTGACAGTTTGTGTAAATACTATACAAATGTCAGTGATGCATAAGGAAGCATTCGTGATATTTTCAAGGCTTGCATATGCAAGCTTATGCACATTGTGGTTAGGCCTTTTATCTATGATTTTTGACGCTTCCGATTGTCGTACGTGAAGCGTTCTTGAAATGGCTCGATTGCATTGCGTTTCAGCAACGCGTCGTAGATATTAATTCGGTACATCATGTTTTTCGCGCTCAATTCATGAAGTACCCATACATTGAGCTTCATTTTGTATCCAGCTTTGTGTAAATGGTTCAAAACAGTGTTGTGGTCAATTCCTAGCTCTATACCAATACCGACACTGCCGATATGCTTATCTTCCTGGATTTTTTCTAGAATTTCATCATTGGACGACCAGAGCGTGACTCATCTTTTACATCGAAATTACCAGAACAAAAGCGAGCGACCCATTTCTGCGTAGCAGACTTTCATAAAATACCGTCACCGTACACAGCACAATTTTTTTTAGAAGACTGCGCAGAGTTCATCTTTTTGTCGTAATAATATTGCAAACCAAAGCGCAATTTTTCATTAATTTTTCCATTTTCAAACACAAAAACTTTGCAAACACTGCCTGTCAAACAAGCGTGTAATGATATCGCTGCGATTTGTGGTTCGTGAGTTATTTGCAATTGATGCCATCTATCGGGGAAAACGCCACGAAATTTTTCCCAATAATAAATATGTTCGTCGAAAAAGGCAAGTAAAGTACGTATTTCACCACAAGAATATTTTTTTTAGAGTTGATTTCTTGAATTTGTACTGTTGTATTTGTTTGTTATTTTCAAGTAATAGTTTGTTCATGCGAGTGTCATTGTTTATTTTCCGAAAAAAGACGATAAAAATTTTTTGATACAGGGCACATTCAGGGCTAGCTACCCCACTAAGTAGAATATAATTAAACGAATAATTTTTAATCAAATTTTAATTTGAAAATTATTTACATACATTAACAAAAATTATAAAATTTCAATTTAATATGTTCGGTTTTAATTTTGCTAGTCGTGTACTCCTTTTTTTTCGAAAGTACTCCGCTATGGTAACAAACGATGCAATAGGGTAGAGGGGGGGGGGGGGGGTAAAATGATCTCTTCGGGTTGAAATGATCTCTCGATTTTTCAGTTCGCCTTTTGTGCAAAATAAATGTTATATTGACAACAGTGCACTGGACGGAGCAGTTAATCATAGACATTGATCGGAAACACGATTCAGTTCGAATCCGACAAGCCACAAGTGAACTTGAGTGTTTTATATTCATGATAGATAGTATATGCATTAAGGTACTTTGATTGTTTTTTACTTTTCCAAACGACGTGAATGACCGATCTTTTTCTTACCGTATTTTATTTAGGAAGAGTTGCTGAGTTGATTTGTGGTATTCGCTTTCAGTTAATATATTCAACTAAATTTATAATAATCAAAAGGTGATGCATGCCACTTTGGTGTAAAACGGTCCGGCTTTGAGAAGGGGATCAATTTACCCTTTAGTTTTTCATTTGTAAGCGTTGCTCTGATGTTCCCTTAGAATTAGTCAGAGTTCAGAGGAAGGTTAAGTTTTGTTTTTCAAAATCAGTGGTGTATTTTTAAGAGAAATGACTCTTTTCAGAGCTTATCCTTTTAAAAAATAAAATTAAAAAACATGTTTTCCTATTTTCAAGTTGTTTTTTCTTATAGGGATCATGTCCGGGCGACGAACCTATAAAGAAAACAAAACTAACAAAATTTAAAACTACACAAAATAATAACCTGTAGCGGAATCCGTCTCTCCAGCTACACAAGATTCCTCCTTCAAATCTTCTGAACAGGAAAATAAGCAAAAAAATAAAAACCATAAAGCAAAATATATTTTACATATAAATTACAAAAGCCTGAACTACAATAGAAGTAAATAACTTTACGAAAATGAACTCGACTGTGGTTTACTTACGAAAGATTGATATTTTTAGCCTAAATATATGTCACATTCCGTAAGAGTTATTATCTTGATATTTAATGTTTTCAATTTTAAAAAGTGGTAAAAGTGAAAAAAATTAACAATTGGAAGTTGATTTAATTGAAGATTTGTGCCTTCAATTAATTCACAGTGCTATTTTTATTCCATTTTAATTTTTACATTGCACTTTTAATCATTTAGTAATAATTTAATGGTTTGGACACATCGCGTTCTTACGGACTGAGCGATTTTTAGCGCACTATACTTACGGAAAATTGGATATTTAAACTTAACGAAAGTTCCCCTGACACGAGTTAAAGTTAATTTGTGTACGCCTGTTAAATTACAGGGCGCGTTTGCATTACGTAAGTAAATATACTTACGTATACGTGTATTGTAGTTCAGCCTAAATCTTATCTGATGTACTGCTCCCAGCAGCTCAGATGACAGCAACATCAAATAACACGATGACAACATCAGCACGGAATAAATTGTCAATTGAGAAGACAGCAAACATCTGTCTCTACTCACCACACCACACCACGACGCTCATTCACAATGACAACTGATGAAGCCCATTTAACGCAATGCTTTCGTAGCGTATATAAAGCGCGCTGCTCCAAGCATTTGGCATTCCGATTTGAGAATCCCAACCAGATGGAACCATCGCATCGTATTGAATTGATACAAGTCTGCGATTAAGGGCTGTATTGCACTCAAAATTAAATAAACTCTTGTTATTTTTGCTAAATGCTGCAGCAATTTGATTCATCAATTCACGTCAGTTTTCTACGCACTTTACTGCATGCTTCACTTTACTGCACCCTTCCACATTTGATTGCTACACGCTACATTTACTTTGCTGTATCAAGTGGTTGCAGCGCCCACAGGAATTATTTGCTTCACTTGAATTGCTTCAAGATTGTTTGAATTATTTAGCATTAATTTGTTTATTTTATTTATAACTTTATATTTGCTTACTTATTAGTTTTTTTTTTTATTTTATTATTTGAGTTGAATTTCTGTTTGTAACATTATTTTTCATAGGCCTGAAAGGACAAAAATTCTTGTTATTTCTGCCATAGATACCCTGCATTTCAGTATATCCCATCCAAACCGGCACCGCCCCTTCTTTTTTATGATTAGCCTCTGCATACGCTAATACAGATAATTTTACCCCCTTCTCTCCTACTCATGAAATTTTCCAAAAGGCAGCACTGGTCATTGCACAAAAAGAGCTCTATATAGCAATCCAAAGCAATGTACAATTTGCGACTCTAAACTTTCTATGTTAGCGATTACAGTAGAAACTGTTTTTTCTTATCTCTTCACCAAAATAGTGTCCTATCTCACTACTATCAAATTGGCAAGTTATTTACCACCAAAGGTTGATCCATATAAACCAATCATTTACAAAAAATCTAGGGAGATGTGATGTATCAACCCCCAATCTTTTTAAAATGTGAAATTAGAATGAGCGATTAAGGATATTTACAAAAGTTTTCCCATACTAAATCAACCACCGTCAATCACACTTATCTCAGTTTATATAATCCTCTCAAAAGTTATTTCTAAATGTTTTGTTTACTTCGTTCAATAAAAACTTCATTTCGTATTAATGCTGAATTTAGCAAGTGATGTGTTCCTTAAATTTGTAGGAAGAATAACAGTCCATCGTTGCTTGTGTAAATTAAAGCAAGTAAATATAGCCACCCATCCAAGGAGCAATTTGAGATCTTTGAGTTATAGGTACGCTCTCAACTTTACCGACTTCGAAGTTTTGTAATCTTACAGCCTCAATTCCTAAAGGTTTGCATAATTGTTGAAGTTCATAAAAGTTATAATACGGTATTTTGTGGCCGATGGACTTTTAAGTGATTCAGAACGAGGGCGCTAAAAAGAAAATTTGCTTTTTAAATGAATTTTTAAGGCCTACTTTAAATGATGTTTATTTTCATAAATTTTTTGAGTTATGGCCAGTTTTTATGAAAGGAAATGCGTACATACTATGCACATATGTACATATGTATGTATATAATCTTCAGAAATTGCTCACTAAACACATTGAATTTGTTTCCCAAAAAGACGTCGTAAATTGACCTCATTAGAGTCTTTTCCTGGAATTTATTTAGGTTGTTTTTTGTTATATATTTGCACATAGTATGTAAAAGTAACTACATGCATATACATACATATGTATATATAGAAATTTATCTAGGGTGATTTTGTGTTTTTATTTATGACAATATTTACCTTTTCTGTGTCACTTTGATTGGAAGATACCTTATGTCATAAGATAGTCAGACTTTTATTTTGGAATATATTCAGAGAATTTGTATTTTCACATTTATCTTATCTATCACAAACGTCGAGTATTGGCAATTCTTTCACATAACATATGTATTATATGCATTCAGTATAATTGAACCCACTTAAGTATTGGTATGAGGACGGTGAGGAAAAATTATATAAAATTTATATGCTCATAAATAATAAAAGTTTCGATAGCATCGTTATGTAAATGGCATTCTGGTCTTACACTGAGATCAAATAAAGATTGTTTTTGTAAGTGGCATAGATGGGCATACACAAAAAATCCAAACGACTTTTACTATTTACACACATGGACAATAAAATGGGGCAAATTGAAATTATTCATTATTTGGGTAAAACACACATAAAATGTTTCTTTTTTTAAAGAATACCTACTTCATTTTGTTACTATATTACCTTAAAAGTGATGAAAAGAAAAGAAAGCACAACGATAAGAACCTGGTAGCATTTACACAAAACACTTTGACATTCGGCGCCTAATAATAAAAAATGGATTTTCTCTTTGGTTTTATGATTTTAAACCCTAGATGAACATGGCCGTCTTTAGATAAGTGGGGGCCCTGGGGCCGGATTCTGTAACACGGACACACAGATACTAACATGTCTGGAGAATCAGGCATAACGTGAGAGAAAGGCAAAAAGAGGTATTGCAATTGATTGAAAATTCATAGACAATAGTCTCAGTTGGGAATTCTTCTACTTACTTTTCCACTTGCAAAACATCGGAGAATTTTAACAAGTGCAGTAGACAATTTGGTAATTCTCAAAATAGATTCGCCAAGTTACAGAATTCCAAGTGGAGAAACAGAAATTATTATCTAAAATACTTTGGAAACTTTTGTTATCACCGTCAATTCCATAGGCTCTAATGCGCGCGCATGAAGTGATGTGACAACAAGGTGACTTTTTGGTTCCTCCGGCTAGCAGCTTTTGGGTGACGAAACTAGCACCACAACTTTACATTTATATGAATATCATGCACTGGTAACATTTTTGTCACCCCTTGACTGATTTTATTTTGAGAAAGGCAAGCAAGATATTTACGCATCTTTTTTTGAAAAATATATATATACCTATATATATTTTCACGCGCCACAATGTGGTACACGCGACATCTATTGGAAATGGAAACAACTTTGGGTTAGTGACATCCTAGTAAACTTTGGCTTCGGAGAACGGCATATTCAGGAAGGTTCTAGGATAATTTGGAGAGTATAAATACGGCGCTACTCACATCCTGGAGGCGGAGTCTTATTTTAAACAGTAAAGTGAATGAAGTAAACTATTTGGAGTGCAATAATTAGACGTACAGTACTAGCGATGACTATAAAGAGTTGATTTGATAATTGTTTATAAATGTCATAAAAGTAAAGAGCGAAGTTAAATAAAAGAAAAACTTGTTAATGGTATCTGAAATATTGTGTTTTAAATAAAGAACTAAAGCCACACTCGTAGCAACTGATGTCAGAAGTGGGATAAAATGGAGAAATAAAGTGGTGGCATTTGACTTTGAAAGTCCAACAGTGATTAATTTGATGAAATCGTGTGAAACTTTCCTTCTTTAAAAGAAAATTCCGAAATATAATTTTATATTAAACTGTGAGTGAATTATCTAAGTAATGGAACGCAAACTAGACAAGCTTCGCATACAGGAACTGAAAGTGGATTTGGGCAAGCGGTCATAACAAACGACAGGTCTAAAGAATGTTCTAGTCGAGCGACTTAGACAATCTTTGATAGAGGAAGAAAAGAATCCTGAGACATTCGTTTTCGTAGAAGAACCAGAAGCTGTATATGAGCCTCCGATGAACATAGAACAGCTTTTCGGAACTTTAATGAACAAATTTGAGCTTTCAAACCTGCAGGTGAAGAAAGCTCTTAAGAAACAAAAGAAATATCTGGAATCCAGTTTAGATGAACGGAAAAAATCTGGAGGAACAAAAGAATGTTTTTGAGAACACGGATGCCAGCAATGTAGGTAACGGGGCAGTGCTTTCACAGGAGGAGGATGGTCAAGAGGTGGCAGTATCGTTTTATAGCAAAGCACTTTCAAAAGCAGAGAGAAATTATTGTGCTACAAGAAAAGAGCTACTTGCCATTGTAAATTCTACAAAACATTTACATTAATATCTCTACGGGCAGAAATTTATCCTTCGCGTTGAGCAAGTAGCGCTCAAATGGATTTTGCAGTTTAAGAACCCTGCAGGGCAAGTGGCGAGATGGATAGAGCGACTTTAAGCTTATGACTTTGAAATCCAACACCGAAGAGGACGTATCCATGGAAATGCAGACGCTCTTTCACGACGTCCATGCAAACTTGAATGCAAATATTGCGTTCGGGTGGAAGAAAAAGAAGCAACGGTGGAAACGTCGACAGCCTGGGACAACGAGAGCTTGCGAATAGCACAACGAGAAGACACAGACATTTCACCCATTCTTGCTTGGAAAGAAGACATGGTAAGACCATAATTGAAGGATGTTTCGGACAGGAGTGAGAACCTGAAGAGCTATTGGGCTCAACGGAATTCTCCCCACGTTGAATGCGGTGTATTAAGACGTAAGTGGGAGTCAACTAACGGCGAGTCATTCCGGATACAGATAGTCGTTCTAGCATCAAAGCTCAACGATGTTCCAGAAGAAATGCATAGTGGATCATCTGGAGGACATTTGGGGGTGAATAAAACAATTTCCAAAATACAAGATGGGTTTTATTGGTTACACATGCGAGAGGGTGTGGAGGAGTGGTGCCGCAGTCGCATTATCTGTGCTTCTTGCAAAGGGTCGCTACACAGAATCAGATGAGAAATGCAGAAATATATTGTAGGAGCCCCAATTGAGAGGATAGTCGTAAATATCGCTGGACCTCTTCCAGAAACGGATAACGGTAACCGTTTCATATTAGTTGCTATCGAATATTTCATTAAATGGCCTGAAGCTTATGCAATCCCTAATCAAAAGGCCACCACAGTGGTGGAACAAATAATAATGAATTGGGTCAGTAGATTTGGTGTACCTCAGGAACTTCATTCGGACGAAGGACGGAGCTGTGAATCACGGATTTACCAAGAGATGTGTAAGATGCTGGGAATAAGAAAACCCACAACAACTCCTCTGCATCCAGAATCTGATGGTATGGTAGAGCGCTTGAACAGAACATTGGTCGAGCATCTAAAGAAAGT
Source organism: Dioctria linearis (assembly GCA_963930735.1). NCBI lineage: Eukaryota > Metazoa > Arthropoda > Insecta > Diptera > Asilidae > Dioctria > Dioctria linearis. The sequence goes on from OZ005740.1 coordinate 282,119,773, forward strand.
AGTCGACCTATCATCAACGCGATTGGGGTCGACATATTCCCATGTCCTAATGGCCTATCGATCAGCTGTTCACAACACAACCGGACAAATTCCAGCGAAGATCATATTCGGAAAGGAGATGCGTTTTTCTAGCGCCCTCAAGTTTGGTACACCCAGATCTGAGCAAAACTTACCAGACGATTATGTATCGGAACTTAGATAACGATTAGGTGATGCACACGAGGCCAGGAAAGCAAAATGAACTGTAAATACCGATCGGATGAAGACCCGCTGTGACTGACGTGCTAATTCAGCCGGATTCAATAAAGATGACATTGTTTGGCTGTACAACCCGAAACGACGAAGGGACGTTCTCCAAAATTACAACAACACTGGTAAGGACCGCATTCAGTACTGACTAGTTTTAATGAGGTAGTATACAGAATTCACCGTGGTACAAGGGGCAAACGGAAAATCGTTCACCTGGATCGTTTGTGTCAATACTGCGAGCATTAAGACCGTGGACCATATGTTGTTTGCGACGAACAATTTTAAGAAGGGGGCAGTGTTACGCGCTGTCGTGTCCCCAAACAAAAACTCGCGTAATTCACACATAAAACTTTATTTAATTAAACTACTTCGAACACAATTTGAATTTCTTACCAATACTTCTATGTAGCTCACAACTCATAATTGCCAAAACAAAACTGAGCAACCTCATCCACTCGCAAAGCCGGGTCACTTGTTAGAAACTTTACAGGCGGAAGCGACTCTGACCTAGGGACCAGTGCAGTACCTTGCAATTAATCGCAAAGCATTACATCAGTCACTGCCGTCAGCTGGAGACCCCAATACTATTAGTAAAGAACAGTACGCCCAGCTGAGCATTTCACTATGCGAAGTGAATTATTTAGCCCTGGCTTAATGATTAATTACAACAGCAGTGGATGCGACAGTTTTTTAATAAACAATTCGCAATCGCCAAGTATTTAACTGTGCGAAGTAAAATGCTTAGATACTGCAAACTGCTTAATTAGTCGTACACCTGCTGCTAGCTAAAATCATGAAGTCACAACTACACCGAATTGAATATTGGGTCACGACACGGGCCACAAAGTGATACAAGCGACATCTATTGGAAATGGAAACAACTTTAGGTTAGTGCCATCCTAGTAAACTTTGGGTTTGGAGAACGGAATATTTAGGAAAGTTCTAGGATAATTTGTACAGTATAAATATGGCGCTACTCACATCCAGGAGGCGTAGTCAGAGGAAGCAGACAGTGAAATAAACGCCGTAAACTATTTGGATTGGGTTAATTAGAAGTACTGTACTAGCGATAACTATAAAGAGATGATTTAATAATTATTTGTAAATGTTATAAAAGTAAAGAGTCAAGTTAATTAAAAGAAGAACTTGTTAATGATATCTGAAATATTGTGTTTTAAATAAAGAACTAAAGCCACGCTCGTAACAATATATATACTACAAAAATTTGATGGGAGTCTCTGATAGCAATATGAAGATAAAACTTTTGGGAGAAATAGTGTTTATAGCAGGGACCGAAAATAACTGTTATTATTTTTTTGTGAGCGAAAAAACTGTTTCATGAAATTTTCTGGGAAGTAGCGTAGTACAAAAGGGGTCTATGTACAGAACTTAGACTAGCTGCCTACGTTGAAATCGAGAAAGTTTCGATTTTAATATATAAATCTAATCCTAACTGTTATTGTAAGACATATTTTTTATATTTCAATTTTAACTGTTAAAAAAAATACTTATATTATTTTACAGCGATATAAAACTCTTTGCCAGAGTATTACATATTTCGTCTATTATAAGATTTAAAAATTTGTTTTATATTTTTCCTCAAAAAATAAAGCTCATAATTCGAGTTTTTTATTTTCCTCTCGAAATAAAACTTATCAATGGACGTTCTCTATATTTGTTAGAAGATAGAATTTGTCAATTTTTTTAAACAATTTTGTATAGCAACCGTACGAAACAGTTGGCCGATTGGTCCTATTTTTGAACTTAAATTTACATTTTTTTTAAAACGGCCGTTTACATTGAAAAACCAATCCTATATATAGCAACACCAAGAAGGGGTTGCCTATTTCAATTTTTCTTTCCCTAAGAACCTTACTCGGACAGGTTTATTTCTTGAGAGAAAAAATAAAAGTCATTTTTAAATGTTAAACCGAGAGAGAAATATAAAACTTAAGATAAAACTGTTATTTACTCAGAAGAAAATAAAATTCTCTTTTTAACTATCTCATTAGAAGATAAAATATAAAATATCAATAACAAAATGTTAAAACCAGACTTTTAAAATATTTCTTATAACTCTTTCGGTCCCTGGTTTATAGACCTCAGAGTTACAGCAGGAATTTCTTCGGGTTCAATTAATGATCGCATATTGGTACTTTGTTAAGTTATACCGGGGGGGTGATCCTGATATTTTGTCGTAGCTTGGGCATATATCTTAGTCACATATTTTGTGACAAAATTGTTTAAATATGGTAAATGGATATTCAACACGTATTAGAGCAATACAAGTGCTTTAATTCGAAATAATATTTTTAAATTTGTAATATGAAGTGTCATTTTCAGTTCATTTTACGTAATGAAAGGCTTGCTAAACTGAATAAAAACACAAAAACGCAGTAGAAAAATTCATTTTATATTTTTACATTTAAGTACGACAAAAGATCAGAATCATCCCCTAGGTCTCAAAATCTGTAGTAGTAAAATCAATATTTTCAACACTCATACGAAAAAATTAAAGAAATTTTTCAGAATAGGATTGTAGTTCATCAAACATTAAGTGAAATTTTTCTTTAACCATGTTTTCGCTGCATATTGGAAGGACCTAATAGCTTTCTTTCATTGATATTTTCTACATCCTTATAACAAATACACATATCTCAGCTACCTCCTCGAAATTTATATTGAGGAATCATAATATAAAACATGAAATTTCATTGCGTACTAAACAAGCCCACGGTACAGTGACCAAAAAGTTGGATGACTAAAATTCTCCAATAGGCGCTAGGCTCAGCATAAACCAACAGTATAAAAGTTTCGCTGATTATCAAATACATTGAGTTTGGCTACTGAAAGTATGCCGTAAATTTATGAAATATACTGGGGCTGCAAACACAATCCATTGAATAAATAACTAATAAGGAAACGCTATATCGGGTGAAAACCTAAACCACCCGAAATGTATTAGTATGTTGTTTTATTGCATTTGGAAGGCGAGTATTTTTTATAATTCAAATTGATTTGTAAAATGAACAAAGTGTTTGCTCCCTCTTTCTTTAAGTAAAAGATATTTACGACTGCCATTGAAAAAAAAAAGAAATCTTCTGACATTTTTCAAATAAACAAATCGGACATGATTTACTCTTGCTTATATTTTTCTGTTTCGGTCGTATTTATTTAATTTTTTTTCATGAATAATTATAAAACAGAAAGATATATTTATTGAAATACATTTGCTTGCCTAAAAGAGGATTCTCCGCCGGATTTCCGCTATTGTTCAGTAACAATGTTGCAGTCAACATTGCACCGCGTATTTCAAAGTGTTAAATTAATATTTTAATAGCTTTAATTTCACAAAACACTGAACTCAATAAAACTAAACACTTCAAGCTTCCGACACAACACAATTTCGATTATACAGGGTGTCCGAGAAATCAACGTCAAGCCGGAATCGGATGATAGACCAAATCATACCAGTTACCAGAAAAATATAAAAAAAATCTAAGTAATGTATTTTTCAAATTATAAACATTTGTTTTGTTTTCGAGAAAATGTACACCCTGTGATGGTGTTTTAGCTCTTGTTGCTACAAATCTTTACTTTTTTTTCAATTTTATTTTTCTTATGTAATTCTGAATAGCGCTTATGTAACTTGTTGCTTTAAATTCTAAGCCAACTGTTCCAGCTTGGAAGAAAATGTCACATTTTGCCGAACAAAGAATAGAAAATTAATATTTCACCTAACTTTAACTGACTGTAATGAAAAAAACATGCAGGTACTACGCCAGTTTGGCAAGTAACTTTAAAAGTTGACGCATTTAATAAGGATTCTAAAATGGCATAACACTTGCTACAATATTTCTTAGATTACGGAAGACAAATTTCTTTCTTCAAGAAACCCAATTTCGAAAAATGGCTTTTTACCTACTAAAAATAATTATAGTGTACCCAAAGCTTGCCGTAAGACCGTAGCTTTAAGTTTCTAGTTTGAGTGAGACGGAGAGTAATTACATGAAAAGTGAGTGAGCAAGATAGTGACACTAGCTCGCCAAATCATTGAGTTTTTAGAAATGTGCACCGTCTATTCTCCACAGAGGGCCGAGTTCCTTACCATAAGACGTACTTCCAAAGTATTTCGGTACGTGCAACCCAGGAAAGCACAGGAGTACCTAAAGGTATAGCTCACCGAATTTTACAAAAACATGAGCTCCAGAATTAGGGAAGCAGTTGAATTTGTCAACAACAGAAGATTGGCCCGTCTGATAATCCGATCTTTTTAAGAAGATGTCGAACTTGTATTGCAGCTGAAAGAAGGCAGTTTGAACATCTTTTGCAAGTAATAGCTCTTAGCATCTAAACAATTTGTGTTTAATTTTAAACTTAAGGAAAATTTGTCTTAAATTCAACAGAAAGCTAGGATCTCTAACTTTAAAGCGTCTTTATCTGTCTCACTCACACTTCATGCAATGACTCTCCGTCTCACTCAAACTAAAATCTTAAGGTTATGGTCTTACGGCAAGCTTTGGGTACACTAGAATCATTTTTAGTAGGTGAAAAGAAATTTTCGAAACTGGGGTTCTTGAAGAAACAATTTTTTTTCCGTAATCTAAGAAATATTGTAGCAAGTGTTATGCCATTTTAGAATCCTTATTAAATGCTTCAACTTTTAAAGGTACTTGCCAAACTGGCGTAGTACATTTTTTTTGTCATTACAGTCAGTTAACGTTGGGTGAAATAATAATTTTCTATTCTTGGTTCGGCAAAATGTGACATTTTCTTCCAAGCTGGAACAGTTGGCGTAAAATTTAAAGCAACAAGTTACATAAGCACTATTCGGGATTACATAAGAAAAATAGAATTGAAAAAAAGTAAAGATTTGTAGCAACAGGAGCTAAAAACTATCACAGGGTGTACATTTCTCGAAAACAAAACAAATGTTTATAATTTGAAAAATACATTACTTAGGTTTTTTTAATATTTTTCTGGTAACTGCTATGATTTGTTCTATCACATGATTCCGGTTTGACGTTGATTTCTGGGGGGGGGGGGGGGGGGGGCACCCTGTATAATATATATTAATATCGTTAAATTTCCCAGAATTCTGAAATAATTACTTTCGGAAACGTCAAAACCTCACTTATTTGGTGAGGTCCGACTGTCATTGAATAGCTAGACACGAACATTGTATTCGCACGATACCGCGCTTCCTTATTAGTTATTTATTCAATGACATAATAATACGTTACTTTATATGAAAATTTGTTATCATGTATAGAAGTTCGAATATACTCCACGGTCTACTTGCAGTATTAAAACTCTAACAAATAAACTGACTAGTAATAGGTTGTTTTACTGGTTGAGGAATTGATCATTGGTTGGTTTACTATCGCAGGGGCTAGGTGGCCCCATGAACCAAGAGGCCCTCAGCCCAGCCCCACTGGAACTGTAGATTAAATCGTAAGGGTACGGTTACATATTGTACCTTTTGCTGCGTGGCATTTAAGGTTACAGCAGCAACAGTTTCAGTGGTGTTTATAGGTTGTGAAATAAAGTTGCGCGAAATACGGTGTTCGAATCGGATAGAAAAGGAATCAATAATTATTTATACTCAAATTATGATCTCCGATAAGAAAAATTCATTAATAAAGGATACAATTCAAACAAAACATAAATTTTATACTATTTATTTAAACTTTTTATAACGTGACAAATTCTACGAAGATCCGCATAGATATAACTTTTTACCTGTTTACAAATTCTGTCTTTCTAAAAGATTTTCTGAAAAAATGTACTATGACGAACTTGTCTTTAATAAAATTACCTACAATTTTCATTTCAAGCAGTTTTTTGTATCTACAACCGTTTTCAAGGTACAGCGCGGAGAGAGCATTCGCGCATTCGTATACAGACATATATAGCGTATAACGCTATGTGAACGCGGAGTTAAGAATTTTATTTTTTATTTATTTATTAAGACCAAAGACAAAATAACGTATTTAAAATTGTTCTTGTTCGTCGTCGTCTTCGTCATGAGGTTGCCCAAGGTCAATATCGACATCATTGGCATCGTGCTCGATATCCGTTATAGTTGTTTCGCCAAGCTCGAGGACTTCATGCACGCACAATTATAGACTCCTCTGCTCTGCGGAGTTATGGGGGTTTTAAATAAGACTTTCGGATTTTCTTACCTTTTATTTTACATGGACCTCGTTGTTTTTTTTTCACTAAAAGCTAATTAATATAATTTTCATTTATACAAACTGCAAACTGTGGACTTCCCCTTTAATTTGATCTATTACACCTACATATGTACTAACTGTAACAATCAAAGAGCTATTAGGTCTAGCGTAGGAAAATACTTCGCCAGTAATACACTTCAGCATTTTAAGCAGACACATTACTTCACATTGCCTTGGTAAGTTTTTATCGTACCTAAAAAAACAGTTTTTTTTTGTGCGTCTTCAAAATGTTGGGTGAATTTCTTCTATGCTTTTCATGTCAGGTAAAATAGAATGAACTCTCGCAGCATACTGGAAAGCTGTACATAAATCATAATCACTAGATTGAAGAATTCTACCTAATGATGGCAAAGTATAGCTAGAGAGGTTCTCTGACTGTAGAAAAAGAAACGTATTAGACTATCCCACAATTGTATTTCCTCTAAGGAACTAGGAGTTAACAACTGTTACACTAATATAACAGCGGCATTCCTCTCTACCCACCTTGCTGGATAAACCTGCTTAAACTTCGTCCTTTCCTGCCCTGGAGCCATCTTTCTTTATTTTATTTGAAAACAAGCTAACGCTTCGGGATGTTAAAAAAAAATTATAAATGGTTTATATACGTTCGAGTACTGGTGATGTAGCTATTGCCAATCACACGCATAGATCTTAGTAGTTGGGTTAGCGTTGACGTCTAGTATAAAATATTGAATATGGTACTTTGGTTGTCTCCATACTATTGCCTCCCCCCCCCCCCCCTTGTGGATGCTGTTGGGAACATAGTAGATAATATGATTGGAAACTGGAAAGCCAATATATAAAAATTGGTGTGTGAACATAAAAAAAGATTTTCACATGGGGAAACAAAATCCCGCGTTTTCGACGTTTTTCATTAAACATATTTTTTTAATTCTAGCCCACCTTCATTTGAATTAAATAATTTCTAAAAAATATTGCAACAAGCTTTAGGTTAATATTTAAAAAATTATGGGAAATATACCTAAGCGCTGAACGAAAACGCTTTCCATTGACATTAACCGAAAATGGATGTTCTATGACAGGGGTCAAATGGTAAATTCCTGTTTAACATTGCCTTGACCATAGAAATTCTTGAGTAATCGAAGTACTCTATATTCCCTCAAAGGTTAAGTGACCTCAATTTGTATAAAGATCTCAATCATAGTATGAGAAACCGAATGATGTCACATTAACCCCATGTCAACAGTCATGATAAATCTGATTTGTCGAGAATATTTTAGTGCATAATCTTGTAATCCGAGTCATGTCTTGGAACTAATACCGTGACAAACATATATGTAGCAAGCAATGTAGCTGTAGCTCCTGGTAATCTACAGGTGTCAGCACATATATATATATATATATATATATTATATATAATATATATAAATATGTACGTGAGATCATTTAATATTCTGTGAAGAGTTTTGTCATAAATGTAAAATTTTCTGCTTTCTGCATAATAAATAAGAAATATGACAAGGAGATTTTTCATACAAGGACATTCATTCAATCTAGCCGTCACTTGATTAAACTACATCGCATCATATCCCTTCATTCCTAAGGAAATTATATTTCTATCGCACAAATAGACTAAGCACCAAGTCCCACTAGACTATGGAGGTGTATCGGCGTCAGTATACAGTTGAAAGTCGATTACAGCGTTTATTTAAAAGGAAAATATAATCAAATGCAGTGAAGTTTAAAATTGAAATGCTCGGAGTAGTAAGTCGAATTTATGCACACAAAGTTCATAGAACATTGAAGCTAAGGCGGGATGTAATAAAATATAAACGGGAATCTCTTCATATTTCCCTCAACAAATTGAATTGCTCGATTTTAAAAAGTTTCTCATCGTGTCATTGGAGGAATTTTCTCTCTAAACTATGGGAAAACTTATCATTTATATCCTAGAAACCATGGAATATTATGCACATGGATGCTTTTATGTACATTATAAGCATTATGACATCTAGAATTTCTTTACAGGGGATTTAGCGAGAAATTTCTGAACTCTAGATATAAAAATTTATCTTTTATGGAATTTGAACTTTATGTTAACAAACATGTATATTGCCCATTTATGTGTGATGATACTACTAAAACTTCGTCCTGTCCTACGTTCATAAGATTGCATGAGAGGAACTCCAAAATTTTGAATTCATATTAAAGGAACTAAAAAAAAAAAAAAACGTTTAGCTTTATTGTTTTCGAGAAGGCATTAGTCCTGAAGAGTTTTTTATAGAAAGTTAAATTTCAAATGAAGGGATTTATACTAAATGTAAGAATGTGAAACATAAAACTGAACAGTCTTTCTTTTTTATCCTAGATAAAATTATTATGTTGAGGTGCGGCGAATTTATGTATTTATATACAGGATGTTTTTTCCATGGTGGTCCATAGAGCGGGAGGTGATAGTAGTACTCCCCTAGGCCCGCACTTCTCTCCCCTAGGCCCGTACTCCTCTCCCCTAAGGAGTTATTTAGCATTTTCTTACCTTGTTTTTAATTCGAACTCTATTTTTTTTTGCAAAAAGGTCATTAACATAACTTTTTTTTATAAAACTGTAAACTGTGGACTCTCCTTTTCAATTTGACCTTTTCACTCTGTGTGCTAACTGTAGCCGTTTAACAGTTCTTAGCTTGTTAACTTATTCTCAAGGCTATTCCCAAACCTATTTTCAAAGATAATTTATTTCCTAAGGCCCTTCATACACGAAGCTACCCAAAAAATGCTATAAAGTGATGAAAATTTATTTTAAGTTTCCAATTAATAACTTGTGCGCCACTACCTATGTATTTCAGAAAAAGTCCGCTCACGGCGCTACTAGTTGGTAACAGGGCCGTATTTACCATAAGGCGCACTAGGCGCAAGCTGGGACCTCACTCTCTATGGGGCCACATTTTAAAAATTCATTTTTCACAACCAAAATATAAAAAAACGGTAGCGTTATTGTTGCAAAATAAAATACTTTTAAATGCTAAAATCATAATTTCAAAACTGGAGCCTGCTGAAAAATGTTCCTCCATTTGAAATACATATACAGGCTGTCGCGTAAGTCGACGTCAAGCCGGAATCGGGTGATAGACCAAATCATTGCAGTTATCAGAAAAATATAAAAAAATCTAAGTAATGAATATTTCAAATTATAGACATTTCTTTTGTTTTCGAGAAAATGTACACCCGTGATAGTTTTTTAGCTCCTGTTGCTACAAATATTTACTTTTTTTCAATTCTATATTTCTTATGTAATCCCGAATAGTGCTTATGTAACTTGTTGCTTTAAATTTTAAGTCAACTGTTCCAGCTTGGAAGAAAATGTCACATTTTGCCGAGCCAAGAATAGAAAATTAATATTTCACCCAACGTTAACTGACTGTAATGAAAAAACTATGTAGGTACTACGCCAGTTTGGCAAGTCACTTTAAAAGTTTTTCTTCAAGAAACCCAGTTTCGAAAAATTTCTCTTCACCTACTAAAAATGATTCTAGTGTACCCAAAGCTTGCCGTAAGACCGTAACTTTAAGATTCCAGTTTGAGTGTGACGGAGAGCCATTGCATGAAATGTGAGTGAGCCACTATCTTGCTCGCCAGAGGTGTAAAATTCAAGTACCATTACCATTACCAGTACCGAGTATTTAAGAATTGTCAATTCCCAGTACTAAGCCTCCTGTACTGGAATTAAAATTTTACAGTCCCAAACCCGGAATGGCAAGTAATACTTATACTTTGAAATACCGGAAAGTAATTGAATTTGCGATTCTACTACAAAAATACCTACAAATTCCCAACAGTATTTAAAAAGTATTTGGCATTACTATATAATTTTCAATTTTTTTCAAATACTTTCAATTACTTTCAATTACTTTGACATCTTCAGTATTAAACATGAATTATAAAATGAAGTGGATGAATTGTATTTTTAATTTTATTGTAATTAATGCTTTTCCGTTTTCGATGTTCTTAAGTTGCAATAAAATTAAGTAGTTTGGAGAAGTACGTTTGCTTTAAAAAAATTGTAGGCAAAGAGGTTAAAAAATACAAAGTCACACTGTAGGAAAATACTTACTGTTTGCTATTCCTTCATATTTAAATCTACAATGATATAAAAAACAATAGTTAAACTTAGTTGAATGCACTTTATTTAAGCAGAAATGGCTCAACAAATAGTTATTTTCAGTTTTGACACCTATTTTTTTTGCAGTGATTTCTACAAGTATAAGTTACAATTCCAGTTCACCCTTTCAATTAATTTTTAATTTTCCCAAAATTCCTGTTTGCCACAAGTTAGCATACTGGTAAGTGAAATCATCTTACATAGGTACGTTGTGACTACTCATAGTGAATTTTACTTTATAGTATCAAAACTAATTAAATGTAGTAAAAAAAATACGCAAAAAGATTAATTATGCATTAATTAAATATTTTACTGCTACAAAATCATTATTATGTTAATACATTTATGGCATAAAAAAAACTATTTTTGTTGCTGTTTACATTTTCACTTGAACTTGAAAGTATATGTTTTTACCTTATTGAACTTAATTATTATAAAAGCTTTATAATTTATAGCTTTTATATAGAGCGTGTAAATAGAGTACATTTTAAAAGCAGAATGACGTCACGGAACATCAGCTGCAATGTATCAAAAATAGTGAGAATACCTTATATTTTATATTTGTTCAAGGAGGAACTTTTTTGGATTCTCCGGTATATAGCAAAAGCTAAAAAATGTTAATTTATTATTTCATCACACAACTTATTATATTTTGGGTGACAAGTTTCCAGTTTTGGTTTGACTCATCAACAGGTCCCAAATGAAAAAATAGAATAAAGAAAAGAAATAAAAAATGAAAAAGATTGAGAAAAATAGAAAAAAAAATTTATTAAAAAAATTTAAAAAACCAGATTAATTCGAAACGAATCGAACCTGTATACGCCCGCAGTGGGCGTTTCGTGTTAGCAAAAAACCTTACACTCATCAGTACTGCTTGGTTTTCTGCCTGCTGTAGACGGTTGAAAACAGATCAAATTAATCTCTTTTCATATAAACTCAGAATAAGTTCTGGGTGTGAATTATATGAGGCAAAAACTCCTATATTACACCAAGGAGGAAAAGAATAAAAGTAGAGATTACTCTCACACAACCCATTATATTTTTGGTGACAAGTTTCAGGTCTTGGTTTGACTCATCAACAGGTCCAAAAATATAATGAGTTGTGTGATGAAATAACAAATTAAAAACATTTTCTAGCTTTTGCTATATACCGAAGAATCCAAAAAAGTTCCTTCTTGAACAAATATAAGTTTAACCCGGTAAAAAGTCCTATAGAGTAATCTCTATCTTATATTTTATATAACTTGGTCCACACTAGATAAATTTCGCTCAAATTTGTGATGGAACCTAGCCAAACGCTAGCAAATGTGTTCGGTAAGCTGTGGTTAGACGTGTACACTCTCAAACGAATTTGCTTATGGGCACCTTTTTTGCTCGAAATATTTTGAACGTTACACACTACAAAATTTCTATTTCATACGTGCGAGGTGTTTGCCTTTTTTTGGTCAGTGTGTACCAAACTTTAGATATACTGTCCAAAAAAGTGCCTTCAAACTCATCGGCGATGTGACAATTACTTGTCTTATCATATCAACTCGCTCGAGTACCCTTCGCGTTTTTATCGCTATATGTATGGCCAATGCTCTGATGAAATATTTAGTTTGATTGCTTGTGGATGAATTCCTGCATGCAATAGTCACGCTGCAAGCCCCGAACATCCTTTCGTCCTTCACAATACTTTCCGCTGTAGAGTAATATTCCGTGATGCTTTTACCCCGAACTGTGCGAATGTGGAATGTGTCTATCATCTTCTGTCTTTGCTCGGGGTTACAATCGATAAAGGTATAAGAGTAATATACATAAATATCTCCGCTACTCTCCTCATATCCCCTAATCCTTTATCAATCAAACCGAGTTGTTGACATAAATTTAATTTTCCCATTAAGCTCTCGATCAATTCAATTTTCCATGAAATAAAATGCATACTTGCATTCAAATTAGTTGTGTAAAAATAAAGAACTCACTTACCTATTACCATAGGTGGCACAAGAACTAGAAGTCGCATGCAGTTCCAAAAAAGTATACAAAATTTATATGGCTGGGTGGTCCATTCCGGAATGGACGACAACATTTGAAATGATGTACCTATACGTCGAGTGATTCATATTTTTTCGTATCTTAAGTGTTAAGGAAATCGATCAAATGTATACAAAACTGCTATTATAAAAACATTTGCTTTTGGTGCGCTCTAAAACATGTTATGGTCTATTCCAAAATGCACTACCCATTTCACAATCTGTATATTCTGCTCTAGTATGCCATGTGACATCTAGTTCTTGTGCCATCTATGCTATTACCTAACCTAAGAATAACTTGTTTGATTTAGAATTTTCCTTACCAATGGCAAAGATTCGAAGTTTTACAATAGTAAGGTTTTTTCTCAGCGCATTTGTATTGTGTATGGAGCCTTTACCCCCCCCCCCCCCCCCCACTCCATCAGCTAGTGGTAAGGGTTCCAAATTCCAATTAACATTAAACATCTTTTAGTGTCGACCCTCTTGGTGATATTTGCGGTATGTAAAAATTAAGTTGAACTGTACCTTCGTCTCCCTAGTTTCCTAAAATTCCGTATTCACTTTGATCCTTTATTAAGGATCTATGTACGTCATTTGCAAAATATTTTGCATTTGAACAATATGTTGTCAAATATCATAGAAATCATCCGATATGGTACATACATGTCATGTACAACCCATATAATTCTTCTATGTCCTTTGGGCTTTCACTTCCTAGAACCCTGTTTATTATTACAGAGAATACCTGACACAAAAATTACTTTCAGGGCTTATGGCATATTCTGACATTCCACAGTAAGCTTTGACCATTTTATGGCAAAAGGATTTTGAATGTTACTGTTTAGTTCAGTAGAGATTCCTTGAAAACGGGCTTTGTATTTACCATTTGCAAACAAATTCAGATTTTTGAATCGGGGGTTCATGTGGGTAGGTACGTGAATCTTTTTTAAGGTATATGTAGGTAGAATTATTTCACATCCTATATACATAACTGAATCTGCAGGCAAATGAAAAGAGTAATGAAACAAAAATAGAAACGTAAAAAAGCTTCCGCGAAAATCTATAAAGAGTGAATAGTTCTAAAGTATACTATAAGCGCACAAAGCTGTTTGATCTGTTGTGCATAGACTTTATTGAAGTACGTATTTTAAGAGTGGGGAATTCTCTTTCTGTTTCAATATATGAAGATGATAATTACTTCAAAGTAATTTGATTGGATCACTTTGGCAAGTCTTGGAAAAGTAATAAAATTTAAATAAATATTTTATATATGCTAGACAGTCGCTTGGAGGCGACAAAATGGAAAAAAAAATTAAAAAATAAAATCTATATTCTATTATTCTATAAAAAAAATCCATATCTGTACGTACTATAATATATATTTATATATTCCCCATTTTCGTTTTCAAGGATGAGCTAACATACTCGAAAAACGTTTACAACGTTTAAAATTGCTCTCAAAGGATTAATTTCTCAGTTTCCTGACTAAAGCCTAGTATCGAGTTCGAGTATAAAGTGACATTTTCATACAAATTTTAGCGCTGGTAAAATATTGAATAAATAACTAATAAGAAAGCGGGGTTTCGTGCGAATACGGTGTACGTGAGTAGGCAATTCAATGACAGTCAAACCAAGGAGAGGGGGGGGGGAGAAATAACAAGAGGGCTGGTCGCTGTTTGGACATTCTCTTAGAATATAGAGACAACAGAAAGTGTTGATACCTGTAAAATTCGTGTGCATGAGCGTGGATTTTTCAGCATGCCGTGATGTAGCTCAGCATTATATTGAAGAAAGAGACAAATCTATGTTTACCTGTCGAAAAAATCCTTCCTCCACCGAGATTTGTATACGTTTGTGACAGCTGCGAAATTCCTTAGGTATGTGGCGTAGTGACAGCGAATAAGAACATTTTCGATGGGAGTAAACGTAATATTTTCAACCATATATCTTGTTGCCCCGCTCGCTATATTGATTCAACTACATGGCTGTACTGAGCGTTCACTACAGCGGCAACAGATACTAACCCAACCAGAATTTGTCTACACCAAATTTGGCTTATCACACTTCCTGTACTCTCTATATTCTAAGGAAATGTTATGTAACTATGAAGAGTGATTTGCTTTGGGACGTAAAGTCCCGACTGCCAGCATGAGCTGACAGATCACTCGACGGACAGCGTTCACTGCAGGACGGCACGCTAGCTCGCCTCGGCTCATTGGCGGAGAGTGTGGGGAGGTTCCACAAAAAAACCTGCCGCTGCCGTCAGCCATAATCAAAAAAAGTCGTGCCTACGAAACAAAAAGCCGGCACACATTCGGTCCTGAAGGGACCCTTACGTCACTTACCTATATTCATCCTCGAAGGCGCAGATGTTTCGTCCTTACTGAATGCCCCAACCACCCATTTGACACTGAGGGCAGATAGTTTACAGTGTCCCTAATTGACCTGTCAAGAAACTAGAGCAAACTTACACAACCTGCATGTGAGAGGGCGCCAGGATAGTGAAGGAGGAAATAAAAAAGCTCACAGCGTCATTACGTTATATTCTGGCACGGCCTTTATTCACTAACAACTAGTGATCTCATTTGCACATTCGTCAGGCAAAAACTAGAGAGATCTTCAGAGCTATACTTAATCAATCTTGGATGTCGCTAACTCTAAGTTATACCTAAACCAAGTTGTGGTGATATTCTTAACTAAATAAAATCTTATCCAGGATGATTTCTATCCACTGTACTTCGTAATCAATAAAATTAAAAAAAAAATTAATTCAAAATGAACCGTTATACATACTAATATTTTTTTTTGTTTACTTGTTCTAAATCATTCTGGATGAACGGTATTCATTGTGTTTTCTAATCAATGACAATAATAAAACAAGTGAAAAAGCTAGAATTGGTGTAAAATCAATTCTTATAATACCCTAGATGAATGCCCGTATGAAATTTCCTATGGTCACCCATTTGAACAATTTTGATTTTTTGCATTGCTTTTTCGCATATATTTCTAGAACGGCTCGTCGGACAGAAAAAATGATTATAACCAATTTTATAGGATTTCTTATTCTGAAGAAGTTTTTAGTACAATAAAAATATTTAGGACTGATCGTTTTCAAAGTATATGTAAAAAACAAAAAAAATTATATGGCAACACCAAGAATGAGTTGCCCGATTTAGTCCATTTTTGAAATTTTATTTGCTATTACTATGAAAACATAATGTACGAAATTTCAGCTCTCTATGTCGACGTGTTCTCAGGCAGTGTCCAAATGTATAGTGGAAAATGAAATTTTTGTATGGAAACCCCACGAAGGAGTTGCCCGATTTGTCTCATTTTCGATCTTAATTTTACTTTGTTTTTTTATTGTCCGTGCACAAAATTTCAGCTTTCTAAGTAAACGCGTTCTCGAGTTATCGTGCGCACGGACAGACGGACGGACGGACGGACGGACGGACATGAAAAAATCAAAATAACTTTTAATTTTATGCGGGGGTGTCCAATCCATTTTGCCCTACCATCATTATTTCTGTGCGTTACAAACGGAATGACAAACTTAGTATACCCTATAGATTTCATCTAGGGTATAAAAATTTATTCAAAATGATTCGTTATACCTACTAATTGTTTTCTTGTTTACTTGTTCTAAATCATTCTGAATGAACGGTATTCATTGTGTTTTCTAATCAATGACAATAATAAAAAAATTATTCAAAATGATTCGTTATACATACTAATTTTTTCTCTACTTGTCTTTCCGATCCTAATCTGTTCCAATAACCAGAAACAAAAGCACAGTATATTTCAACCTAACCAAGAGTGTCAAAGGTTATTTGTTCAAACAAAATGGTCTCACTTTAGAATTATCCAAGTGAACGATATTCATTACCAATAATAATTCAATAATTCGATAAAATTTGTTTGTTCGATGTAATTAATTGTATAGTTCCTTTGGAACTAGAGGTTATTTTTAGTCGAAGAGTATAATTACACACCCAAAAGTATTTAAAAAAATTACTCACAGTACTCACAGCTGGACCTTTTCCATTAAGGAGCTCCCTGGAGGCGGCTGCACGACGCTATAGTGCTGGAAAACAAACAAACTAATACCTCGGGTATCATTATAGTCACTTTAAACACATCATGACGATTTTACCCTGTTCCTGTTTGCTTTTGTTCTTACCTATTTCCTATGATCCATTATATATATATTGGAGATATGCTTAGTTAAGTGCCGTGAAAATGAAGCTACAATACAACAATACATATACAATTTAAAAGATACACAATATATAGGGTTTGCCCTGTTTCATGGGAGGCCGCCAGTCTTCCCGAACAGAACGAAATATGTATGGACGATAATCCTTGCTCGCCTATAGCCAATACACCAATTAATTTTGCCGAATTTTGTTGGTCCTAACGCCGAGATTAATTTACCATCTTGTAGGAATATGGTCAGTTAGATTTGTCGGGATCGTCAGCAATTAAAATTTAAAGTTTCTCCAGCTGTATTAAACTTTCAATTGGGTTATTATCCAGCTCAAATTGTTAATTCCGGAAACTAATATGTTCTTTGCACACCATGCCCTGCCAAACGAGTTGTACCAACGCCACTTGGATATTTGATAATGCCTGCATTGCCAATCTGCCGTACTAGTGTCCTGCGTAAGTAAATACTTTAACACCATGTGCACTATGGGCACTATGTGCAGTTCTGGGCCGTCAGGGTGGACTCTATCGGACCATTGTCCGCCAAAAAAAATCTTACTGCCAGCCTGGTGGCTCTGTTTTTCGGTGTCGATCTTGAACCGTCCTTTTTATGCGTTTTAACAAATATATAAATATGCGCGTTTCCGTACTTCCGCGTCACGAATTTAATTATTATCTAACAATCTTATTTGCTGTCCATGATAATTTTCGATTTTTCTACCAGACTTCTTATCTTCGACCAGCTTTTTGGTCCAGACAGACAGGAAGAGAGCCCTCTTCTTCTTTCTTGTCACAATCAGCATGTCATTTTCGAGCTTGAGGAAGCGCATTTCTTTCGTACGGGGTGCGTACAAATTTTCTGCTATGGACAGCAGCCAGCCGGCATACACGTTTCAGTAAGTCATGTAGTATATTGCTATATGCAATACGCTACGACCATAACAGAAATTCTACTTGATTTCTGATATTACATTGTGACAAGTCCTTTAAATTATCATAGGCAACGCCAAGAAATATTATCAGAAAATAAGGGGACGCTAAAAATTTATTTGTATATCTTACATAGCAATTTGGATTATAAAAAATGTTCCCCTTCAAAATTTCACGGTTTCACTACTGCCATGACGAAACGAATACAAACACAGCAAACTAATACATTTCGCCGAGTGTCGTAGGTTTTCACCTGCCGATGTGCCGTTTCCTTATTAATTATTTATTCAATGTGGTAAAATCGCAAGCAAAAATTTTACTAATAATTTTACTAGTGCAGTACGGAGTTCACTGGTAAAAAGTGAAATTTCGCTATTATCAGATAGTTAGCGCTTTGTAAAACTGAACTCATTTTATTGAGCATTTTAATCCGCGAAGCATTAAAATGCTGGTAAAATTTTGACATTGCCGGTGTCTATGACAATTTTCCGATCGTTTTTTTATTAATTGAAGGATTTAATTTCTATGCCACATTTCGGATTATTTTTTAATTGATTAAAGGATTAAAATGTTTTATTCATTCATTCAATCCATTCATTCATTGACTTATTTATTGGCTTAATGTGAATCTGTTTCTTGATCTAAAATTTACTTCTATTTTATGTCCAAGGGCGATTCATTGAACATTTTCAAATCTTTTAAATTTAAGACTATTCTGCGTTGTTGCATTGTAAAATGTTGGTAGTCTAAAATTATCATAAGACCTTAGAAAACGACTTCTGTTCCCTCAGTCGCCAAAAAAAGGTTCATACCGGCTCCAATAAAGGGGAAAAATCACGATTACAGCTTGCATGTTTGGTGGTTTGGTCCGTGAAAAACTGACAATTTGAACATCTGTTACTTTGTTTTCTCCAAATTAACAAACGTCAAAATTTTACAATCGATTTTAATGTGAAATATCTGGAGACCGCGTTAAATTTTACTTTGCTCGAATACAAAACTAGGCCTATGGCATGAAGGCGACGAATGATATGCTCTGTCTCAAAAGCTATAAACGAATCTGAAATTTTCCTTTTTGCAAATTCCTTGAAATTTCATCTACAGAGCTTAAAGCAGACGGTAAGTTGTGAGTGCGTGCTTAAGTTAGTCTTCAGTGTTAAGTAGCTCTCCATAATTTGATAACCATTTATCATTGCCTTTGTTTTCGAGAAAATGGAACATTTAAAAATAGTTTACAGCTTTGATTGAAACAGAGTGTATAATATAGAAGTATATTGCCACCTTACAATGATCACTTCTTTAATTTGTAACGTCGGATGTTAGTGCGCGGGCAGTCAGGAGATAATCCAGGGTCGTTTTCGCCGACGTTCAGAACGCTGTTCTCATTCTGCGGCCCTTTACTCTGACTAATTCACCGAACTTAGTCTACACCCACTCACACTTCCTTATTACTACTACGATTTGCGGATAGGACTGGATGGGCGATGTGCTAGGTGGAGCTGCTAGGAGGCAACTGACAAAGTCAAGTCAAGTCAAGTGCTTTTGCGCTTTCAAATTTCTGCCTTGTCTTCCTTCTTTGGATTTTATTAGATGACTTTTCACATCCTTCGGATAGTCGTGTTTACTGCCGGCGCGTTGCGGTTTATCTTTGGCCCTCAGTTCGATTAGATGTCTTCTCTTTTCTTCTTTTCGATCATTGGTTTGGTTTTTGATCACCTCTCGTGTTGTTGTTTATTCTTTTTCTTACAGTTGCTGCGCAACATCAGCTGTAGTTAAACAATTTCTCGCAAGAGTTTGTTATTAAATTTGGGAGGGACCGGCAGGGAGTAAGGATTGGATATGTTTTGGTATCTTTAGGAAGTTAAGGACTGGAAAGTTCCTATACTGGTAGGTTTTATTAGAGACATTCCCGGGTTCTTGAGTGGATTATTTGTGATTACCCCCTGTACTCATCTCCTTTAGTATCATAGAAACTTATTCTACCTTCGTGGAGGTAGATGTTTCTAGCATCCGGCTGAGCCAAGAGCAATGGTGACAGGTATTTGAAATTTGTCGGTATTAGAAGATCCGGCAAGTTGTTTATGAGTGGGTTTGAATGGATAGGTATTTGCTCGACTTGTTTTTCGGTTTGACCGAACAGATACTCTTTGATAGGAGTTATATTGGCTGCCTCGTACAATACTTCCTTCCGATAGTATTTTCCGTTAGCTCTTCTATGGAGTCCTTTGCAATCTCTAAGAATCTTTCTTTCGAACTTGCTAAGGCGGTCCATATAAGTGAGGGAAACTGTGTGCAATATGGGAAAGCAATATGGGATGACAAGCCTTATTAGTTGCTTGCACATGAGTAGTTTTGTCTGGGTTGTAAGTCCGTCCCTGACATTGATTATATGGCTTATAAGTCTGTACGCGAAATGGGCTTTGCTAATGGTTGCTTTAGCATGGTTATTGAATCGTAGGAGTTCATGGAAATTTACTCCTAGATATTTCGCTGTTTGTGTGTGCTTTATTATTCCCCCATTGTAGACGGCCGTAGTTTTTTTTGGATTTAGCGACTTGGCGGTTTCACACGGTGCTAGGTTTCCGAACACAAATAAGTTTGGAATTTTGAACGTTAATTTTGATCCCCCATTTTTTGTGATAAGAGTCGAGTTTGATGAGATGTAGGTTGACTTTATTGATCGCCAAAAGCGGGCAACGAGATTGGGCGTATGTAAGGGAGTCATCGGCGAAGTGGAGCATTGTGCCGCTTTAATTTTGAAATAGGTCTGAGGTGTAGTGATTGAAGAGTATTGGGACCAACGTGGAGCCCTGTGGGACTCCTGCTGCAATTGTTTTGAGTGGAGATTTGTGGTCACCGAGTTCCACATAGAATTTCCTAGAAAAAACTGTGGATATGTCTGTTTAGGTGTGGAGGAAAACTGAATTGATTTAATTTGAATATTGGCCCTGCCATCCAAATGGAATCGAAAGCTTTTTCAACGTCGAGAAAGCACCCGACCGGAATTTGAGTAAAGGGTATTTTTATTTGTTGCTGAATAACTTTTTCAAAAAGATTTTCCAAATTTAAGATGAGAGAGATTGGTCTAAATTCTTTGATGTCTTTAGACAAAGATTTTTTCGCGATGGAGTAAATTCGTGAGATTTTCCATATTTTCGGAAAGTAACAATTATTTATGCAATTGTTAAAAAAGGTTGCGAGGAAATTGAGTGCTATGGGAGGTAGCTTTTTGATAATTGAATCTGAAATTTAATCAGGGCCGCTCGATTTTTTGCTATTTATTGTCTTGGTTAAGACATACAGTTTGAGGAGGTTTGTGAAGGTGCCTTGATCTTCTGGGTAAATTGCTGGGTCATAGTATGGTTTCGTTAGCAGTAAGAATGGTGCCAACACACTGAGGCTTAAGTTGTCTTTGAAGGTGTTTTGGAAAAAAAAATGTTGCAAAGGCCTCGCACTTTTCCTGTAGAAGTGTTAGAGTTCCTTCGCTGCTGGTTATGATTTTAGAGAGTTTCGACATCCTAGAACAAACTTTGTTAATATTATCTGTGGGCCTGGTTTTATTTTCTTGAGACTTTTCTGACCTGTTCATCGCAGAACAGTTTAGATTGCTCATAATCACTGATAAGCACATGACTTGGGAAAGAACGGACTTGGAAAAGAACGAACTGCTTATCAGCAGAATTTTGGGTATTGAGGGCTCTGTGGTAAATGCGGCTGAGAATTTTCCGTAGATTTTGCCTATATTTATATAGACTCTGAAGACCTAGGGGAAGGTTCTTGAATTGGTAATTCTTTACCGGGGTTGTTCGGGAGAAAGGGTCAATATTTCTACTGTCAGCTGGGAGATTTCCTTGATAGAGTGATGTCAGTCCGTCTTGGAATTCATTCCAATCGACGTCAGTCAGAGTGGAGGATGCTGGTAAACTCGTGGTGAGTATATTTAGTGGAAATATTAGTTTTATAGATAATTCAATAGCTAGGTCGTCTGAAGAGGCGTGGTTAATATCACAGCTGGCGTTTGCGATTCGGGGTAGTAAGCTTACCATGCTTGAGGAGACGAGGTAGAAGTCTATGTGGTTTTGGTCCAGCCGGTTGGCAATAGTTTTTTCCAGCAGAATTTTTAATAGGGTCATTCCACACGGGATGCCCGGCATTGAAGTCTCCTCCAATAAACGTGTAGGTAAAGTCCTTTGAAACATTGTTTTAGGATCTCAAGATTCATTCTGATTTGTGCCATCTGCGCACCGCACCTGTTGTACATGGAGATTAGAAGAAGCGTTTCTTGAGAGGCGAGGCAGACTGCCATGCACTCCATGTTGCTGAGGGGTTTAAGCTTAATTTCTTCGAATTTAAGCCAATCCCGAATTGTGATTTCTGTACCCAAGGCTGAGTCAGTTTTGTCAGAACGGGTAGCTGAGAATTTCTCAAAGACTAGTTTATGGCGCAGGTTTAGGTGTGTCTCTGATAGGAGGACAAAGTTAGATTTTTGTTCCGCAAGGAACGAAATAAGGGCTATTATTTTGCAATGCCGCAAAAGTGAGTTGCAATTCAATGCAATTATCTTCAATTTGCTTATTTTCCTAGACATAGGCCGAAAGCAAATTGAAGATAAGCACTTTGGCGTTCTGCTAGAGAAGTGAGCTTCCTGTATTGAGGAATAAAATTATTGGTTTTCTCCATGAGTGTGAATAGATCACACCCGAAAAGGGATTTTGCATCCTGAGTGCAGAAGTTATCTGACTCGTTTTGTGATGGTCTTGGAGGCTTGTGCTACTGTTGGGGCTGGTTTGGGTATCGCTTTTCTTCAAGAGCGAGCTTGACCTCTTCTTCATCGAAGGTGTGCTGACATCCTTTCAACACGAGAGTTTTTTTCCGTCCTTCTTTTGGAGTGAAAGTGTAGGGCTCTACCATGATATTAGCGAGCAGGTTAAAAACTACTTCCCTGTCTTCTTCGGTGTTTGGTTTGATGGTGCATTTATTCCCACTTCCCATTTTAATAAACAATTTCGGCCTGTTCACCAAGCTGTTGAGTGTCCGGCGAGCGATGATCAGTGGTGGTCTGCTGACCTTTACTTCCATTGGTTCTACTGGCTTTATCTGACAAATATTTCTGGGGCTGTCTTTATAGCCAGTCCTGTGGTGGAGGTAAACTCTTCTGGCCTTGACGTCTCGGTGTCGGATTATTTGCGTGGTCTGGAGACTTACCTTTGACTTGTGGTTGCCTGAATGTTCCTTGATCAACTGAGTGATTTCACTGGCGGTCGGCTATTTATAGGCACTCTGACTACTGGTGTTGTCTGCAGAATGTTTGCTTCTGCTAGCACGCCACCATCAGGGGTCACTACTGAGCCGTTAATCAGTAGTGTGCTCTTCTGTCGGCGGCTGGTTTACTTTGTTGCGGTGTACTTGTTTTACAAAAATTTGTTTTTGCTATGGTGTCCAGCTTGAAAGTATGTAAATTCGTTACAAAATTGCTTTTATTTTAATTTGATAGTAGAGTCCAAAAGACTGCAATTCATGCCTACTCTCACGTCCTCGATTGCGAATGCTTAAGATTGAGGTTAAGAGTAGGGTGACGAGGCCACTAAGACCCTGCGGGCACCGCGACTAGTGTTGATCTGTTGTGTCCACCTTTAGGGTGATTAAGCAAAATCTGTCTTGTTTTACGAGTTCAATTATTACCTTTGGATTTAGCTTGCAAAATTTGTTTGGAGAGATGTTTCTCCAGTGATTTTCAGCCTTAAAGTTACTCTGTATGATATGTTTAGAGGTTTCATCTTCCTCTTCGCACAATCGACGCAGTTTACTGTTGCAGTTGCCTATTTTCTTCAAAAAATAGAGCTATCGAGAGAGGGGTATAAATAATTTGATAAAGCTGCTGCAATAACTTTTGAGTGCATGGTTAATTAACGCTTTTGTCAAATTATATTCTGATTACTTCCCCTCGCATCACATCCTCTCTATAACACTGCTGTAGGGTGCTCTGATATGAAATATTCATAGATCATCAAGTATAAAACTGCATTCAGAAATCTTCGTAGAATATAACCAGCGTTCTTCTTTCTCCAAAGTTCATCGAGAGACGGATTAGTCATGATATTAGGTAATAGTTATATAAATGGGGTTAATATTGCGAATAGCTGAGGCCATTGTCGTACCAACCCTTCTGTATATGACTAGAGAGTAGAGGTGATAACTAACCTCTTGTGAAAATTATAACAATATTCTCTTGTATGAAGAATGAATTTCTCTGGTAAACCAGGGGTTGTGATTTAGTTTAAAGCACTTCTGCTTGAGAGAAGCGTATTTGTTTATTAATATATAGTCGACAAAGTTTTCAAAAATACCTAACAAATAATCAATAAGATAGCCATGCTGAGTAAACTCATATGAGAATGACCAAGCATTCCCGTAAATGACTATCCAAATCTACAGTATTATAATTACTACCTTGACCTGTCCATTAAGATAGAAAGTGACAATAGCTTAAACTTTGATATCCTTAGTAAAGGTAAATATTTTGACGTGCTTATTCCTTGTCACTCCTGCTATCCAGGGAACACAAAAATTGCAGTTTTTATTCTTAAATTGATAAGCTAGTGAAAGTCTCCGTGAAAGATGACAGCTTTAAGAAAAACTTAAATTTTATAAAAATAATAGGAATAATTCGCTCCACAAGGTGGAGCAAAAGTAACGTCATAATGTGCATGTCCAAAATTTTTTGCAAATGGCATCAAATTACATTGTGCTTTGACATTTATTTTGTAGACAGATATAGAATTAGTTCACAAAAACGAATGAAGTGATACACACCTGAAGAGCGCGGATTTATTGTTACTGCTTATTTGATCAACCGAACCGAGGACGGCCGAGTGAGTCCACAAACATTGACGAGACAACGATGCATGCAATTTGGTATCAGCAGACGTTCGTTGGGTCGAATTTTGGTGAAAAACCTGAAGATGTTTGTTTACTATGCAAAACTTTCACCAATTGCTGTCTGCTGACCGTCAAGTGAGGTTAACTTTCTTTCATGTTCTGTTATACCTGGTACAACAAGAGGATGATTTCGTATCCAAAATCATAATGAGCAACGAAGCCCATTTCCACTTATGTGGTTATGTGAACAAATAAAATTTCCATTTCTGGGGCACGGAAAATCCACATCAAATGCACGAGGAGCCATTGCATGCCCTCAAAGTGACTGTTTGCTGCGGCATTTGCAATGAAAAAATCCTTATTTTCTGAGGATGCCGACGGCACCACTGTAAATGTAATTAGTGAGTGCTACAGACAGATAAACGACTTTTTTGCTACAAGTTGCTGAATTGGGTCTCGCCCATTATTGGTTCCACCAGGACAGAGCAACCGCTCACACAGCTCGGGCTACAAATGAGATTTTAAAACACCAATTTCCGGACCGTGTGATCTCCCGTTTTGGCGATTTGAACTAGTCGGCCAGATCGTCAGTTTTGTCGCCGCCAGACTTCTTTCTTTAAGACTTTTAAAATCTCGCGATTACCACAATAAACCACAAAATTTTCAAGTCTTGAAAGGTAATATTGAAGAAGAAATCACCAACTTGGAGCAGATGTTTTGCAAGCAATAATTCAAAATGCTGTAAGATAAGCACAACTTAACTCAGGATACGGTCATTTGACCAATATCATTTTTTAAACTTAATGTCATAAGTTTTACATCTCCAGATAAACTGTCCGTGAAAACAAAGCCAAATGTTTTTCATTTCTAACAAAATGGCAGCCAATTCACATTATGGCATTACTTTTGCCCCACTTAATGGCCGCTTAAATCGAAACTAATAATTTTATGGCTGTGTCAAACTTTTAGGAAAACTGTTTTAACATTTTCTTTCATAAATTTTTAATTAGACAATAGTTTTCCTGATACCTTTTTTTTAATTTAAGGGAAATGATAAACAAAATTCCGATTAATTACAAACTTCCAACCATATGAATAACCTACCACGAGCCACAAAATTTGAGATTTGAGCAAACTTGGACAGATCAGACATGATCTTAGGTAATAGTTATATTAATGGGCTTAATATTGCGAAAAGGTAAGGTCATTCTGTTACCAATCCTTCTGTATATGACTAGAGAGTAGAAGTGATACACGGCCACAGCGTTAATGGTGGCATCTGGCGTAAATGTAACTTTGGCAAAACATGTATATTATTGGTTCCGACGCGTGCATCCAGTGGCCTGTGTCTTGTGGCCGTGAATGTATTTTGGGCCTTTCGTATTAGTTTATTACAGGATTTTTCATAGTAATTAATGTATATGTGGTTAATTTTGTACCCCATTTTTCCTCCCTTTTGCATAATTTTTTTATAGTATTGAATTATTTGGTTTATTTCACAATCATCAATCAATTTTCTTAATTAAAATTTCTGTTATTATTACTATTTTCTGTTTTTTTTTTTTTTAGTTTATCCTTTTTTTTCTTCTTTATTTTGTTAGTATAAAATTTATCTTACAAATGAAATTTGAATTTGAGCGACTTCGAAACATTAATAAATTTTATTGAAAATTTTCGAATAGAAGCTTAAAATTATAAAGCTAACAAATTCTCAATGAGCATTCGGACATTTTAATACTTTAATTTTTGGGCCACCCTAAGACTATAATGGTTAATTGAATCAATGTTTTAGAGAGCATAGAAATTCTGCGAAATCAAAAATCTACCTTCCTTCGGCTTAGCAAAATATTTAATTGATACAGGACCAGGGCTGGGCAAGTACCAAAGAAAAAGTACTTAAGTACAAGTACCGAAAGCCTGTAAGCGTAAGTACAAGTACCGCATGTATGAAAAGTACTTGTAACTAAGTACTAAGTCTATAAAAAGTACTGAGTACTTTTTGAACTACTTTTAATATACTTTTTTAGAATCTTTGTACTTTGGCAGTAACGTAATGAAGTTTATAGAGTTCAGTTAATAGATATTAATAAATAAATACCTTTTGAAAACTATAATATGTATAGTAACCAGTGGCTACTATATTTATAGTTTTCGGCGCTATACGTAGAGTAAAACTTTCACCTCTCATTGCTACTATACTCATAAAAACTATTAGAGGTCCACTCAAGCACCCATTGTAGCCTTCAATAATGCATAAAAATTCTAAGGAAAAAATTTGCAGTAAGTTTCTAAGAAAAAATTGAGGCCTTTCCTGCATCAGGTCGAGGAATCGTTGATTTTATATTGGAGCGATGCATTGCTTTCTTACCCTTGATTGTGTCATCAAGACGAGGCATCGTCGATTTTATAGTCGATCGAGACGTTACTGATTTTTTTTCTACTTGTTCAGTCTTGTTTGTATGTTATTAGTTTGTCTAAGGTTCTGCCTTAACACCTGCGTGCGGCGCATGCTTTGACAGTTCTTTGCGTGCTTTAAAACTCAACAAGAAAGGAGTTGCACTAGAGATTGTGTTTGCTTTTCTACGAAGAGTTAGATAATTGTAGGTACTTAATAGACTCAGAAATACTTAGTAAAAATCTTGGTACTTAAGCTCAAAACTAAGTATTAAGTACAAGCACATAGAAGCAAGTGTTTATGTTCAAGTACTGAGTAGTGCATTTCAGAAGTATTGAGTAATAAGTCTTAAGTAACAAAAATGTACTTTATCCCAACAAACATTGTCCGGTCAATAGTAGGTACATACAATAGACCGTCCTTTGTACAGAAATTGAAAAGTGGTCAAAATCAAAATTTTGTTAAATCGAGCATCTTTTTGACGTCGACCTGTCGACAAGTACCACCTAAAACACGTCTTCAGACGGAAATAAGGTCGTCATATTCGCCACCGAAATAACCTCCAAAATTAAACTGAATAAGTACATTTTGGCTGCCCAGAAGACGTGATTATAACACCTGAAACACGCCTTCAGACGGAAATAAAGTCGTGATACTAGCCACCAATTAGTAATACAAAATGACCTCATATTGGCACATCGAAAGACAAGAGCGCTTAATGAAAAAACTCACTTTTCCACCCTGGAACGACGAATATTACCAATATAACTTAATCTAAAAGGTAGGGAAATTCTTATGTTTTTATTATTCGGAAGAAATTATTAACTTTTTACGATGTTTATCGAGAAAAGCATTTTTCAATGTTTTCGTGGAATTTTCGTTCACAAAAACATTGAAATAAAACGATGTATCCATAATGCATAACTTCAAAAAAACTGAATATTATTTCGATTAAAAGCGCACAACTTCAACTTCGTAAGTAGTGCATAGTATATTTTGACTAAACACTATACTTTTGACTAAACACCGTACTTCTGCTTGAACAAAGCTAATGCAAGTCTTGGATGCCCGTCCTTCCACGAAGCTACGAAAAATCGAGAAATGGCGTGAAAATAACCTCAGGCAGCGCCACTTTCAAATGCAGTCAAAAACTGACGAGAAATAGGCAACCCTTTGCTATGCAATAGCAAAAATGACGATAATAACACGGCAAAGCTCTGTTATAACTAGGGTCTATTATCAGTCATCAAACGACGAGAAATGGACAGCATGTGTCTGTACAATAGCAAAAATTAGACGGAAAAACGCTGTTAAATCTAGAGTCTATTTTGATTCATTAAATGACGTTCTTTCATATATTTCTGTATAATACATGCATGGTCGATTATTTTGTGATCAAATTCCGATTACATTATTTAAACTTATACCAACTTGAACTCCTAAAAGTCGTCATATGTCGACTTAAAAAAGTGCCAGTCAAAACGAAGTCTGTATTTGACGGAAACTAAAATTTCAAATATTGACGTTAAAAGGACGTCGCGGGAAAGGGGTCAATAATTAGTCAATAGTAAACGAAAAATTGATCAGCATGTCCTAGTTTCGTAGAAAACTTACGTCGTCTAAATGACGTCGAAATGAGCAAGGAATTCATAATCTATTTTCAGTTAAAAAATGTTTGTTGTGCTAAGTACTTAATACTTAAGTCTTTTTTTACTTAAGTATTGCCCAGCTCTGTACAGGACACAAGTGCAATGTAGAAAACTTACCTTTAATGCATAGATTCCGCAAAATCTACAAAATTAAAAAACCGAACTTGATGGCTGTATCTTGCGGAACGGCCAGGTAGATTTTATTAATAAAAGTCCCCTTCTTGAGCCAGATTCGATGAAATTGTAATTGTGTTTGTGATTTTGTTCTTTATTTTATTTATTTTTTCTATTTGTCTACAGTAGTTCTTTACATTGTTATATGTTATTAATTTGTTACGGTAGTTTCAATATGCAGCTGACAAACTAATAATATCAAGAAGAGTTTTTGTGGACCTATAAAGAAGTGTTTTGATTTATTTTTTTTTATTTATCCAGAAAATAAATACATTATATGAAAAGTTTGTTTTTTTACCTAAATTAATTTACGTGTTACACAGTCAATAAACTGAAAAGTCTTTCCCTGAATTATAAGTCCATACTGTGAAACAATAAAATAAAAACTCAGGTGATTGAAATCCTACGTAGCTTTTTATTTTTGCACAAAAGAAAAACATTTCGGACCATTTCTAGGAAAATAAGTTTTTTATTTCAAATGAAAATTATAAAGCATTCGTGAGAGATAAATATTCGTATTTTTAGCTATCACATAAACTTTCTGAGAATACGAAACCATTCAATCTACATAAAAAAAAAAAAAACTTCGGCATCCAATAAGAATTTCTCATTAAAAATTCTTTCTTTCTTTTCAGATAACTTATTCTAAAACGGAAAAAGGTAAGAGAAATTTAAAAAAGAAAATTTCCAATTGAATATTACAAGAAAGGATCATGCTCTCTATGTACATGTGAAGTGAATTTATGCGATACCTTCACATAAGGTCCTAATTTTATATTTGAGCGAAAAGTTATTTTATTTGCATACTTTTGGGCTTTTATTTTTTAAGTGAGAAGATGAGAATCAAGAACATTGGTTTTATATATTTTTATATTATTTTTATTTCCAATACACTTCTCTCTTGCATTGTCCGAATAGGGGTTTTTCTGAACTTTTTTTTGATCAGGAGTCTTCCTTTTTGGGAGTCTTCGAAGCACACAATAACAGTGGGCTGCACCAACCTTGACGACAAGCACGTCAGACCACAACCAAACATGTTATAGGATTGAATTTTCCCCTTGGTTTGTTTTCAAGCATGAAACACACAACACATCCAAAATGCTTCCTTGACGATTGCATATTTTTGCCTAAATTTCGGACCGTAGTCACTAATGATAAACAAAACTGTTTTTGAAATTTCAAGCCACTGAGTGCTTTGTAATGTCACAAAAACTTCGCTGTCAGTCAGAGAAGTTTTGCCGCGCTCGCATATTGGTGGCGCTAGTGGTAAAAAAAAGCAGTTGGCCGACCTAGATGACAGGCCAACCCTGAGGACATTCCTATACAAGTAAGATAATTATTTTAAATTTCTTTGTAAAATTATAAGTTTTCTTTTGGAAATTTTCACTAGCTGAAGAGAAAAATATCAAAGGATATTTCAGAACTTTAGTTCTAGCCTGTCTATCGTTATGTAAATACGATTGCCTTATAATTTTTCAACTGAGTTTATTAAACGCTTTTTTAGTTAATATACTTATTATTTTTGGACTTTTGCTTGAAATTTATAATTTTTTTATTTGAATTTTTAACTTGGTGTTTTTGTGTGTGTGTAACATGTGTAGTCAAGTCGTATGGTGAAAAAAAGAACGTGTTTTACCAATTTGAAATATTCGACAAATGGATTAGAGTATGCAATCTTACCAGTAGTTTACCTAGTACTAAAAATTTCCTTGTCTGTTCTCGTCATTTTGCCACTATAGTGATATTGCTAAGAAAATATTAGAAAAAGGTGTACGTGTAGTTCTCTCACTAAATATTGATTATAATCCGCATACGTTAGATTTTCCGGAAGGCTGTAGCGTATCAAATTGTATGCCCGGCTATAAGCCGAATCTGCAATCCCAATTTCACATCCGATCTCTAGCTAATACACGCCCTGTTACAAAGCAAAATTCCGAATCCTCATGACTGTACCATACTTAGTACATACACCTAAAATTCGGAGTATTGGTGGCAGCAAATTCATTGGAATTCTGGTCCCTTCTTCTTAAGGAGTGCTTGACAAAGAAAAGGCAGAAAATTGTGTATAAGCAAAAGTAATTAATATCTTAAAAAAAAAATTGTACAAACAAAAAAAGAAATAATAAGTATTTTAGTTCAAGTCGCGAAAATTAATACAAAAAATATAAAAGGAACTACATGATATATATTCTGAAATGCGAACCATGTGATTGCACCTAGCCGTAAGTTTTTCATCTGCCCAAAATGGTAATTAATTTATATTAATGTATATATAATTTAGCCTTTTAAGCAAGACTACAAAAAAAGAAAAAAGGAAGAAAACTGAAAAATTATAAGAAAAACAAGAAAAAAATCCATGTGGATGTAAGTACGAAAACTCAATTGGACACTAAGATCTACTCACATGTTTAGAGATAAGTGTTAGTCTAGTGTTTGTTAATATAATTGTTTATTTGTTTACGTAACTTTAGTTCTTGTCTATAAGTGAAAGAAAGAAAACGATATACTAAACTTTGGTAAGCATAGCATACAGGCGCCCACGTAAGTAGTGTAGGTTAGCGTAATTAGACAACCCTCCTTTGTACCGATATTATAAAATTAAAGAAAATATGCATGCGTAAACTAAAGTGTTAAAAGAAAAAGGTCCAAGAATCCCACAGTACAAAAGAAAAAAGATAATAACAGTTTCTTTCCTGAATTCCTTTTCCTTGAATATCATGTCGTCGTCATAACAGACCAACGATTTGCTCTCGCCCGGATTCGAATCAAATAATTGCAACACAAAATTGCTACAAGGCCACATAGCTATTCTGTTTGAGGGAAAAACTTATGAATGACATTCAATTTAGTAGAATAATTTAAATCCTTTAATGGAGCTTATGAATTTTGTAACTCCAGATGAAGAGATACCAGAGGCGAAATTTAATTGTTGTTTTCAGATCAGAGAAGTTTGTTAGATTCTATCCATCTTAATACACTGCCATGAAATGGGTATAAAGCGAGAATTATTGTACGACTAAAAAGTTAATGAAATTGCTGGATACGTTGATGTGGATGGATAATTATTAAAACGACAAGCTTGCAAAATATATACGGTGTTTCATAATCGGTGCATCTAGCTCAAGGGTTTGATAGCTGAGGTGGAGTCAAGCACAAATTAAAAGATGAAGGGGTGGAGGGTGAGGGGGGGGGGGGGTGGGGTGGTGGTGTTAAGACGCGTCGTTTCGGCGGTGGGTTGGGGGTTTAAAATGTTTAGTACTTATTCCACTTTACGCCCTGTAATTTTCTTCATATACGCCCTATCAGATAATAGCAAACCATCTCAGCTTTCTAATTAATGCCCAATCAGCCTTCCGTCGAAAGAAGTTGTAGGACATTAAAGTAAAAAAATTGAAAAAAAATTCCTAATTTTTTCAAGTTTTAACAATTTTCCCGCCAAAATGCATGATAACTATGCAGTTTTATTACAAGATTTAGAAACTCCGAAATGTTTCCTTTAATTTGACGTGTATCTGCATAAATGCAACCATTTTTGAGATATTCCCATTTCGATGATTCACAATTTCATTAATATTGTTACTGACTATAGAAATCTCGCCTAATTTTATGCAATTATACGCAAAATTAGCAAAATTAATGAAAGAATGCATCATAGAAACGGTAATATCTAAAAAACGGTTGCATGTAGGTAGGTAGGTTTGAATAGTCAAATTAAAGGTAAGATTCCGGGGTTTCTATATCTTGTAATAAAACTGTATAGTTATCATGCAGTTTGGCAGGCAATCGTTAAAATTTGAATTTTTTCCCAATTTATTTACTCTGACGACCTACAACTTCCGACGAAAGGTGACAGGAAGGCTGATTGGACATTCATTGGAAGTTTGCTATCATCTGATATGAATCCCACCTTGACAGGGTGTAAATTATTTACCCCTTACACAGGCTGTATCGTCCAGAGTTAGTCACCTAGTTATACAAATTGTTGGGCAATGGGTTACAGGGTGATTAAGAAAATATGCTAGTCTTTCACAAAATACCTTGTAGCTTCAAAAGTATAAAGTGTATGTTCACTTACAGATCTCATTGTATGCAGAACTTCATGGCCTTTCCAACGATTGTTCGACCAGCCCCGTACTCCTTTCTCCTTAGGAATTGTGTTGGTCTAAACTAAAAATAATTAATTCCCTCAGTGACTGAAAACACTTCATTTTAAAAAAATATCGTTTAATGTCGGTATTACCTGAATTGGTTACTACCTCATTCTGTTTAACGGCTAAAGTGACCACATAGGTATAATCGGTCAAATTAATGAGGAGAGTAGACAGGTTACATTTTTAATAAAAAAAAACTAAAGTTTTTTAAAGAAAATAGAGGTCAAAGTCAATAAAAATGTAAGAAAATCCTGAATTCTTAGTTTAAACCACCATAACTCCTTAGAGAAGAGGAGTACGGGGCTGGTCGAGCAGTCGTTGGAAAGGTCATGAAGCTCTGCATATAACTTTGTCGTACCGTTGAGGAATTATTTTGAAAAAAACTTATGTTTGGTACCTTTAATCCAAGATGGCAGACCGCGCCCTCCCACAGGGTCTAAACTTGGATTTTTCATCGGGGGCCGGAACTAAATAACACATATAAAAATCACAACTACCCTACCTTTTGTATGGCAAAAACCCCTACTGACTGGAAGTCCTACATCAAACCTAGAATAGAATACAATTCCCTTGTATGGACCGGAGCTGGTCGCACAGCTTTAGCTTCACTGAATATTCTCCAGAAGAGTGCCTTAAAGCTCACTGGCAATGTGGCAATTACTTGTCATATGGACTCGCTCGAGCACCACCGCAATTTTGAATACCTTTCGCTCCTTTATCGCTACATGCATGGTCAATTTTCTGGTGAAATATCTAGTCTATTGATTCTGGCACGCAATACTCGCGCTGCAAGCCCCGACAATTCTTTTGTGCTTCCAAATACTTTCCGCCGTACAGAAAAATTCCGTGATGCCTTTTTATCCCGAACAGCATACAATCTGCGACACTTTAAGGGCGACATACATCTCCGCTACTTTCCTCATATCCCCAGATCCTTTGCCTATCTCCTTCCTGCCATGTTGAGCTTTGCATCATAGTGTATCCCCTGAGTTTGAATATATATATATAAAAAAAGGCACTACACAATACATAGCAATCATTTTATTTTATGCATTGGTTAATTATTTACTTGATAAATTCGCACTTGAGCGGAGCAAGCGCATAAGAGATGTCGGATGTCCGTCGTACTCTCCCGAAATTGAGATCTTGATTGCTGAAAGAGAATATCTTTTCCGTCGTTACAAGTTACTCAGAGTAGCGATAAATCAACGTGTTGCATAGATCCAAACGCTCTTAATAATTTTTTCACAACGTCTGCACTCGCTTCTGCAACAGTTGCTCGTGCAGCTCCTTTAAACTTTGTAGAACAATCAGTAAACTTCAGCTTCCGATGTGTATCAATTTCTGAGATGTTAGAGGCCATTGATGGTATCAAATCCTATGCCACCGGTAAGTGAAAAAATTCTGTAGTATTACCACTGGCAAAGAACTCTGCTCCTAACGGTCCGAGCGACTTTCATCTTATAAGTATACTATGCTTCCTAGGGAAAGTATTGGAGAGGTTAATGGCCTCGCAAATAATAAATTTTGTCGAGCGGAATGATATGCTCTTCAGATGGCAGTCTGGTTTCTGCCCTAGGCATAGCTGCGAGACTACTTTACTGAAAGTCTTTACAGATATTCGAAGCGTGCTGGACAATAATCATCTATCTGTGTTAGTTCTGCTTGATCTTACTAAAGCTTTTGACAGCGTAGACTACCCAAGTTACATGACAAATTCTTTTTCTCCCGAAATGCAATTAAAAAGAACAGCGAATTTTTATCTAATCGCTTCCAACAGGTCTTAGTTGATGGAGTTGAGTCTAACTTCCTTTCCATCGATTCTAGAGTTCTACAAGGATCCATTATAGGTCCTCTATTCTTTACATTGTTTATAAATGATCTTCCGCATGTTGTAATGGATGACAATTTGTATATACATATATGCTCATGACGTGCAGCTCTATCTCTCTAGACCTATTCGAATGCAGGAGGACTGTTTTGCTTGCATTAATGGCGATTTAAATCGAATATCCACCTGGGCTGAATCTGACCTGCATAGCCTTTTATAGTGAGATACTAGACACGGAGTTACTGCTGAATAATGAGATATTACCTTTCTCCGAAAAAGTTAGTAGCCTTGGAGTTGCCCTTAACAGCAAACTAACCTGCTGCGCTCAGGTTTGTAGCATAGTCCGAAAAATCTATGGTGGCCTCCGCAGGTTGTGGCTCCCAGGGAGGTTATTGTCAGTTGGTCTGCGACTCAAACTGGTCAAGGCTCTGTTTGGCCCTCATTTTGTTTACTGCAGTCCTATCTTCTTTTCAACGATTGTGTGCGTTTTGTTTATGGACTACGTCGCTTTGATCATGTATCACAATATATTCTCTCAGGTCAGTATTTAGTATCCACTGAAGTGGTTTGAGGTCGCGAATGCATGAGCTGGGTCTTCATCTTTGTATTCTTTTTCTTTTCTTTCTTTTATTCTTCACATCTTTATATTAGTTTGATAATTGTAAGCACATAGTTGTAAGATAACTTAATTTTGTTTTTCTTTTTTAATTTCATTCTCTCCATTTTATATCGTCGTATGCATAATCAAAACATATCTAGATTAAATAAATTATTGAATTTGAATTGAATTTAAAACATCACGCAGTAGCTCTGTAACACCTTAAGTGGTCGTAAAAATATAGTTTGTAGCCTTACAGAAATTTAAAAAAAGTCAAAAGTGAAAGTTCGGTCCTCTACCGTCCATATATGAGCCTTAACCATTTCATGATTGGGAGCTATTTTTTTACTTTTATTTATTCGCTATTCTGAGAAAGCAATGATTTTTTTATTTCATTCATACGAATTTAAATTACTCCCCCGCACTAATTGTACCAGTACGAGTCGGGATCCTATTTTTAGATTCTCTCCTTGTTACTAAAAAAATAAAATCCCAAAGGTATGCAAAATAAAATAACTTTTCCCTCAAGTATAAAATTAGGAGCTTATATGGAGGTATCACATGAATGCGAAAGTGTTTCACCTTCACGTCTGACGTTCTGCAGGATTTTCTTGTCTTTCTTATATCAACGATATTTCTTAACATCACGACCTATATCTACTTTTTAAATGGATATGGTTATATGAAAATAATAAAGTTTTCTCAGAAATATATATGTAGGTATGTAGGTGTCTTTGCAAAATCCCCTCTTAAAAATTTAACATTGATAAGTCAACATTATCAAAACAGTAGAATAAATAAAGGAGACCACAAAGACAATTATTTGTTTTTTATGTCAGAGTTACGGGTACGAAGAGCAGAGTTCTTTTGATATTTAACAGATATTTTACAAGGGTTTTTTTTTCATTTCCCCGGTGAAGTTCAAGTTGTCAGAAACATTATGAAAATATTTTGTTGCTGTTGTTACAATAAAAGAAAAAATGTTTGCATCCGAGACAAGAGCACATTCGCAAATAACGCTTGGCTTATGGTGAAAAGAACTTACTCATCCTAAAGCTCAGCAGGATCAATCATATAGTCTATGGGAAAACATGGCACCTACCTACCATATTTTATTTATGTTATTCTTGAGCAGAAAAATTTAACAGAGGGTTTGCGTATGAGTGTATGTATAATGTATAAGTCAATATATAAAAAATAACAAGAGATATTTATTTCGTTTTGTTGTTTTTAGTTTTACTTTTCGTTTAACACACTCATGGGAAATGAGAATTCATTTTTTTTCTAAGATTCACAGATTTATTCATATGCCAATTTCATTTTTCTTTATTATTATTTGCCAATAAATTTCCCTGCTGTGATGTGGCCTTCGATATATATTTGTTGATAAATGTGTAATTTGCCAGTTCATAGCAACAGTGCATTGAAAATAATTTAGTCCAATTACATTCCAAAATACAAATGTATGTACGTTATATATACAGGTTGTTCCGCCAATGTCAATATGGTATAATCTTTTACAGGTTAATAGCATACATACATAAACATTATATAAGGATGGGGCTATTGATTGCCTTCTTTATTACAGGCCGTGGCGATATAAAATGCACATGTATGAGAAACGTGCTGTTTGAAAACTTTTAGCATTGCGCATTATGGAAAAACAAACACGTTTCATGTTTAAAAATTTATGTAAAATAAACAACGCTTCTGGTGACGATAATTCTAACGCCCATTTATAGGTCAAAATGTTTACTTTTAGGGGAAAAAACGTAATTGTAATTATTTGAATAAAATTGCGAAGTGTTTCTGCATTTTCCTAAACTCTACCCAATTCGCTGTGAAAGTTAGTTTTTAAACTTGAAGTCTATTTCCCCTGCAAATCATGAATATAGTTTTCTAATGAATGACAACATCAAATGAATAATAATTAAACTTATCAATTAAATGTAATAATTAAATAATAATTAATAATTACATTTCATTTGTTTGTTAGACTTTATAAAACCATTCATTTTAAGTTTTTGACCATCAAATTGACGTTCTCTAATTAAAAAAATAATACAGAACAATCCTCGAATTGCAGCGAAAGAAAGCTTTTTTTTCTTTCTCTTTTCGCTTCTAAAAAACTTTTCAAAATTACAAAATGACATATTGGAGGTCAAAAAAAGTGAAAATTATTGTTTCGTGAAGTCCAACAAACAAATTTGATGCAATTGAAAGAAATTTAATTATTATATTAAAATCATATGTTTAATTATTATGTATTTAAATTGTTCATTCAATAGAAAATCATATTCGTGATTTTCAGGGGAAAGAGACTTCAAACTTAAAAAAGAACGTTCGTCTTGAGCGAAAATTTTACTCTCATTTCAAAGTAAATTGGGTAGATTTTAGGAAAATGCAGAAACACTTCGTAATTTTGTTCAAATAATTACAATTACGTTTTTTCCCCTAAAAGTAAACAGTTTTATCTATAAATAGACCTTGAAATTATCGTCACCAGAAGCGTTGTTTATTTTATATAAACTTTTAAACATGAAACTTGTTTATTTTTCCATAATGCGCAATGCTAAAAGCTTTCAAACAGCACGTTTCTCATACATATGCAAGTAAAGAAAAGCTTTAGCGCCACGGCCTGTAATAAAGAAGGCAATTTTCATCGACAAGTTAATTGTTGAGCAAAATTTTTAACTAAACCTATATTAGCAAGCTTATACAGTTCGCTTGTGGAAAAATTCCACGGTAGGTTGTATCATTTCAGAATTTTTGAATAATGACACTGAGCACAATTGAACCAAACTGAAGCACCGTACATAATAATAGCATGGAATACAGCCAGCTTCATAGATCAAAAGTTTGTTTTATAGATTTTCAGTTTATCTTCTATTAATAAAAGGCCAGAGCATTTGAATACAGATATTTAACTTATGAATACATTGAGCTACATGTCGCTTAAAATTTAATGTCTATTCGAGTACTATTTCTATAGGTATTTAACTTTTTTAACCCATTCAATATGAAACGGCATCTAGATAAGTAGAATATTTTCCTCTTGCTAACTAGCTTGTGTTTTATTACAGTTTATATTAATTTTCCACCGTAAGAAGTAGTCTGATATTTTATTCAATAAGTTTTGTAAAAAGAGTATAACTTCATCGGTACTTTCCGAAGATGAGTAAAGTCGAAAAACCCGTAGACTGTACTTTGATTGATTGATTGAAAGTTTAGGTTGAGACATCTAACAGGTGCTCTGGAAAGTAGACCTTAAAGGCGCATTGTTCACCTTCCAGACTTATGAGCAATTGCTCATAGGTTCCAACTGGACGCTCTTATGAATTTGAGTATTGACTCCCAGCTCTCCTGGCCAGCTTCGCGCAGCTTGTCAAGGATGTGTGAACCAAGGTATCTATAACGCTTTTCCGAGAGGTGGACAGTGACAAAAGAATTGAGTTACTGTCTCGGATGCCCAGTGAAAACTGACATCAGAGTTTTCAGGGTTGGCTTGTTTAACTGGGGTTAGTAGTTTATTTGCTTCTTTTGGTTTAGGTCTGCCCCACAGTTCCACAGTTCTACTTGAAGAAGGATCTAACCAAAAGCGACTGTGTTAGCGGTCGACCCAGGTCGAGATATTAGAAATAAGGTGATTTGGTGCGATCCCAATTGTAAAGGAGGATGCCTCCGAGCAAGTTCGTCCGCCTTTTCATACCC
Source organism: Dioctria linearis (assembly GCA_963930735.1). Lineage (NCBI taxonomy): Eukaryota > Metazoa > Arthropoda > Insecta > Diptera > Asilidae > Dioctria > Dioctria linearis. The sequence continues at coordinate 282,158,914 of OZ005740.1, forward strand.
GCTAATGTAGCTATGACCTGGTACCCACGGTACCAATAACCTGTTGTTCCAAGAAACGAGTTCAGGGTGGATTTTCATTCCAATACAAGTCTGGAGTTTGTAAAGGATTTTGACAAGGCATTGACAGCTGCCTAGCTGTCCGAGCAGATTGCAGTCTCCTTGTGTCAGTGTCTGAGTTAAGGAGATGCCTTCCTGCTTCAAGGATGGCCTTAAAAACCTGGAAAACCGTGAAATGGCTTTCAAGGTGTAATGCAATTTTCACATGAGGCTGCTTGCTGAAAACGTCTGCTACGATGATTTCTTCCAATTTGGAGCCGTCTGTATATATGAAATGGTCTGTTAATGGCTGAAGTATGGAATGTGATTCCCATTCTGCCCTATCTGGAATTTTCGTTTCAAAATTGCTTTTTAGCATAGTCTGGTGATCACTGTTTCTGTGAATTTCAGGTACAATGGGCTGCACGAATGCAAAGATCGATTCATGTGGGATTCTTGTAGCGGTGTGAATCCAGCTCTGACTGAGATGCAGCTTGACCGTAGCAATTGATACCTTCTTCTTGACATATATGCATGGGTTGTACGTTGAGAATAACCTCAAGAGCCCCAGTACTGGTTGATTTGAGAGCATCGCTTACACTAAATAAGCACAATCTTTGAATTTCTCCAATATCTTGCGATGATTGGCGAGCTCCATTGCCTTCCACGATATCACATAACCATAGGTTAACATGGGTCTGATTTCAATTTATTAAAAAATACTTTGGTATTGTACGCAAGACTTACAGTCTTTTGAAGTACTTACAATCTAAAATACAGGATATTGTCAGAATTGATAAACTATTGGAAAATTAAAGTTAAGACTAGTGTGCAAGTTACCTAACGACACATAAATGCTTTAAGTAGTACATGTATCGTGTAATTAGGTGTAGAAATTAGTTGGATTGTACAATTTAACTAACATAGCGGTATAATAAATAATATTGAAATTAGATGAATTATACAGTTCAAGATGTACAAGAGAGAAACGATCTATTAGTTGGTAGAAAAAGTAACAAGCGCAAGCAATTAAGTTCAAAATTACATACTAAACAAAAGTAGTAGATCTAATTGTATAAAATAAAGTTACAAATATTAATTGTTTACAAACACAATAAAATGATGAAGCTAGTGTAGATCCATAGGATTATCCGCGGCTTAAGCCCTCACTTCTTTCCTATAGATCTGCGGCATATCTCAAAGGCTCTAAGACCTTTATTCGCTCTGTCATCAAGGTGTGGTTTTCAGCTTAATTTTCTGTCTAATATAATACCTAGATATTTTACCCTGTCCTTCAGTTCCAAACATGTGCAGGCTTAATCTGGGAATGTTCCTTTTCTTTGTGAAGAGGCATAAATCTATCAATGGGTTGACGCAATGTCCGAAGTCCATAGCCCAGTCTTTGACCAGTCGGGTTGCGTTCTGCATCAGTCCACAGAGTTCAGATTCATAGCTGCAGGTGACCAGGATTACCAGGTCGTCTGCGTAACATACGACTTTGTATCCCATCCGAGTGAGTATAAGCAGAAGCTCATCCATAATAAGCACACACAACACAGGTGATTGAACACCGCCTTCAGGAATGCACCGCTGGACTATTTTTACTCTGCTTACCCCACCCAGTTCGGAAATGACAGTTCTATTGTTCAACATATGTGTGATTCAGTATTTTAGGGACTGATTCACTTCATGTTTTGTTAGCATTTCAGTGAACTTACGTACGAGAATATTATTAAAGGCATCTTCTACATTGATGAAAACAGCAAGCGCGGATCGGGAGGCTCTTATCGATTGAGTGGATAACCTCGGGGAGGGCCGTCTCAACAGACCTTCCCGTATGCGTGCTGGTGTTGAGACAATATGTTTCTGGGAATGGACTCAATTCCTAGTCGCAGGAGCTTTCTAGTTTTGAGTAGGAAAGAAGTCAAGCTTATTAGCCTATATGCCTTGGCAGTTGAGTAGTTCACCCGACTTGCCTTGGGAATAAACACAACGCGGACTTCTTTTCGCAACTTCGGTGAGTTATCCCATTTTGATATATGCCCTGAAAAGTAGGGTTAGATTACTGATCAAAGAGTCACCCGAGCTTTAAAGAAGGGCTGCAAAGATGCCGTCCTTACCCGGGGACTTGAATCGTTTGAACGAATCCACTGCCCATTTTACAGATTCCTCGGTAAAGAAAGTTATGACTTCCTCCCCTGAAACGCTTTCAGCACGAAAAGGCGCGGATTTCGAAGACGAAGACATGTCATACGGACTGTCGGGAAGTGTTCGTCTAACAACAAGATTCCCCAAAGGAGCAAGCCCGAACTTCATCACTGTTTGTGATGAGTTCGGGTTGGTTGGGTATCTTAGATGAAAATCTTTTGAGCCTGATATCTCATTCACACTATCAACATTCTCACAAAAGGGTTCCCACGATTTTCTCTTTGATATACGGATCGAGTATTTGTTATGACTTAGAGCGTCTTCGTGAGACGTCCATTGATCGTTTGGCTTTGTTGTCAAGTCTGCGTACAATTCTTCATTGTTCTCTCAAATCACGCGTTAACCATGGAGGGCAGAGTTCTGATCCGCCCTCCTTAGCGGGCACGCCGACTGTGCTTTGGATATGTACTTTGAAGTGTCTATCATATAGGAATTGTTGTGTAATTCGAATAAGATATAGCCGAAAATTCATTGTGTGTACCTTGTATATTAGACCATCATGCCGTACTGAGTGTAAGTCTGCCTGGACATCCAAGATAATTACACCAAATGCGCATCGAACTCCGAAAGAAAAAGAAGAAAAAATAGGTAAACAAACTAATCAGAGTCTCAAATCACTTACGACCTGAGAGATAAATGGTATCGGCGACGTTTTTTTAACATTTAGATGATCGGCCTTCTGCTTTGCTACACAGTAAACACACATAAGCAATTCCAGGGCTAGCACACGAACCACTATGCATTTTTTTTTCAAATTCCTGTTTACTTCGTGCATTTTCCAGAGTATAAATCGATGAAGCGATGTCTCGAACATCCAAGCATTACCCAGCATTCAACTTTTCCCGCTTTACTCAAATTCTGCTCCGATTCCAAAAACGCCCTTAACAAAAAGGAAAACATAGTAGGCTGCTTCCTTGATGTAGAGAAAGGGTTTGACACAGTTTGGACGACAAATGGGCTAATTTTCAAAATTATAAACCTCGAGTTCCGGCTTTATTTCACCCGGGTTATACATAGCTTTCTTTCAAGCCAGAATGTCTACATATAAATCGAGAATACCAAGTCTCAGGCAACATCAGTCAGTGCTGGTGTCCCCACGGTTCGGTCCTCGGACCAACTCTTTCTTCAATCTTTTTACCTATGATCCACAAGGGGAAGACCCAATCTTGCCACACGAGCCAATAACATCGACATCGAAGTCAATAACGGAAAGCTTCAGCCTTCAAAGAGCACCAGGTATCTTGGTGTCTCTTTCAATAATCTGTTGAAAGTCAACAATCACGCCAAACTGATCACGAGGAAAGCCAACTACGCTTATTCCCTATTTAACCCTATTATCAGGAGGAGAAACGGTCTAACGAAAGATTCAAAGCTGCTTATATATAAACAATTTATCAACCCAATTATCTGCTATTGTTTCCCCATCTGGCACTCCATTTCGCTACTACAGTTGAAACAAATTAGCACCCTCGAAAGGAAGATTGTACAGGACTGTATAGGAAACCTGACGAACACTACTTTCCCAACCTCTTTCTGTACAACAGTCCAAACATCACTGTAATGGAGGAATACTTCCTAACCCTCGCAGTCAAACAACTTGGGAGGATCTATCCACATCCAAAGCCCCTCATTAGTTAGTTAATTGAAAACTTCCACTATGTATCACCACTTCACCATATTCACTCGGAAACGGGAAACATTTATTATCCACAACCTCCCACTCCCATCCAATTTTCCCATTTCACAAAATTGTTAAATAACAATTGCCGTCGCGCATCATTATACATATATGTCAATTTATCTGCATAATATTGAATTATCTGTTACATGCGTCATTCCAGGCAAAATTCTCCATCCCTTTCGATTCGACCACCACGATTATTTCTTTGAAGTTTAAAATGCTTGAATGTCTTATAAATCGGCCCTTTCACGAGCAGAAGGAAACTTAATCTAAAGGCACCTCCTTGCACAGAACGATCATAGAACTCTCTAAATAGGTAAAGTTCCTAGGGTTTATCCTCAATCAGATACCAGAATTTGTTAAAGATTATGCAAAAGGCCACTACTTATACTCAGCAGTAGTGCAAAAAGTGAGGTTTGCATTCGAACGTTATTGGTGCACTTCCGCTATCGTTAGACCGCCCAATAATAATAATTTCGTTGTCGTATGGTGGAGCAAAACACAGCAGTACGAACAAAGTTACAAAAACTACAAAAACTTGTATACCTCAGAATAACAGGTGTTCTGAGGACTCGTCCCACATCAGTATTAGAACTGATGTCGGACTTAACTTTTCTACTTCAATAAGAAAGAGCTAGGGAGCTAGGGAGTGACTTGTCGGTCATCACAATATTCTAGTACAATTTTAAATGGACTCAACTATCTCCAAATTCACAGACACCATTCCCAAAATGCTTAGATTTGGGCGCTACTTTGAAATGGTCAAAACTGGAAGAAAAATGAATCGAATGTCCGACGCGTGTCATTGGTCTGGTACACAGATGGATCTAAAAATGAAGTCATAGTGGGTGTAGGAGTTTATGAGTCGAGATATAAGTTACAAAAGGTTCTGACATCATATATGCAATTATTTTTCAAGCCGCAATCCATGCAATTGAAACATGCATTAGAATGAATACACAAATTCTTTTGTAAAAGAGGGCGTTTCGAATCAGTAGGAACCGTATTACTCATCAGTATGGCTTGGTTCCTGCCTGCCATGTACGCCAAAGATAATAGCCAAGCTGACCTCATATATGCACTTACAAATATTTTTAAGTGTGAATTATATATAAGAGACCGACAGCGTTAAATCTTGCATTCAAGTAAATACGTAATATTTCGCCTCATATATAACTCACAGTTGAAAATTATTTTTAATTGCATATATGAGGTCAGCTTGTCTATTATCTTTGGGGTATACGGCAGGCACGAACCAAGCCGTACTGATGAGTAATACGGTTCCTGCTGATTCGGAACGTCATTTTTTGCACAAACAAAAAAAAACTTTTTTTTTAAAGATTTTACATTTGTAAAAAACAGTTCTTTCACTTAATTCTCGTGGTTGATTTAGCAGCAAACTCGGTCAATTTCATTTTGACTCAATTCGCTATGAATTTATTTCATAGCAAAACTGTCTAACTTGATTAACTTCCCATACAAAGACTTATAAAATATCATTAACTGTAGTAGGCGCTATGTCAGGCTATTTCATTGGCATGATGACTAGCAATGTACCACTTGGATACATGCTTAAGAAAATGGGCAAAACGACAAACGATAACTGCCGATTCTGCAACGAAGAGGTAGAGTCTGCAGCACAAAAATTGGTCGCCAAAGACCTCAACAATGTATAGGCAAGGGTTTTGTAACCGCATCAGACATACCGAAAACTGACTTTTATTAGTTAATAACCTTCCTAAAAAGGGCAACGTTGACTAGATCTAACATGGCAAGAGCATAGCACTAAAAATCAATTAAGTTGCAGTGAGATTATTTCTAAGCAATTATTTTTGCCCAAGTCATATCCAAAGTACTGAAGAAATATTGTTTTGATCAAACAATAACTAGAAAGCCTGAGAATTGTTTTGGTTAATAGTATCTACTGGCATTTTTCCAATTAAGTACATTTTACCGCTATAACAATACTTTGAAAGTATAGACATAGGCACAGTAATGCTTACTTTTAAGACATTTCACGTAAATCCTAATTTAATTGTTAATAAAGCAAACTATTTTCTAAGGTTACAGTTGACAAATTGGAGTGCAAGTCATTTAAGCTGCCGAGAATGTCCCACCAATACTGACTTGTGTTGACGCGACTTTATGCACGGTTAATGCAAGATGACGCAAATACCGTGTTTTAAATTTTTGTTGTAACCGATGTTCAAAAATACTTGCATCTATGCTCAACCTTTTCGAACGATATTTCCCGGACAGCCTCTTTACGTTCTTCCTTCGAAGTTTCTGATTCTAATTCACTTAAAAAATTGAGTTAACCTTCCAAGCATTGATTTTAACTGATTGGAACAGATTTTTTAGCCTCAATACGAAATGGAAACCTGTCATTGATTGTGTCAGGATTTGACATTGAGGTTGATGGATTGTGGTAGCATTGTGGCAGGGTTCGTTGGTACCTACTACATATACAAAGAAAAAAATAAAAGTAATTTGATATATTATACAATTGCTCCACAATTATTTGGAGATGCAGTTATAAACGGTTGGTCTCACCTGGATCTCTTTATGCATTTCGACCATGAGGAATTTTAAATGGCACTTTGCTTTCTTTGCTTGGCTTATCACTTAAAATCGCTTTATATTCTCGGGCTAAGGGAAGAATAACACTAACTGTTCCTTTTGTAATTTGACTGTAGCTGCTTTCACCGGTTTGAAATGAGGACATGTACGAAGTCATAGATTTGGCCCCAAGCATTGGAACAATTTGGTGGGAGTATTTCAAATTGAGTGTTTTGTCCGGTAACATTTGCGAACTCATTAATTATAGCTATATGCTTGTTTTCTGCGGACACTATTAGCAAGGCAATCAAATGGCGTGTTAATACACTTGTGTATAGCAAACAATAGTTAACTGTTAAGACTACATGAACTGTCCGATTGATAATTGATAATTTCCTGAACTTAAATTTATTGAACAGAAAAATATGTATTCTTCTTGAAGTAAATCGATCAAAAATGGTAATGGGGGAGTTCACGACTTGGATAGCTTGCGGCTAATTGTGATTGATTGATTGATTTTGATTTCGACTTTGCTTTTTCACCATTGCAACTTGAATTGTCTAAATGGTAAAACCCTAAATGTCTTTATAGCGTTACCTTTAAAAGTCCATAACTGCAGAAGCAACCAACTGAATTTAATGATTTTGATATCATATTAAAGCGGATGACCTGTAGTATAATAAATCTGACGAAACAAGAGTTTTCACAGAAAAAAAGGTTTTTTTCTTCCAGAAATACGTGTTGAGTTCTTCATTCTTAAGGAGGATTTACTTTATAATATGGCATGAAGTTTATTCAGAAATTTGGAAGGATAAACAACATCTACGGAAATTTATTTATGATTGACAAGAGAAACAAACGTCTCCTTCTGAATAATTTGCATACCTCGGTTTTTGTGTCCGGAAAAAAAAGTTCTCAACTATTTTAACCCGGCGAGAGTGTGGTGAAAAAATGTAACAACCAGTATATGTGTCAGGGTATGACATACTCGTTTACAAAATTGGCTGTAAATTTTGATTCTTAAGAAAAAGCATTATATTTATTATTTTTGATTATAATAACACTATATTATAACGTATTGGAAATAAAACATTTGCGTCATTTTAACAATTTTTATATTTTACTTAACTGGAAACAAGTCACTATTAATTTTCAACAAAAATTTTCCACACTTTCAAAAAAACTACAAACGAACTAAAGAAAACAAGTTTTATAAAAAAACTTAAAGGTATGATAGAATATGGAATAAGCAACTATATAAAATAAAAAAAAATAACAAAAAATCTTAGGAAAATCTTAGGAACATCTTAGGAACTGGAGTTCAAATCAGTGCAGTTTTTGCAAAAAAAAGTTGCCTGCTCCATATAGATAGCCTTTCCACAGCTTGCACATGCGTATTTTGTATTCCGATCCTTTTTGTATGGGCAATCTCTACATCTAATATAACGACCAGGAACATTTTGAGTCGATGAAAGTGGTTCGTTGATCTGGGAAGAGATTCACTGACGTATATATATCGGAATATTTTTTTGATCTTTTCGAAACTTCAGGTGTTCGTAAACTAAAGCCAAGCCTAAGTGATGAAATCGGTTCGTTTGGTATCTTCGTCATGATTTTCACGAAAAATAATGTTTGCATTGACAGGAGCTGTATTCAACATCACGTAGTAAATGGTCATAGGCCAGCGCTTGCTATTACGCGACACATTGTAACTACCACACAGTACGTCGACAACATCTACTCCAGCTTTACTTGAATTGTAGAATGTTTTTCTGGTCTCCTGTAGAGCTATCAATTTTGTCGTAATGATGTAGGCTTGACATTACTATGACCACTTTACTCTTTTTATGGGCATAGGAGACCATAGAAACATGCTTTTGATGACCGAACATGGGACTTCCTGGAGCCTTTCCGGTCTTCAAAAATGCATTCGGAAAACATCTTTTGTTTTTTCTCACAGTTCGAGTCGACGTAAGCCTGTGCTCATTCAGCAAATGCATCATCAATTCGTAACTGGTGAACCAGTTATCAAAAGTTATATTGCGATTCGTGCGCGATATAGGCTGAACTAGTCTTTCTACCATATCATAAGCCTTGTTGCTTACAGAATATGGACCTGTAGGTTGTTTTCCTGCATACACCTCAAAATTTACTGTGTAGAAAGATTTTGCATCAACAAGAGCTTGCACTTTGATGCCGTACTAGGCAGGTTTGCTGGGAATGTAAACGCGAAATCCACATCGCCCTCTGATTGCGAAAAACATTTCATCTATTGCCATATATTCATGAGGGGTGTAAGCCTTCTGGCAGCAATCAACAAACTTTTTGATTGTTCTGATATGAGCCATGTTATCAAGCTTTTAACGTTCCTCTCTCGTTGATGTATTATCAAAGCGTACACAGTTTTGTAAAAAGTACAATCGCTGTAGAGACATTGTTGTTCTAAATATGTTCACTCCTGTCCCATCCCTTCTACACAAATCTTTGAGACTCAGGCGACTTGATTTACTGAGACCAGCAATATAAAGCAATCCGATGAAAGCATCAAACTCTGTAGATGTTGTTTCTTTCATATTGTATAATTTAGCAAGATCATCGCACTGTTGTCGTCTTTTTATTATTTCTTCGTTTGTGTGTTTCAATATGATAGCTTTTATTTTCTTCAGTCATAAAAATATTCCAATATTGTAACTCGGTATTTGCTTCTCTTGCTGCTCCTTTTACGCCTAGCTGTTCAACAATAATGTTTTCAGATCTCGTACGTATATTCGTTCGTAGAGGACGTTTATACCATTTTTGGCCATCCTTTAACTTGTAATGCGGAGCATGGACTTCAAACGTTGAACGGCGGCGTGTTCTCAAAACAGACAGCGGGATATTGTCTTCCGAGTCATCGGAATTAGCACTATTTTCATTCGTCTCAGCTTCGTCGTGATCGGAAATCTCTTGCTCAGTATCAGATTGAGTATTGTGTTCACTACAATGGTCAGATTCTTCTCCAGAGCTCGCTTCATCGGAAGTATTTTCTAGTATTTCTTCTAGCATGGACCGAAGTCGGTTTTCTTCACTGTCAATATCCATTTTCTATTAATATCTACAATGCAAGAAAGAAAATAAGTTAAAATTGCAGAAAAAGTAACGTTAATTTTTGCCACGAAATATATACACCAGCGATGTGGCAGGGTATCAAATACCCGAACGCAGTTTGCCATTGACCTAATCTATCAATTTTGACTGCTGACAACACGTTTTATTGTAATTTTATAGCACATATTTATTCCATTACTTTCCTGAAAAAATGGAAAAAAACATAAGTGCCCCTGCAAGCAAAGGCTACAGAAAGTATAAACACCAAAGCTTTAAAAATTTACTGATGTTCGTACGATTGCACACATCTTATGAAATTGTATATAACCACAGTAAATATCGGGTAATGTTCCAGGTAGTGTGAACAGGAAAATTAAAGATAGTAAAATTGCAAAGGCGAACTTTACAACTTCAGTATAATACTAAAATATTAAAATTATATTAAGTTCAATATATTTCAAACATGTTCAATGTTAATACTCGAGGATGTCGAAAATTCGACGTGCGTCACTTTAAATCTGCGGTACGCATGTCAGCTAGTTGATGCTAAGCAGTTAAATAATCAAAATAATTCATCAGATAAATAACCAGTTTAGTGCTAACCAGTTAAATATGTAGTTTATTAAAATTCTATCGACTCTCGAATGTTCACCCTCGAATCTCGACTTTCGAATATCGACTCTCGAATCACGACTCTCGAAACTCGACTTTCGAATTCGAAAATCGACTCTCGACTCAGATAACACCCGGCCCAAAATTACACAACCCCAAGGGTGGTAGTTTCCAACCCCAACACATAAGAAAAATTTTACCCCATCGCAAAGTTCCTCATTCACTCAATCTAAATCAATCAAAAAATCCCATGTAAATCCATCCGCGTTTACTACCGTAAAACTCTTTCTTTCGTCCTAAACGGCACTCTCAGGTGCTCAGACACAAAGTTTCGGAGTCATGAGTCTGTAAGTTGATAGAAAGATATTAAAAATAGAAAAAAATTCAAAAGCCTTCCACAACACGAAGCGGATTTGCGATATCCTTCAAAACGTCCCATTTTTGCAACATCGCATGGGAAAGGTCCTTGTGATATTAAGGCATAGTAATATTCTCATACCTAGATTCAAGTTTTTGGTGTTAGTGCTCCTAACATGTTTATTCTGCTTTACGTTGAAATGCTCTTTCCGCCTATATACAATGAGTTGAAACTTGAGCGATACCCCAAGAAGTGCTGAAGTTTAGATCTGTTTATTGAAGAAATTTTGTAGACCCTGTAAGATGAGTGAGAGGAGAGGGAAAGTTGGGTATTATAGGCTTTAAAGATAGTTCTAGAAATAGATTTGTTACTAGTTGCAAATATTTTTTCGCTTAATTCCATTTTTTAATTGACTTAATATTGTTAGTTTTAGCTGTTTTCTCTAATTTTTTTTTAATTCCATTTTATTTTTACTTTTGTTTTAATTAGTTTCTTCCTCGGCTTTGACCGGTATTAAAAGATAAGTAAAAACTTGATTGTGCTTGCAAAAAATACACAAATAATAACTTGCCGTATTTGCAAATTGTAATCACCTTCGACAAGTATTTAATTATTGGACATTATCTAATTTGTGTCTAGGTTTTATTTAATATACCCAGGTGAGTAATTTTTCAGCGCAATGTTCGCTTTTCATCTGCAGAGGGCTTTTCGCAACATATATGCATTTCTTATCCTGTAATTATCCTCGCAAGGACAGCTCATTTCAAAAATGACTTCTTAATCGCCTTTACTTTGCCAAACGTTTTCTCTTCTTGAGATGCAATTCTTCTATCCTTGACTTTCCGAGAGTGGAATTCATTGTAAGTCCTGTACTTGCCTGAATTCTTCCGTTTTTTCAAAGTAACTAATATGCGGTAAAGGGTATACCATTTCCGATGAATAATAATTTGTTTCCGAAATTGAAGTGGCACTCTTGTTTTTCAGTGAACAATGTTCACGTCGTTTTCAGTGGGTCTCGTTTTTCTCGTTATTATTGGCGTTCTTAGTGCTCACGTCGTTTTCAATATGCTACAGCAATACAAACAATAAAATTATGTTCAGTAAATATTTGAGTAACTTTTCAGTAGAACAATATATTCAAAATATCCTCTGAGAAAATGCTCACGTAAATGCTTGGTTTATTAACACTTTGACTCCTGGATGCTTTTGATTGATACGCTTAGTACTATAGATGGTAGTAGGGAAGACGGAAAAGCTTGTAAGCTCCTAATTTTATTCAAGACATGCTTATTGCACGCATGAAGTAAATTTCAAAAAATATTTGCTTATTCGGATCTACATACAAACTTGCTCTTTGAATTAGTGAATTGAGTAAGAAGTTCGTTCGAATCGCAGTTTAGTTGATAGATGTGTTATTTTTGCTATTTATTGCCCCCCCCCCCCCAATGCTCAATAAGATATAGGGTAGTGTAGAGATGGATTGAGTTTAATATTAATCCCGCCGGTGACATATTTTATTACAAGTTGCACGTCACAATTAGATTATTTAAAATTAACCTACTCGAAGCTGCCAGCGTTAAAATTCTGAATTAAATATGTCAATCTGCCTAGCAACATGAATGACGTATTTATTGTTGTTATTAAGTTATAAAATTAATTTTATTATTCTAGTTCTACAGCAACATTAATTTTGATGGATTCTCATAGGATAGTGAACAGAAGCAATTTGTTCGTCAGTCTGTACGTAAGTACCGAGGACAAAATTAATGGTCTGCAGAATTTTATTGAATATGTAATTTGAGAAAATCTGCTATCCTACAAAGTAAACAAGTAATCCTTCAATTTTAAGGGATTAACTGATGTTGGGTAGAGACTTCTACTACTGACAATTAAAGACAAAGTTGTATCTTACATCCAGATATTCTAGAGAAATCAGCTATTCGCATAGCGAGTCATGGTCCTATCTCCAAAAAGAGTTAATTTTTGGTTGCCCCAAGTGAATAAAAATTGCGACTGATTTTTTTTTGCTGTATATAAAGAGCTAAAAAAATCAGTTACTAGTGAATCGCTCTAATTTCCATCCTATGAAAAGTAAAAGGAAACGTATTATATGCATTTACAAGATGGTGGGGCAAAAGTAACTAGGTACATGCATGATTTATTTTTGTTGTAAATATGGAACAGAATATTAAAAAAAAAAGATTTTTATGGTATTTTCTTTACTTTATGGATCTGAGTCAAATGTGAACGAAATCTTTTAACAAGAAAAATTGCTCTTTTTATTGCATTTTCCATATCTTGTGGAGTGTTTCCGATGAAATAAGGCCAATTACTTCGCGAATGTTGTCTTTTAGCTGATGCAATGGTTGCGGGCTATTCACACACCCACTTTTTCCTTGAGATTGTCCACAAGAAAAAAAAAATTCCAGCAGTTATATAAGGTGATTGCGGTGAGCGTCTTATGTATATTCCCGTGTATTCGGAAATTATCCGATTTGGAAAATGTTGCCTCAATAATTCCAATGTCGCAAGCGCTGTATTAGCTTTAACTGGCAATTGTGAATGTAATAAATTTTAGAGCCTTGCTCTATAACGTTTTCCATTTATTGTTAGGCTTGTATTATTTAAAAAAAAATAAATCGTAAGTTTTTTCGGCAACTACACCGAAAAATCGGACGATTGGGTGCAATAGACTTCGATGAAGATTTTGCGGATTTTCTGTTTCGTGGAAATGCGGTGCGTCGGTAAACATAAAATTTTGCTAAAATTGTTCATCTTGTTGGTAGATTATAAGAGTGTTTGGAATATTCTAGTGCTTTCAGAAATAGTCATTTCACATGTTTTCTCATTTCTACTAATACTAAGGACCGCTTCTATTGCATCCACAACAAGTTGAAAGTGAATTTCTAAACAGATAACTTTCTAGCAAAAATTATCAGTTAATTGTTTTATCTCGCGTTTGCTTGAATAAGAACGTTCCAAAATTTCTTGCTTTTTCATCTTTTTATTGTTGCATAAGTGTATTATAAGTGCCCGTCAATTTTACAGAGCCATGTCTTTTAAAAATATGTCGAGTAATTTTAATTGCCGTAGATGTTTTAAGATCTGACAAGTTTCAAAATTAAACTGTCAAAGATTCTAAATATCAGTGGTTGACTGAGGAGTCACATAACACTTTTTTAATTACTTAGGAAATCAGAAACTCCACTACCCAAACGTCCGCCATATTAATAAGGACTTGATTTGAGGTTTAACATACATTCCGAAATATATCTCTTAGCTCATCAAGTCGCATTGGTATTAGTGTAAGTTACAGATTTGTGCACTTGAAGGCATGACCTATTTATATATATGAATAACTGCAATTAAATTCAAATCAAATGCAGCAATATACTGTGAGATTTGTTCGACTGAAAATCAATCAGGAGTATTTGTGGAAATAAATATATTTTATTCTAAATGTAAAACACGTCTGTCATCAGCAGAAGAGGGAATGTAGCCATATCCAGGCATGGTAGTATATACGTATGAATTATAGATACTTCTGGCCTATTAGTTTGATTACATCTCGATATTGAATGCAGTTTCATTTTACTTCGGCAAACGAAAATGTTTAACATGACATTTTTAAGGGAGTTAATAATAATAATAAATATATTAACGGCCAATGTACAAAGATTACAATAAAAACTAACTAAAATACATTAAGGTAACGAAATAAGTAATAAACAAATAAATAAAATAATGTAAAACAAGTTGTAAAACAAATATACGAATATATATAAAAACAAACCGAAACATACCACCATAAAAGAAAAAAATAAATAAAAGCGAAACAAAATAAATTTACATTAAAGTTAATGGAAATAAAAAAAACAGAATAAAAAATTAAACCTAACCTTATAAGAAATAAATAATAAAATAAATAAGTAAAACAAGAAAACTAACTAACTATAAAAAGTAAAAATTACGTGCCATTTACGCTCCTAAAAACTTAAATCTTTTTACAATGAAGAAAAATGTTTGATAGAGCTCGTTCGCTGCATATTGGCAGGAAGAAAGCTCAACTTTCGTATTGCCTGAACAAAGTAAGAGCGCTCGCGGTATTGAGAGGAACACCGAGGGGCTAGAAGCTGACAAACCCTTCCCGACTGCAAAAAGTGCAATCTCGCATACAAATACTCCGGAAGCTTGCTATATATCAGTTTGTGCAGAAGAATGAGTTCACGGCGGCCTAAATATGTTTTTAGAGGAGTGGCCAGCAGTGACAATACATACTGAAACACATGAGCATTCCGAGAAAGTCTATAAATATAGCGTATTACATCATTGAAAGCAATAACTAACTTTCTCTGGCACCAAGCATCAAGTTTGCTAAAGATAGTACTACAATAAGCACAAATTTAAATAATTAGCAATTTAGCCAACTTCAAGCGAATTTCCACAGAAACGCAAGCAGACGTTATCCAAACTTGCCGTAAAGTACTATAGATTTTCCATATTAAAGTTAACTTTAAAAATGTGCTTTTATTGCTCATCCGAAAAGCTAAGTTTAACCAGAGATTTTCAGTCATTGTTGATGTGTTGCCCTTTTTTTTGTACGTAAATATTTCTTTACGATGCGCTTGGGAAATGGGAATATTAACAAATAAGCACAGCTTACTATAAAAATTACAAATGTTAGAGTAAAAATATTGTGAATGCAAACACGAATTAAAAGAACTTTATTTTAATTCTCGTCACAACTTCTTCAAACAGACTGCCTCTACCTTGTTTTTCTTTCATCTAACTTTCTACTCTAGTCTACCTTATATTTTTTGCCACACATAATTTCCTGGAAGGGTCTTAATTACAATTAGATCCCTTTTCCTGAGCTCATCAAGGTACAGACGGATACGTTACATCGCTATTGTTCTTTGTCGCCAGAAGGGCCATAAATGTTTATATGCACTTAAAGCTAAAATATTCTGCAGAGGTATACTCCTTTTCTTTTTTGTTTTACCGCTTACACAAATAACTTTTAGGGTATAACGGACATGCCTCTATCTTGGAGAAAATCGACTTTGGCCCTAAAAACTTTTCAAACCGATTTTGTAACGCAAATTCTATTCAAGTGGGTGGCGCAAAAGTAATGACCCTATTTAGTTCAGCTCCAATTTCTTTTATAAATTAGAAAAGTAGAATTAGTTTTTTATATAAGTATGTATATTTGTGCCATGAAATTTCATCGCATTAGGATTTGAAGATGATGTCTCTTAAATTTTGTCTGGAGGTCAAAAGAGTTGATGCACATTTCAGCCATATTTATGATATTTTCCATAGCTTGGGTTCCTGCGATATGTTCCTTATTTCGATCACTGTTTCAGCACAGACGTCACACAACATAACTAAGTAACTTTTAGTGGGTGTAAAGGTATTTCTTGAAAAATGCGCGGATTTTCAGTGGCCCAGAAGCGAGTATTCTGCTTATTGACATGCCCCGAGAGATGAAAATGTGCTTCGTCACTCATAACCAAATTTGAAAAAAACTCATCCTCTTCAAGGTTGAGGTTTATGACGTGCTGGCTGTACTCTAGACGAGCTCGGTGGAGGCAGCAGCTGATGAGTCATCTGATTTTTATACGGAAACTACTTCTTTGACCAAAATACGCTGCACAGTCCGCCTGGTAGTGCCCAATTGCGTGCCACGTCGCCTCGTTGATGTTTCTGGACACTCTTCGACATCCTCGCGCACAACATCGATATTTTCGGCTGAACGGCCTGTTCTTGGTCTGCCAGACTTAGGTCTATCTAATGTTGCACTAGTTGCTTTGAGGCGTGTGGCAAAGTGTCATATTTTGCGACAAACCGGTGCTGGCCGACGGGGAAATCGTCGATGAAATTCACGTTGTGTTTTTATCACCGATGAATTATTCCGTAAAAACATTGACACGATTATTCCACGTTCTTTCCGTTATACTAGGTCGATGTTTATTTTGAGTAATTTTACATTTGTTTACTACACAATTCTCAATATCAGAATGACAGGAGATGTCATATAAAAAAAATATAAGTAATTTCTCTAGTGCCAGTACTTTCTCGCCACCCAGTATAATCTTGGTTGCCGAAAATCCAGAGTGTGGTGTTCGAACCAAATCGGTTTGAAAATATTTTGATTTTACCGATTACTTTAAAAGGAAAACATCCTGAAAACAAAGCATCAAATTTTTAGGAAAATTAAATCTAATTTGATTACTCGTAATCAAAAACAGCTACACAACCTAACAAAGCCATGTATTTGTCATCTACATAACACATTGCACAAATACAATACAACAATATAGCCTCATTGAGCAGATCAAATTAAAATTCTTATCATATGATTGCAGCAATTAGGTACGTGCTACAAACAATTGCTGAAAAAGAACATATGCATACCATGTTAAAATTGAGTTCTAAAAACAAAACAAATTCAATCTAATTACAAATTTTCCCAAAAATAGGTACAGCATCTAACCAAAGCATGTGTTGTCATGTAGCATACAATGCATGGCACAAATACAATCAGATCAAGTAGATCAATTTGCAACTCTATCGTCATTATAAGTACTATCGAACGGGAACTTCTTCTCTACGTGATAGAGATAACATTTTTTTGCAAATATACAGAATTAAATTTAACACAGCAGCATGGGTTGCTTTAAATTTCTTGTTGCTATGCATTTTTGTTCGTTGCTATGCATATTTTATCTCTAGTACCGTAAAATTACAGAATCACGGCCAATTCTTGTGATCATGCGCCTCTGCTACTCCATCATTGGTGTCGTGTGCAAGCAAGGGCTATATAAACAGCAGTTTGACTTGATTCGCTCTCTTTTGTGATTTAGCAGTGCAGTGATTAACTTGGCGATTTTATTCCTTTGTGTTCTTTCCTAGTGATTTTTCCTAGTGTGTATTTTAATACTAAATTAAATACTTGGTTTGATTGACAGCTAAAATAAAATAATCTTATTCTGGGTAACGACTGGATTAAGGAGTTTGTTTTAGATAGCGATTAAATTAAAGGTTTTTTTATTATGGGTAGCGACTACAGTAACAAATATTACTAACAATACACTTTATTTCTGGTCTCGACGGAAATAAAGAATCTTTCTTTGGGTCTCGACTGAAGTTAAGATATATACTAACATTCACTTTAAGTCGGGTCTCGACTGACTTAAAGGATATTATCTCGGGTCTGGACTGAGATAATATATTACTAACAAATAACTTTATTGCGGGTCTCGACTGTAATAAGAAATTTACTAACTCAAACTACTTTATTGCGGTTCTCGACTGTAATAAGACAATTATTAACAAAACCACTTTATTATGGGTCTCGACTGTAATAAGACAATTACTAACACAAACACTTTATTGCGGGTCTCGACTGTAATAAAGAGTCTTATTGCGGGTCTCGACTGTAATAAGACGATTCCTAATAAATCCACTTTGTGGCGGGTATCGACTGCAATAAAGAATATCCTTATCCCAAAACTCAGTCAAATAAAAAGTCAAGAAAATCAGCTGCTATATATCGATCAGGTGAGTACAAGTCAATTGCTACAGTTGTACAAAACAAATTTATACATTAACCATTTATTAAACATTGGTTTCAGCTTTTTATATTATAAAATATATATATATATATATATATATATATATATATATATATATCTTGTAGCTCTCAAGTTATAGCATTTATTGAAATTGAAACATTTAGTGCAGTGAATAAACAATTAAAAACCACTAGGTTTATACCAGTGGCATAAATTTCACCACACCTTTCATTTATTGCATGTACGCTCTAACTACGGGCAGTACAGTGGCATGTCTGAATATAACTCGGTTCCTACGCACCATGCCCACGGCTGCATTGGAGGTAATGCTTAATCTATTGCTGATGGACTTCTATTGTGTGAGTGTGTTGGTGGCGGCAAGGGAGTCTGTGACGCACAATGTTGCGCATAAGAACGGTGTCGAATGGAAAGGACGCATGAGACATCATACGAAAAACAGCGTTTCTTATCTCTGATAAAAAAAAAGGTGCAGTTTATTAATGTCGTATTCATAAAATTTGTTTCACACTTTCTAGGACCTTGGGTAGCTATAAGATTACGGGCTGGAATCTCTAGCCTCTACTGACTCAAAGAGTGGCTCCAATTCTAATGGTCCCCGCTAGAAGGATATCTATGCATAGACAGCACCAACAGGCCACCACCATGGCTTCATGGCATTGGCTTACGAGGCCTGATAGATAGACTAATATCTCTAATCTGGTGGCCCATATCGCGGGAAGAGAGAGTTATTTTCGAGTCTAGTATGATATAGGCGGACCTCCTCATTATCACAGGAGATATCGCTTTGTTCGTTCTACGACCTGGGATAAGAAGGAATGTTCACCTATGTAATGTATGCTCAGATATTCGACCCTGCGCTCGAAAAACCGGGTACCGGAACCCAAGGAACGGTAAGAGTTTCTAGATAGGTCTGGCTTCCAACAGTAAGAACACCAAGCATGCACTGGCTAACTGGTACTCAATATAACAGTGCTGGGTGTCGCTTAAAAAATAATCCGTGCTAAAGAGTACCGTGGGTTTAAGCCATATTTGCCACGTAAAACCCTCAAGGACTTCTGTCGGAGTGTAACGGCGAAAAAAAGAGAGTCTGTGTAGCGCATCGTTTCCCTGAAGTATGGTATGCAGTGGAACAGATACATACACATGACATAATGCTTAAAAACCCTTTCTAATTTATGATGAATCCGTGCGCATTATAATGATATCTATATGTATACCAATAGCTTATACCACCTAGTACTTTGGTCGGTAAACTATAAAATCGCAGGATGTAATCTCTAGCCTCGGTAATGTAGGTAAAATAATGAGTGTAATTTAAGCTAATCCAACCATGCACCAAGTTTTCTGTCTGTGTAATGCATAAAAATAATAATAGTATATCAAAATCGTTTGGACAGTCACTCATAAAACAAACATTTTTTTTTGCAATCAGCATGTCCGTCACGATAAAACGAAAACACGTTGAGGATAGATAGCTGAAATGTTATACATATATAATATAACTATATTATTTTAAAGAAAATCTTATACTTAAGTTCGAAAATCAGACAAATGCCGTAGGTAGCTCCTTCATTGGGTTTTCATACAAAAATTTATAAATGCTACACATAGTACAAATAGTAAATATGATCTCGAAAATGGCTTAAATCGGGCAAGTGCTTCGTAGTGTTGCCATATAAAAATTTCGTTATTCATTTTATATTATAACATTGATTCTAAGTTCTTGAAACTTTTACTCCCAATATTGCTACCTTTCATAATGCACATTATTAATACCTGCATTACAACCTATACCTTTCCTTCAGTTTGGAAAGTAGCCAAAGTGCTTCCCGTTCCTAAAAATCGAGGCCCGTCTAATGTTCAGGATTACAGGCCGATTAGTTTTCTGCCGATATTATCGAAGGTTTTAGAAAGGCTGCTAGCTGATCAGATGAAACTTTATTTATCAAAAGCTAATCCCCTTTCCCAATCCCAGTCGGGGTTTTGTTCTAGACACAGTACTACATCTGTACTTTTCCATTTATGTAATGAAATTCGTATTAGTGTTGAGAAACATGAAGCCACAGTGCTTTTGCTTTTGGATTTCTCTAAGGCGTTTGACTCCGTAAATTGCTGTAAATTACTTTGGTTTTTCTTTACCTGCCTAACGTTTTATGGAAAGCTATTTAGCTGATCGTTCTCAAAGTTATATCAAAAAATCGTGCATCCCATTTAGTAAGGCTTCTTTCAGGTGTCCCCCAGGGATCTATTCTGTATGTAAGGTACATTAATGATATTGAGCTAAGTGTAACTAGAGCTTCAATTCAGCTTTATGCCGATAATGTTCAATTATTTCTGTCATCTCAGTTAAATAGGCTCCAAGATTGTGTTGCCATACTTAATGACGATATTTCTTGTTTGGCCGCTTAGGCCAAAAATAATCAGTTGTTCTCAATCCTTGCAAGTCTAAATCAATTGTAATTTATAAGAATTCCAACATCCTGTATGCATCTGGTCCTACTCAATGGGTCCCCTATTCCCTTTCAAGATACAGTTAATAATCTTGGTATTATTTTCAATAAGGAACTAAAGTGGAGTTTGCATGTTATTGGACTTACAGCTAAGATATACGGTGGCTTACGTTCACTCTGGCAGCAGGCAAGATATACACTACCTGCCTTGCGTAAAAAGCTCATTATTAATCTAATAATCCCTCTGATTACTTATGCAGATGTGGTCTATTGTCCACTCGACTATAGAAGTAGATTAAAACTGAATGTTGTTTATAATTCTTGCGCTCGTTATGTTTATGGTATTATAAATAGATATCCCATAGTGTCCGTGACGCCTTTGGCAAAAAGTATTTTGAATTGCACCTTGGAAAATTATCTTAAATATCGCGTATGCCTGTACATTTTTAAATTTCCTCAATCTCCGCGCTCGAATCTACTTGTAGTTTCACGCCATTTAACTGGTTTTAGTTCTAAGTGCTTCTTCATCTATGGCATCCAACTTTGGAATTCTTTGCCGATTTCAATTAATCGTCATTGTGCTTTCTGCAGTTTCAAACAATCAGTATTTGAGTATTTTTCGAATTTATAACTCATTGTAATTTTGCAATTTTTTCAATTTAATATATTCATCTTCACTTTTCTTATTTCATATATGTACTATATATATTTTTCTTTTCTATATTTTTTAATTTCCTTGGATTCTAGGTTCAATGTGATTTAAATTTTAACTTTTAGTTTTAAAGGTTTTATATTTTTTCTCTTCTTAAAAATTAATTTTTTACGTTTTTTTTTGTATTAAAAGTTCTTCGAAATAAAAAAATCCATGATACTGGTTATATCCACTTTTACCGTCTGACGAATTCTTTCCGAAATGAAGGCGGTGGCTATATACAGGAGCAATCATTTAAGATATCGTAAAAATTGATCCTAGATAAATGATAACCTCTTTCCAGTTTTTTTTTTAACATGTGCTTTGTGATATTTCCTGATTTAGCGGTTATCAAGTAAAAAAGCTAGAATTGGTCTAAGACCAGTTCTTATGAGACCCTAGATGAATGCCCGTATGAAATTTCGTATGTTCACTCATCTACGCAAATTTGATTTTTGAAGTGGTTTTTGAATATATCTCTAGAACGGTTCGTCGAACAGTAAAAATAATTATAACCAATTTTATAGGGTTTGATATCCTGAGGAACTTTTCAGTACATTAAAACCGTATAGGACGGATCTTTTTCATGGCCACACCACAAAGGGGTTGCCCGATTTAGTCCATTTTTGAAATTATATTTACTATTTTTATGGAAACACTCTGTACAAAATTTCAACGCTCTACGTTGACATGTTCTCAGGCAGTGTCCAAATATGTAGTAAAAATGAAATTTTATATGGCAACCCTACAAAGCAGTTACCCGCTTTGTCTCATTTTCGAACTTAATTTTTTTTTTAAGCCCATATGCAAAATTCAGCCCTGTATGTACACGCGTTCTCGAGTTATCGTGAGGACGGTGTCCAATCCATTTTGCTCTACCATCATTACTTCGAGGTGTTACAAACGGAATGGCAAACTTAGTATATACCCTTTAGATTTCATCATTTCATCAAATTTAATTTCAGAAAACTAACGTATTAATTTTTCTTGCTTTTCCGTCTTTGTTCCTTTTTATAATTTAATGGCTTTTCTTCTTATTATAATAATTAATTTTATTTTAATATTTTTTTTTTTTTTATTTATTTATTTTTCTTTTGTAAGTAATATTGGCAAACTTTAAAATGATATTTTCTCTTGCATTTCTGTTGAACAAAGGATCGATTCACACTTACCGGCACACACTAAATAATTCAAGCTTCCGACCTAACACAATTTCAATTATATAAGATCTATTAAAATCACTAAGTTTTACTGAACTCCCGAAACTTTGAAATAATTACTTTCAGAAACGTCAAAATCTTATTAGTTCAGTGAAGTCCAACTGTCATTGAATTGCTTAAACACGTAGACTGTATTCACACGATACCCCTCTTCCATATTAATTATTTATTCAATGCCTTAACTGAAAGTTTCCTTTTCGTTTTCTGTTGTTATATGTGCACGAAAAATGCTGGTGCTGTTCGATGGCTGTCTGTGCGGATCCATGCTATTACCGGCACAGCACGAACTGGGACAGCCTTTTTCTATGAAAATAAGTTAGCTAATTCACACCAACCGGCACCGACAGATACCGGCACAAAACTGACACTTTTTTGCGAGTCACTACCGGTGGCTTGCATTGAATAAATAACTCATAAGAAAACGACATATCGGAAGATAACCTAAGCCACTCGGCGAAATGTATTAGTGTGGTGTGTTTGTATTCATTTCGTCATGGCAGTAGTGACATTTTGAAGAGGGCCATTTTTTATAATTCAACATAAAATAAACAAATTTTTAGCGACCCCTTATTTTCAGATAATATTTCTTAGCGTTGCCTTTGATAATTTAATGCACTTGTCACAATTCAATTGTAAACAAACAAACCGGCATTGGAAAATGTTAAATTTTTTGCTAGGGCTGTTTACTTTTATAAATATTTCACTTTTATTTTACTTAAAACAAAATAATTTATAAGTAAAACTATTAAACATGCTTGAAAAATCCTTTCCCACGGCACAAACTCCGGTTGTTTCCGCAGCACAGCACAGCGCACTTCAACACCGTAATTCAAGACTCCGCGGAGTCTCGGTTATATAAAATGCCGTTCACAAAATAATATTGCACTATTGTACACCCAGTACTGTTAAGTAAAAATCACTTTTAATTAGTTATTTACCAGAAAATCGGTAAATCAAACCCGAACTTTCTTTCAAAAAATTTGAAATGTCAGAATTCAAGCAGAATTGTCAAAATAATGCACAGCCCTCTTGTCCTTTCTTCCCCTGCTCAAAGGGTTTGACTGTCATTGAATTGCCTAAGCACGTTTGTGATACTCCGCTTCCTTATTAATTATTTATTCAATGGTGAATAGTAACCAGACCAGCATTTGTCGGTTGCTGGTCTAGTTGGGAAGTTAACATGGGATCACTTTTCTATAGTTTTCTCTTATTAGTTTAACGACATTTATTCCACTGAACTTAAATTAATACATTCTGTTTGCTCAAAACTCGAGTTTAATTAATATTTTGTTATTATAGAAGATGAGCTAATTGTAACAATTTCCAATGTAAATATTTAGAATTTGTTGGAACTTGTGATATGAATATTAAAGCGCAATTTATACTTGAAATTAAGACAATTGTCACACTCCTCCAAACAAAACTAGTTTCACGTGAAATAGAAAATGAACCAGTCCATGTTAGACATGTCATTGACTCTAATGTACAAACATTGTCGCACACAACTCTTTTAAAAAAAAAAGCAATGATTCAAGAAAATCTAATTGAGTTAGTTTGGGAGAATGCTGTACTTGGTATGGTTAATAAAAAGTATAGTGATAGCAACGTTAAAGAATAAACAATTTTTTATTTGTCCACCAAATATGAAAATGCTAACCTACTTCCTAAGAACTCCAAAGTTCTTATAATCAAACAGAGATTTTTATTCTTTTTATCCTAATTTCTTATACCTACTGATTTATTTTACAACAAAAATGACCTTGGAGGAAACTCGCGATACCTGCGTTAACTGGAAATTTCCTTTATCTTTTATATCGTTATATGTGCACAAAAAATGCCTGTGCATCGATCTTAAAATGTAAGTCATCAAACAAATAACCGTGCTGTTGCTCAGCGGGAAGTATGTCAAGCGCCTGTAAAGGGAAGTGCTTATACACCATAGCCAGAAAATATCTTGTCCGAAGCGTTCTCTTACCATAGCCAAAGGAATCTTTGCGGAAATAAATCTCTTCTCTGAGTTTAGGATCATTAAACGAAAAATCGACCAAGGACCTGAACCGGCTATCTCAGATTTTGACAAAATTTCGCAAAAAGGTTGTCTTTTATTAGAAAAACGTTTGTGTGAATTATTTTCTATCATGACACATTTTTGGTGGAGATAATGGTATTTGCATTTTTAAGAAAACGGCAAATTTTTCTTGGTGGAGGGAACTTCAAAAATTCATATCTCAAGTTATACTCATCACAGCTCCATGAAATAAGTTTTATTGTTTTAAGCAAGTGTTACGGTATTTACGAAAAATAAAACCAACTTCGTTGTTATAATTTCTTATTTATGGATAAAAAGTATATCCTTTATCCTTGAATATCTGAGAAAGCGATTCTTCAACTTTTGTTTATATTTTTATAGAAATTGAAGTAACTGTAAGAAGCAGAAACTGGAATTCCTTACAGTTTAGATGGAGTTAATTTTTAAAGATTCGTACTTCAAGAGTTTTTAGTATAAATGTGTTTTGAAAGATTTTTGCTGAGTGTGCGTTTTATAAAATTTAAAGATTTGTTAGGAAGGGAAGCTGGAATACAAGTATAAAATAAAATAAGGAATAAAATATTATTTGTTTTTTTTTTCAGAATAACGATGATATCCTCTAGAGCTCTTCGAAATGTGGGTTTTGTTTATACGCTAGATGAAATCACTAGTTTTATCCGTGATAAGTTCGCTAGAGTTTGTGAAAAAAATTATCTGTGATTTCTTTTTATTTTAGTAAAAACAGAGTTTATTTGAAATGTGGAAATAAAAGTAACTGTTATTTTTAACAAGTAAAAAAGCTAGAATTGATCTAAGACCAATTCTTATAATACCCTAGATGAATGCCCGTATGAAATTTCGTAAGGGCATCCATTTGAACAATTTTTATTTTTGCAGTGGTGTTTTGCATATATTTCTAGAACGGTTCGTCGGATAGAAAAAATGATTATAACCAATTTTATAGGGTTTCGTATTCTGAAAGAGTTTTTAGTACAATTAAAATGTCCTTGACTGATCGTTTTCACAGTATACGTAAAAAACCTAAATTTTTATATGGCAACACCAAGAAGGAGTTGCCCGATTTAGTCCATTTTTGAAATTTTATTTGCTAGTACGCGTTCTCAGGCAGTGTCCAAATATATAGTGGAAAACGAAAGTTTTGTACGGCAACCCCACGAAGAAGTTGCCCGATTTGTCTCATTTTCGAACTTAATTTTACTTCTTTTTTCAAAGTCCGTGTACAAAATTTCAGCTCAGCTAAGTATACGCGTTCTCGAGTTATCTTGCACACAGACAGACAGACGGACGGACAGACGGACAGACGGACGGACATGCAAACAACAAAATAACTGTTAATATTATGCGTGGGTGTCCAATCCATTTTGCTCGACCATCATTATTTCGAGGTGTTACAAACATAATGGCAAACTTAGTATATCATATAGATTTCATCTAGGGTATAAAAATGAAGGATCGGTTCAAAAGTTTGATATATTCCAATCTATTTTCAAAGCCTTGTCATTCTATTGACCGAAGAAATTTGAGGGGCGTTCTTTCGTGGATGAAGTATTCTATCGTTGCAATTGGAGTCAAAAATCTGCCCGCAGTGTATGTTGCACGTACACGGACTCTAGTTCGTCCACTTCTGACGACTTCGAGGAAGCACTGTCTTTCGACAGGGAGTCTGCACTTAATTTCTAACAAGAATTTATCAGCCTCTTGAGAGAACCAAAAATTGATTCAAAGTGGATATTTTATACAGCATATATTTAAAATGATTAAAAAAGATCATTTAATATAAAACTTCATAAATTTTTTGGTATGCTGTGGCAACAGGAGCCTGAAGGACAAATATGCCGAAACAACAGATAAAATACAAAATGTATGATGATATATTAGCAGAATTATGCCTGCAAAAAAATATGTTCAAAAAAGACTTGTACTTGGCAATCTTAAGAAAATATATTCTAGTTTTAAGGATACACATGCGGATTTAAAAATAGGGTTTGTTGAAATTCGCATCTCTTCGTCCTAAAAACTGCGTACTAGCCAAATATTCAGGTACACATTCTCTTAGATAGAAGGAATGAAAAAATTGCATTTCTTTTTCGGAAATGAATTTAGCATACTTGATTATAAAAGGTGTCTGTGTCAATAGTAATGTGTAATTGAATTGTTCCACACATATTCCTCTAAGAATAGTATTTCAACAGATTTTTGACGAAAATTTTGCTGAAAAGTATCTTATTAGTAATGGACATCATCGAATCGTTCAACTTTAGAAACAAGGATCGATACAGAACGTTCTATTGATACATTCTTCAGAAGACTTTCCGTACTAAGGACTCACTCCTTCATTTCAGAATGACAAAGTGAAAATCTTAAGGAGGCTAGAAGTACGCTTAAACGAGAAAAGTTTTTGGTGATTCGCGATTTATCTGAAAATGCGTACGTCAAGATTCCGTGCAGAGTTTGCATTGGAACAACTCCCAAGCTATCGTTCATTCTTTCGGAATATACTATAAAAGCAGTAGTGCTCATGTAGGACACATTTAATTTTAGTTGAGAGTTTTGCTTGAATTGAGTGGAAAGAACTCTTTTACAAACGAAAAATCTTTTAAAGAAAAGAAATTTCTATGCAAGGCAAGAACCAAATCGTACTGATGAGTATACGTACTTGCTAATACGAAACGCCTGCTTTTCAATAGAAAAAAAAAATTTTGAAAGACTTTTCCTTTGTACATTCGTTTGACTAAATTCGCTATGAATTTATTTCATAGCTAAATTCTATGAAATGCTTGTCCCGCATAGAGCTAATCTAGCTAGGCATTCAAGTAAATACTTATTATTTCGCATCGTATATAATTCACAATTAAAAATTATTTTAAGTGCATATATCAGGTCAGCTTGGCTATTACTTTAGCGTACACGCCAGGAAGGAGCTAAGAAGGACTGATGAGTATATGGCTCCTGCTAATACAAAACGCCTGCTTTTGTATGGAAATTTTTTTTAAAGATTTTTCGTTTGTAAAAGAGTTTTTTCTACTTAATTATAACTGCCGATTGTTAATAGATAATACTGTTTTATAATATACTCTCCAGGGTTATTTGATAAGGTTCCTACAAAGCAAGTACGGATGGGTGAAAAAGATAATTTGATTTTCTGATGGGTCGGCGGCGTCATATAAAAATAGGAAGGACTTCCTGAATATAACCATACATCAATCAGACTTTAGATGTGAGACCAATTGATTTCTTTGCCACTTTGCATGGAAAAATTGTATGTGATGGCCTCACGTGGAACCCTTAAACCTTTAGCTGCAATAGCGAGCTTGCAGTGCCCCTACAATGAACAAATTATGACTCCATGCCAACTTTACGATTGGGCTATTCAAAATATGAGCAACATGAATTTCGTTTTTGTGTCAACTGAAGAATATGCCCAACAATAAGCTGTATTAGAGCAAAGATTTTCGATATCTCAAAGACACCAAAGCACTCAGTAATACCAATCGGGGCTGCAGTGACTTATTTTAAACATTTTTAATTTGCGGATAAAGGGACACATTATAATAATTTTTAAAAAGGGTAAGAATAAAGTTCATCGAGGACACTAAAGGATTTATTGCATATAAAAAAAGTAACACGTGGTTGTTTCTAGCAATGAAGTAATTGGAACAAAATTAGCAGACAGGAAATAGTTACATTTAAGAAGCAAAATATCTTAATCTAATAAATTAACAGCTTCAGGAACATGGCCCTTAAAAATATACGCATAAATGCCGCATGTTAGAACAAATGGCAAAATTAGCAATAATTATGGGTTCAAGTTTACATTTTTTACAAAAACTAAATGACCAGTTAGGGATTTAAAATTGTAATGTAAAAAGGAAAAAATGTATAGACACACTTCGAGGAGCTCTAGAATAAAGGATGTTATCGTTATATAAATATTCCATTCCTTATTTCGTTTTATACTTGTATTCCAGCTTCCGTTCCTAACAAATCTTTAAATTTTATAAAGCGCACATCCAGCAAAAATCTTTCAAAACACATTTATACTAAAAACTCTTGATGTACGAATATTTAAAAATTAATTCCATCTAAGCTGTAAGGAATTCCAGTTTCTGCTTCTTATAGTTACTTCAATTTCTATAAAAATATAAACAAAGTTTGAAGAATCGCTTTCTCATATATTCAAGGATAAAAGATATATTTTTTATTTATAAATAAGAGATTGTAACAACGAACCTGGTTTTATTTTTCGCAAATACCGTAAGGCTTTCTTAAAACAATAAAACTTATTTCATGGAGCTGTGATGAGTATAACTTGAGATATGAATTTTTGAAGTTCCCTCCACCAAGTAAAATTTGCCATTTTCTTAAAAATGAAAATACAGTTACCTCAATAAAATGGAGCGCATTCAGAATCAAACTGAAATTATTCATGAATCCCTTATCCTGATTCCCTTTGTATTCCCCAAAGGCGCTCCAAGACTGCTACGGCTACACTACAAGCTCTCCAAGAATACTACCCTACAACCACTCTAAGAGTACTTCCCAAGAATCTGCAACTGAGTGCTTCCCTCTGCGGACATGCTCACGTTAAAAAGATATGAACAATCCCCCATAGAGGTAGAAATGTCTGGAATGCTTATATACAGAATGCTTTATTATGTCACGGTTGTAAGAAATTCTGTGATTAAAATCCACGGTTCGAGATCTGGGGTACATGCATTATTATAGTTGTAGTTGGTCCAATGCTACTGCCCACCTTCATCTGTTATAATTCTACTGATTTTCATGGCATTTCCTTAATTCGACCGTCTTTAAAAAACATCTCACATACCCGTCAGAAGAAAATTGTCATTGTGAGATCTACTTCATCTCGATTTTATTAATCGGAGCTTAGAAAGAATTATCACTGGCAATCGAAACTGAAATTTCTATACCTCGCATTCGCATTTGTGCTTCGGTGCCCGTACTAATGCTCCGTTTAACTTATTTTTTTTTTTCACCACATAAAAGAACAAGATAACAACGTCTTAATAAATAAAAATTACTTCAACAACAAAACCTGACATAACTAAAACACCCTCTAATGAGTGCCTGAATTTTATGTTCTAAAGCTTTCTTGTCAGTTGGGTATTAGGAATAAGGATGCAACTGTTTCTACTGAAACACATTAATAACCAGAACCATTTACTGCCAATAAGTGTTATCCACTCTTCAATAATAAGTTCGCCCCCATCTATAATATTACGTTGTTATACTTCCGTAAAAATATAAATTGCACATTTGGACAAGCTGTTTCTGCCATGATTACGACATCATTACTTTTCAAGTCCAAGGAACTTTACACATTTTATAGCGATATAAAATCGCAATGAAGTCACAACAGCTTGATGAAGGGAAGAGCTGTATTTTTCAATATTAAATACGAACATAATATTTTAACACTCATAAACTTAATACAAAATGAATTTAGCAATCAGTAAATCAATATCTGAAATTATAAATATATCTTAATATAAAATTCTGATTAGCTTTCACTACAGAATAATACTCTAGACACACAGGACGATCTAATGAATCATTATCACTTATTATTCATTAAGAAAATCAGATCATAATGATGTAAGTACACTAATGAAGCGTTTTTTTCCTTCATTACAGTGCTAATGACGGAAAATGTGCTAGAACTGAATGTAATTTGGTATAAAATATAAATTTAGAGATCCTCTGTACATCTGCCCATTTGAAAAATAAGAAGAAGAAATGTAAAGCACAAACTATATTATCAAAATACTTTTAAATAAAACGTTTTTCATTTTTCGTTAAATTGAAAAATAAAACGTTTTTCATTTTTCGTTAAATTGAAAAATAAAATAAACAAAAACTAAATTTTGTAGTGGCTATTCGATTCATTTCGCTTCTTCACAGTCATAAGTATGTCAAAACCAGTTGGACAGTACAACTGAATGATAGAAATGGCTATGTATCTGCAGTTGCCTAATGAATCATTATGGTCTAATGATTCATTAGTTTATTATACATTAGGAGCGCTGTGTGTCTAGCGCATAAGAGCCTTCGGAGATTCCCAGTATTGATGATGCTCACCATAGATTCCATTTCGAATTGTTTTTCCGTAATCTTTTATGTGAAAAATATGTGAAGTGAGAGTTCAAATCATTAATTAATCTAAAATAAAATTGGGTTGCAAAATCTTTTATTTAGAGAAAAATAAAAGAAACAAAAACACATACGGTGAATATACTTTGTGATTTTATCTTTGAAAACTTCTGTACTCTCTAAAGACTACTAATCAGTATTAATTAAAAACTAAGAATTAACAATTGGGCTAAGAAAAACTTTTGCATACTCTGTATAAACTAGATGAGTGCCCGTAAGCAAATAATATAGTAATCCATCTGTTTTGAAGACATGAAAGTTAGATTGTTTAAGTGTTTCTAGATATTACTTTTTATAGAACTAACAGTAAAAATGGTTATAATCACAAATAAGTAAATATACAGATAACGAATCGAATAGGAAAATTGAAAACCAGAAATCAGATACATGTTGATAGTCAATTAAAAAAAATTACAACGTTTCGCTCGAATATAAAATCGACGATGCCTCTGTTATGGCCCAATATAAGGAAGATTCTTCTTCCAGCAGCCAAGGGCGCATTCTAGCGAAATACAGCAATTGCTAAACAATAACCTCGCATGGTATTGTTCTGCAACTGTCGGTTATTTTGCTGATTAGCCCAACAGCTGGCTGCGATGAGCGCTTAGTGGAGCAATCGACGATTACAATAATAATTAACTTCGCATGGTAATTATTATGTAAGGCGATTGTTTACTACTAAGCGACTCAGGTGCTGCAACCGGAAGAACAAACGACAAGGTTGTTGCCGTTTGTTTACATCCGCGTTGTGAGCAAAGAAAGTTTACTTCCAGTGTAGGTTCTTAAAAGATCAATGACTGGTCTGTCGAGTGCCGGTAGTATTTTTAGCTTGCAGTATTCTAGTCGTTCAGTGCAGAATCGCGTGTTTCTTTTACAAGTTAAGAGTGCGGTGTCATACATAGCGGTATGTATGTATAAATTTTGTGAGATAGGTCAGTTTAGTTAAAGTGAATAAAGATTTGTAATTGTGTTCCCTGGTAATTATTGGTTTTATTTAGTGGATTGCTTTTGGGACACGACACCTCGACCTCATGTAGGAAGGCCTCAATTCTTTCTTAGAAATTTTCTGGAAACTTTTCCTTAGAAATTTACTAGAAATTGTGCCTTAGGCACTGATTTATAATAATGGACTTAGCGTTTTGCTATTTCATGTGATACTAAGCGCCCTTTAAAATGTTTACTTCATAAAAAACAAGTAAAACTCAGATGAAATCTTACATCCGAAAATCGAATTAAATTAAAAAAATACATTTTCTTGTGTCCAAGTGATACTTAAATTGTTTATAAGGAATTAAACTCATTGCGACTTTGATTTTCAAATGTTATTCTTATTTGAACCCTGTGTGTGGGCAAGAGAGACGGAGCATGGTAAACACTATTTTTACCTTTGTTCTGCCCAATGAGAACACTCAAGAAAAATATTAATAAGGATGTGGACTGTAAATAAGAGCACCGGGGAATATTTTAAAGTCAGTGGTTTATTAGACACACACGTCAAACTTGTGCTCAAAATTCCAACTAGAACTAAATTTAACAGAATTCAATTTCACTTATATGTATTAGATACACTTTATTTGGATAACGTCACTTAACAACTAAACTTCAATTATGTAAATTGATTCAATAAAATCACTTACTCACTAGTTTCACTTATGTTTCTAATTTCAATGTCAACATAATACTGTCAAAGCTGAGACAACTTTGAACAATGGCACTATATATATATATAAATATAATAATCCGTATGAAATATAGTATATGATCAATAAAAAAAATGTACTCACCAATTTAAACTGTGGAATCGACTTTATGGTGTTTTTAAAAAGATAGTTAGTGGTTATTTTGCTCTAGTCGTGCCCCGGAACAAGATACTTTGTTTCAGTCGTGACCCAAAACAAAGGTTATGAGTTAGTACTGATCTTGTTCTATTCGTTCCCCGGAACGAGATACTTTACTTCAGTCGAGACCCAAACAAAGTTGTATTAGTAGTATTTATTCTAGTTGGTACCCAGAATAAATGTCTTTATCTGAGTCGAGACCCAAGATAAAGGTTTGAGAGTAGTGAGTGTTATTCTAGTCGCTACCCGGAATAACTATCTTTATCTCAGTTGAGACCCAAGATAAAGGTTTGAGTTATTAATATCTTTTCCAGTCGAGACCCTGAATAAATATTTTTATCTCAGTCGTTACCCAAGATAAAGTTGATTTGTTAATAGTTCTATTTTATTACCACTAGCCAAGTCGATTTCCAAATTATGCGCATTCTATGAGATCTGGATGCGAAAAGAGAAATATTTAAGTTGGCCGGCGACTTATATTGCCTCTGAATTCCGCACGGCACCAATAAATTATTTTACCTTGCGCATATCAACCAAAGTACATTGACCTTAACAGCTGTGCGTAGGTATCAACAGAAAATCCGTTGACCTTAGCAGCTGTGCAGAGGCCAGAAGAGTACATTGACCCTAGCAGCTGTGCAAAGCAACTGGAATTTTGAGCATTTTTGTTCCTGTTCCTAATTTTGCCAAGCTAAAGTTATTATGATTATAATTATACAATAAGGTACCTATTACAATATTTGCTAATTTGCTATATTAAAGATTCATTTACATGTACAGTTTACTTAATCTATCTTATCGTAACTGTTTCCGAGATAACGGGACTTTATAATATTTGGGTATGTTTTTATAGATCACCCTGTAACTTCTGAACGTTGCACCCTATAATGATGATTTAAACTTTGGTAGATAGATAATCGTTGGACCTAGCACTATATGAAGGCAATATTTTCAATCTACCACTCTATGACCCTTGTTGGAAAATCTATGACTATCTGTCATTACTGCAACAAAAAATTTCACAATTCACAATTAGTTAGTTTTATACGAACAGATACCAGGTTTAGTAATTTGTGCAGTAATGTAAACGCTATCTTACACATGCGAAATTGGCGAAATTATCATTTCATTTGAGAATGACAATTCAATTGGCGTGGTGTTGACAACGCCGCGACGGCGATAATGCAACGACATTGTACTTGTACATGTTTAATGTTTTGTCTTTTATGTTGTTGGTCGGTGAAACGGTGATTGATATTGATGGTAATGCTATACTTTGCCTTCTGCCAAAACCCTCGAGAATACTTCACAAGCAATGAAACAGACTCTCTCCCTACCACATGCAAGGCATAACGGAGTCCTTACATTCTAAAATATTTGCAGTGTTCTTTTGTAAAACTGACAAAAGTTTGATTTAAATAGCTCCTCCGCCCTAAACTACTATTCATACAGAAAAATGGTGTTCTGATAATCTTAAGCTAATTTTCCTGTCTTCCGATTCGTAATAAAATTTTCATACCTTTCCTAATAAAATTATTTAAAAAAATATATCTAACCAAATGGCTACGATTCCTCAAATAAAAATTCTCAGCTGAGTAATCATTGTAATGCCGGTGTGCCCTCATAGCATGCCGTGATCTGATGAAATCGAATGTAGCTGCCTACAGATTCGGACTCTGGCTGCACATACACACATGCAATTATCACTCAGCTGAGAGGTATTGAGCGTAAAATGGTAAGGTTACTTTGTAATCAAAACTGTTTTATTATTTTGTTAAGTAAGGTATATAGGAAGTGTAGCCCTTGGGAAGGTAAGGAACCAAGCTTTAAATTACTAGAAGACTATTTTCCTGTATGGATAGTAGTTTAGGCTCTATAGCATATATAAAGTCAATGTTTGGCACTTTGCCATAAGTATCAATATAGAACATTTTAGAAATCGGACTCACAACGCATACATATAGATTTCTGTTTCGTGGCTTCGGAAGTATTCTCGAG
This sequence comes from Dioctria linearis, assembly GCA_963930735.1. Taxonomy (NCBI): domain Eukaryota; kingdom Metazoa; phylum Arthropoda; class Insecta; order Diptera; family Asilidae; genus Dioctria; species Dioctria linearis. Next base: position 282,193,471 of record OZ005740.1, read on the forward strand.
GGTTTTGGAAGTTGTCTCGAGGGTTTTGCTTATGCGTATTTTATTTTATATGATTGTGTGCTTCGGGGGATCATCTGTGCCGGTGTTTGTTGCTTAAATCGTATAGTGATGTTGGAAAGGACTTCTTTCCCTGCTGTTCATTTTGGTATGATGTAAATGTGATTAGTCACCACAGCGAATCAACATCATAACAATTTTTCTTCCGTATTACTATATTACTATTGTTTTTCTTCGCTACTTGTTTACTGTGCTGTTGTGTACATCGAGAAAAACATGAAAATATATTTCCAGCCAATAGACAAGTAAGTTTTAGTTGCCCGCTATTTACCAGAAAATTCTACTAAAGTTCTTGATTGTTTTTTTTTTTTGGACTGTTATAAATGATGGAATGAAATGCTGAAAGTATTTACTAAGCTATTGTATAATATTTATTATCAATAACAATATACCCATTGAGAATTTAATTGGATTGGCTACGGATAACGCATCCGTAATGATGGATAGATTAATGGCGTAAAAATAAAATTAAAATCTTTGAATAAAAAGTTATTTTATCTTGGTTATACATGCCACTCATTAAATTTAGGTGCTTCTGAAGCGTATAAAAAATTACCTAGATCTATTGAAAAATTAATTCGTAAGATTTATATATAGTCACAGTCCAAGACGACAAGGTATTTTTAGTGAAGAAACTTTGAACACAAAGGCTCGCCAAAATTTTAAATTTGTCCAAAACACGATGGCTTTCCTATAATAAATTTGTTAATCTTACTATTGAGCAGTGTGCCGTATTATCAATTAAATCAAGCATTATTTTTTTATTATTAGATTTCGAAAAAAAAGTTGAGACAAATGCTGATTTTATCTTCAATGGCAATACGCTCAGTCCATTGTTACAAGTCAGTAACCTTAGGAGTTTTATGCATTATTACAGGCTGGCAATGGCAGTAGAAATGAATGCTTATTGGCAGTTGGAGGCCGGCAAAGGCACAAATGAAAATAACTCCAATCAGTCACTAAAGAGAATAAAAATTCTACCGAAACATTTTCCGTAAATTTCTAAACAAACAAAGTTTCTTTTTGCATATTTACGCTTTTATGCTCATAAAAATGGTTGTCGGCCTCAAAATGCGTATAAATTCTAAGAAAAAACTACCAGTAAATTTCTAAATTTCTAGGGCTTCCCTAGATCGGGTCGAGGCATCGTCGATTTTATATTCGAGCAAGGCATTGCATCGCTTTGGTAAAAGATAGTAACTTGGGTGTGTGCCTAAACATTAGGAACATTTTTGGTAATAAACGCATTTCTTAGTACCAATTTTCGTCGTAGCTCTTGGTTACCAGAAATGTTGATAAGGTTTTCATTTTTCTGATATGCGTTCATCATCTGTATATTAACTTATTTGCGTAATAACCAATTTCATAGGGTTTTAGATTCCAAAAATTTACTGGGTCTGATCGTTTTCACAGTTTACATGAAAAATATGCAAATCAGGAAATTTTTGTGTGGCATTACCATTTGTGTTAAAAAGATATTTGAATCAGCATTACCAGAGCTTATGAAAAATTGAACACTGTTACAATAGCTGTGTTCTATTGGGCTGTGTAAAGTACTCCCAAGTACTTCTACCTACTCGCAACTAACTACTCGTGCTCTTGTCCGCGAGTAGATGTGCTGAGTAGTTTCGCAAGAATTTTCCGCTAGGTGGATTTGGATGCTAAGTGGTTATTGAAATGTCAGATAGATGAAATTTGAGAGAAATTGTTTATAAAGAAACAATTAACTCATTGAGAACAGGAGAATTATTCAAATTTATATATAATCGTTATGAAAATAAATAGGGTAATAACTTTTAATATAATAAATATCGAACGGAGACGAATTTTTATCTTTAAATTTAATAGGTAGTAGGTACTGCTCGAGGGAAGTAGCTCGAATATAGGTCCAGTTTTTCATAATTTTATTTTCAGTTGCCTTTAATGAAATTAATTTGAGTAATATAGTTAATAATCTTAACTATTTTCATAAGAAACTTGATATGACAGAAACATAACAGAAATATGGGTCAAGTGCCCAGCTCCAAGGTTAAATGGATTTATACTAAAATATTCTAAAGCAATATATATATACATATGTATAGGAGTTATCCTAAATAGCAAGATTACCTAGACTTTCCACCTCAAAATGATAACCAATAAAGTTATCTGAACATTTGGATCAGAACGAAGGGTTTTCAGTAAAAAGGGGCACAGTCCTAAATGACTGTATGAATCTTTTAGGATATAATCAGACCCATATTTGCTTACTGGTTAAACATTTGGTAGCATAAAACAATGCAGAGAACAACCAAGAAGATCCTTGATGAGATGCAAAGAATTTCCCGTTCAGGTGCCACTGGCACTTTAATATCGCTTCCTTTTCCTTTGACAAAAAAAAAGTCGTTCAAAAGAGATACCAGGCAATCACTAGCGAGAGAATCCAGGTATTAGACAGAGAGTTCAAGCTCTCGAAACGGGTTCATGGTTTGTATACCGACAATCCAGGAAGCATAGCAAAACAAGCGCAGGGGTGGTGGGTCTAGAAATAAAACAGCCATTCTGATCGGTGCCTCATCTTTTATTTTTCAGGATGAAGTCTACACTATATTAGTTGGAGCTCAGAAAAGCCTAAATAGTATCAACAGGTACTTCAACACCTACATACATTTAATCACTCAACCAATTGTGCTCCTGTCTTACTCCTCTTAAAACTTTGATCCTGGTCTGTAGGTGTCAGGACAACTAGGGACAGCTAAGTAGCCATGCTTGGGGCTCCTGGACATAAAGGAATTGAGGGAAATGAAAAATGTTATGAAAAGGACAAGATTGCACTGAATATCCTTGATGTCCGACCAATTAAGAAGTATTGGGCAATTTTATTTAGAAATGAAAGTTGGATGGAAAAATTTAACAGTTTTCAAAGGACGTATCAAAAGCAAATTAAAGCTCCTTCTCAAGAAAATCCTTCCTTTATATCCTCAAATAAAAAAATCTCTTCCAGTTTATTTCTGAAAAAGTTTTCTTTGATTTTAATCATTCATTTATAAATCCGTATTAAACATGTACCTGTTTGGTTTTTTCATTAGCTTTATTATTTACATTTAGTGGGTATTTAATTACATTGCCATTAATTTACAGACATAATCTCTTTTGTTTTTATTTTATTGTTTTCTAAGCCCTCATCATATTCTTTATTGTGATAAGGTAAAACAAAATTCTATCTTAAAAGAAATGGACAATGTACCTACCGTTCCCTTGTCTAATTGGGATGTATGCGAATGGTTGTATTTCAATCTCGTAAGTCTGAAGTCTGAGGCGGAAACTGAGAAGAGACTGAGACAATGCACTTTGTAAGCCAAAATTTGAAATGGCATGTGAAATTTAAACCTATACCCTAAACTTAGAGCCTAGTCTCGATAATGACTCTATTTTAAATTTAGTCAAGTCAGTTCAAAGAAATAAAGATGTTCATCTGATATGTCATTACCAGTTCTTCATAAAGATCATGGCAGAGTTCAGTAACTTATTTAAATGTTAACAAGAAAATTTCCAAGTAAGTATTTGCTGTAGTTGAAAAGCATTTAAAAATAAATAATTTTTGTTTGTCCAAAGAGGTCAAAAATAGAAGAAGACAAGCTGCAAAGAGATTTCATTTATGATCAGCTAATTGCTGTTACTGCTGATTTTATTGGAAAATCTTTTTACTTTCCAATAAATTGATCTACAGTTTGTTTATTTTATTGACGGTAGGTGGCATGACACTTTGACTGCAGTTTAACTAACAGGGAGTAAAATTTTCTCGAAATTGAATTGAAGTATTTCAAAGGAGTCCTAAATGCATCTCATTTGCGTGACATACTGCACATTTGACTCCATTTAAAATTAAGCGATTTTGGAGATAGCCTGTCTAGGGTATTAGTTGTACAACTCAGTCTAAGTTTAATTAAGACTGAATATGAACTGAAATGCAAACAAGGAAAAAAGCTAGAATTCTTATTATCCTAGATGAAGGCCCGTATGAAATTTGATTTTTATAGTGGTTTTTTGATTATATATTTCTAGACAGTGGGACAGTAAAAATGATTATGACCAACTTCATAGGATTTCATGCTCTGAAGAATTTTTCAATACAATAAAAATGTCTAGGACTAATCCATTTCACAGCATACGTTAAAAATTTACATTTTTCTATGACAACACAAAGAAGGGGTTGTCCGATTTAAGCGATCTTTGAAATTATTTACTATATCTACATATATACGCCGTCTTAAAATAGACCTATACCCTGTACTTTTCAAGATATAGAGTGTTTAATAAAAAATATAAATATCACATTTTACTAATCAACCTGTAACTCGGTAGGATTACATTTTGATCCAACCCCTGCGTTACAATTTTTTACTTGTATGGATGAGAGGAATCATTTGGAAAAATATATTCATTTTAGACTAGGATATCCTGTATATGAAAAACGACATTTTTTTCTTCACTGAGTTATTTATTTACTCTTCGTACTACTGCGGACACGTTATACCATATTTAAAAAAAAAAACGATCGCTAGAAATTCGGATGGTGACTTTTTTCTTAATTAGGGGTTTATCCTAAGATTAATTTTAAGCTCCCTTACTATGGTTCCTCCCTTCTGCATTCATCTAATGTAATCTCCATCTAGGTCCAACTGTGGAATTTCTGCTGCAGCTCACAGTTTGATATGGTATGGTCATGTCATGTTTGTTCTCTTCAGGGCATGCATCAAGTTCAGCTACACACCGAAGCTGTGGCAAGAAGTCAGCGTTGTACAAGGCTTGCCGGGTAAATTACTCAACAGCCAAGGCATATGGACCAAAACGCTTGACTTCCTGAAGATAACACCTGAGCGTGCGTCTTCTGTGAGGAGCCTCATTTGGAATTTGTCATATACCTGGAAAGCCATGTTACGGTCTTCCAGGCAGAGGTCAAGGCCATTCTTGAAGCGGAAAGGAATCTCCTTGGCTCAGATACTGGGAATAAGATAGCCAAGCGGCCATTAAGGCCTTGTCAAAACCCATCATAACATTCAACCTAGTACTGAAGTGTAAGAACACCCTGAATTCCCTTTCTCAGTGTAACAGGGTACTCGTAATTTGGTTGCCTGATCACAGGGTTCTTGGTGGAAACAAAAAAGCGAACGAGCTAGTGCGTCTGGAGCGTCCGCGGGTCACCTCCCTCCACATTTGGGATCGCTCCGGGACACCTTGTCTCTACAATTGTGACCTCGCCCGATTACCAACACAGTTGTCTTTGGTTAGACAACCCTTCGGATAGAACAACAAAGGAACTGTGGGTTAAACATAACTCAAGTTTCACAAAAAAGCTGCTGGGACTGAGCAAACCTACCATGAGAATTATATTGTCTATTCTTACTGGATACTGCTCTCTCAGGGGTCACCTAATAGGATAGGACTGGTTGATAACCCTGCATGCAGTGGATGTAGAGAGGAATCCGAAACGGTGACTCACTTTCTTTGTCACTGTGTGGCTCTCTCTGGAAAACGTTATGGATTTCTTGGCTTAAACCTTCTGGGTGAATTGCATGAAGCAGGTAAGGAGGATTGCGAACTATGAACTTATTCGTGGGCCTGAGGGTGAACAATGGGTCTTGTAGTGGCCTACGTTTTTGGTGCCCTCTCCCCCTACCCCCGGGGAATTCAACCTCCTTTCAATCCAATCCAAACCAGTTCAACGTTTGTTTTTTGGCACTAATTTGAATAACTGAACTTAGAAATCTGATTAGTATTTATTCCTCAATTCAAACGATACTTCGCTTACTTTTGCATTAACAATATTTCAGTATAGCACAAATGTTTCCAGGATAATAAAAAGTACGAGGATTTTCTATATATTTAAAAGAAAACGCACATTTTGGATACTTATTTGCTTAAGAAACTTTGCATTAACTCTTCGACAATTTGAAATTTTGGAGCCAGTATCAAAAATTATTCCAAAGTCCACGCTCAAGATTAGAGAAACCAGCACAACGATTTTTGAAAAATACTATTTTTTGCGGAGAGATGAACCATAGTCAGTTTAAAATAAATAAATTAAATGAACATTGAAAAAAAAACATGAAATGCAAATGCACTGCACCTACTATAGATACAAAAAAAAAATTTTAAAATTGTACGAAATTTGTAAGAAAAACCTTTACGGACATTTACATAAGCAAATTCAATGGTTCAATTTATTATGGCTATAAAACTGTATTACTTTTCTTCAGAATTTTTATTGAAAAGACTATATTATGCATAAGACACCCATGAATACGTGTTTTCACTTGTAAAACATTATCTCTGCTCTTTTGCTTCTATGCATTCCAAAGAAGGTAGAAGCATGCATTAATTTGCATATCAATAAAAAATACCAACCTTGAGTGAAAAAATTTCCATAATTTTAAACTACATATTTTAAGCGTCATATGTAATACGTATGTAGTTCAGAAACTCTTACAAAAACATGAAAGAGCATATGTGGATTTGTATGAAATTAGGTCACGTCTTAAGGATAAGTTTAGTGAAAATTTATAGTAAAAATGTTGTGTACTTTTATACTACATAAATATCTTTTGACCCAATCTTTAAGAAGCAGGTCACTCTTAAAATTCATCAATTATCAGACTTTTCAAAATAAAAAACCAAGCAGAAAACTTTTATGCTGAAGATGAATAAATTTTCTTAATAATTAATTAAGTTGCTAATTAATTTCGGAGCGTTTACTTCACTTAAGGCAGTTCTTTAAAAAAGGGTTACCCAATCGGATATCATCTAGGAACATTTTCTTAAATTAAAGGTCGCGTACTAGAAACATGTGGGTACAGAAAGTTTTTAAAATCAATCAATATCAATCAATTATTTTTCGCAGTTCACAGATGGAACGAGTTTAGGCGTACAAATAGTCATCAGTATGTAGGGGAAGGTACCTTGGTACCATGGTACCACTTTTGTAGTAGTCTTTTATTTTTACAAAGCTAATTAGACAAATCTTAATCAAGCGATAATTATAGATTGTTTAACCCATTAAATTTCCAATAATATTCGAATATGCAGTAAAAAATTTATATTTCGGAATATATGAAAGGAAATGTGAGGGTCGCGCCTGCTGCCCAATGTACCATGGACAGTGGGGTATTGTACCTTTGACATTTGTAATTTACTAAGAAGAAATTAAGAAGAAATATCAACAGAGTTAAATTAAATACCATTCTTTATTCAATCAAGATTAGCAATATTCGCAAAGCGGGTTACTAAACACAAAAAGGCCGGACTATGGCTATTTTGGACATGTCCGTGGTACAAATGTTTGAAATATACAAGGTACATATCTACCCCTTGCAACAAAACTGCCCGTGAAATATTTTAAAATGCACAATTCATCACATGATGCACGATTAACTGCACATTTTTCCGACAAACTAATTCCAAGAATAACTTAAGTGTCATTTGTTGATTAGTAAAATCGGATAAAAGTGCATTTATGTAGGTGGTACCTACAGTCTGTGTGGAAATGAAATGACTAAGGTACACATACATATGTCCAAGGTACAGCATCTTCCCCACATTTGGAAATGCGAATGGAGTAAGAAATCTGAATTTAATTTATAATGTAGGGGGGATTCAAAAAATTTTAACCTCGAATTGTCAAGATTTGCTATATGTTCGTTATCCGCAATATTAAAAGAAAACTAGTAGATCTCGTTTTTTTCGCAATAACTCCGCTCTCTGTTGTGATACGGAAATTGCGACACTATATTGTGTTTTTGCCTTTTTTATGCTCTAAAATAGAGGTGCAGCTACACGGCCAGAGACCCGCGTATACATTTCTAAAGAAACCTAGTCTCTAGAGACCTTTTTCGTCTCCGATCTTCCGTTGTGTATTTTAAAACAAACAGGTCTCCAGGCTCAGTCTCCGCTCTCCGGAGTTTGTTCATTTCTTGTCTCCAGGTTTCCGGAGACTATTTGTATGTTCTGTCACTTGTCAGTTAAGTGGTGGTCTACGCGGAATGGAAAAGGAATAAAGTGGAGTCAATTTGACAAATTGTTACAAAGAAATACTGCTCAGTCCATCAACTGAACATTCTACCCTCGGAGAAGCTCATCACATGACCATCTTCAGCAGCGAACGATAGCAAAATCACCCATTTCCAAATCATAGTTAATCTGATGAAGTCCTAAGCCTTGGAGTCTGTTCTGAGCAAAATCCTTATCCAAACCAGACGTTAATTCTGAAATCCCCTAGAAGTTATTTCTACACCAACAAATTGAGATTGACTCAATCCTAAAACAGAAGTTAATTGTGGCCGTCATAAATATTTGAGGTTGACTCAATCCTACACACAGAAGTTAATTCTGGGCGTCCTACATACTTGAGGTTGACTCAATCTATAAAACAGAAGTTAATTCTCGTTAAACAAATATTTGAGGTTAACTCAAATTATCATATAGGAGTTGATCCTAAAACAAATACATTATTTGAGGTTGACTCAAGTACGTCGGCTAGGAGTTGATCCTAAGGATTGCAAAAGTAAGGTTAACTCAAGCAATCTCACACAGGAGTTAATCCGAAGGCCTGGACTGTAACGTAAGGTTGGTCTAGATCTATTTCCAGAGGTTAACTCTGCACTAAATACATTCAGAAGTTAATTCTCATCAAGTGGAAGGAACTTCCATCCCACACGTAGCAGTACTCAGATCGCTGCACTCATAAAAGCGTACAAGACTAAACGTCACAAGTGCCATCATTACGATCCCAAACGCAGCAATATTCCAGTTTGCTGCAATTGAAAAGTTACGCATGCGATAAACGTCATCTGTGCTGCCTTCATACTCTCACGTACCAGCACGCCAAAAAACTGCACAATAGAAGCGGAATAGTTGGTTACGTTCATCAAAATCATTTATAGCAGCCAGACAAGTTGTTACAATCGTGAATGAATACATTCCGTATTACACGTCGACTACCCTCACGTAGCAGCTCGAGCAAAGAACTTCCCAACTGCCCTCACGTAGCAGTTCAAGTGAAACAGTCTAATTTTTGAGATCAGACCAGACTGTCTCGTGCCTACTCACTCACCAAACTCTTCTTCTTCATTTCAGAAGTAAAGGGGAAAGAACAACACTGAACATACGGGCCAAAGAATGAATTTTATTTTGAATTTTTATTGAATTTTTAAGTAGTATTACGCTTGAATTAAATGAATTGTGATATACATTTGTAAGAAAACTGAAATAGCACGATTAGAAAATAAAATTTTATACTTTGAATGAAAAAACTGAGTTATCTATCCAACCGGCACCCCGTCCCAAACACATTTATAATACAGTCCACTATAGAGAATTTTCAAATACTTTTGGTAATTTTTATTTAATATTTTATAGTTGTTCAGTCCACCGAAATGTCACGAAAATTTTGTCGAAGTACTTCCAGCCTTGTTTTACCATTTCCATCAATTCCAAAAATAACTTTCAAGCTTAAAGAAAAATAATAATCAACAGAATACGTATCTGAAATCTGCTGCGTGCTGTATGTAGCATATTTTACTGGAAGTCATCAATTGGTCCACCCAAACATAAAATGTTCCAAATTTCACTCCTAATAGAACCTTTGAAGATGTAGTTTGCATTATCTAAAACAATAACTAATTATCAATTAATAATTAATCAATAAATCGCGAACTTACCAAATCATATGTACCTCCGTATATTGAAATTTTTTTTTCACGTCATTAAATGACATTTACACAGTCATCTGTCTTCGCCTTCGCCTCAATCAAAATACTACCAATTGTAATAAGCGTTGCTAAGGCAAGATACCAAGAGGCGAGATGAACATAACTGGTGTCCCCGGCTATATACAGCCGAGGAGTCGCAATAAATGGAATCAAGTCATAAGTCATATTTTAGTTAGTAATTCATGTATTTAGAAAATAAGAAAACTCAGCTAGATTAATTGAACTCAGGGCCAAAGAAAAGCCCGCAGGAATTATAATCAGGGAATAGGTTTAGATAAGAAAAATATTGTTAGGTTAAGTGTTAAACCTTTTTAGCGCAAATAAATAACTTGAACTTGAAAAAGAAAAATAGATGGCACCATTCTTGGCTCAGAGTTCATCTGGTTCAGAGAATAATCTGAAGAAAAAATCTTGTTCCCAATTTCCTTATTACAGAAGTCTAATTATGTTCAGAGTTTAATCTGAAAATTCCTATCATCCGCTTTCCCACACCTAAGCAGGAGAATAATCTGCCCACACGTAGCAGCAGCAGTACTGTTTTTATTACAGTAGTTTATATGGTGATAGAAAATTTAATTCCGGTCTTCTTCTTCTTTTCAGAAATAAAGAAGCGGATTACGTCACTTGGACGTATATTGAATTGTTATTTGAATTTCTAGTTTTAAGCTCATTTTTTATTTGAATTTTTGTGATATTAGGTTAAGTAAATGAATTGTTAATAAAATTTTCGCTGAGTTATACTTTCAACAACCGGCACCTCTCCCTTATTGTTTGAGACTAGATCTCACAATAGCAAATGGAGTGGACAACAAAAAACGCTAAAATTATGCTGCGATTAGTTGAAAAGCGTCGAATTTTCACAATAAATTTATAATGTTCAATTATATTAAAATAAAATGGATTTAATTATTTTTCATTTCGATTTGTTTTATCCAAATAATAAATTACCTTAAGGTATTCTTCCTTTAATGAATCGAATATAGCAGCACATACTTCAGGTATGATTTTACCAATTACAGATCTCAATATGCGGAACATATATATATAAGTGAGTGGGGTCTGTAACCTGAGTATTAAAAATGAAGTAAATCTTAATTAAATTTTAAGGATTCGTAGGTTTTACCCGTACCCAGAAACCGCAACGTAACACCAAGCGTTCTTCTGCAATAATAGCTTTTCTCACATTCGTGTCTTGTTTCTCTTGTTGTGGCCGGATTTTTTCGATTAACCAATCAAAATCTCTTATTGCCATTCAAACAAAATTTTTATATACGTTCTCGTCTTCATTACGTAACTCCGATAATAAGTTTTCGACCACAACTCGGCATCCTATCCATTTCTTTACCCAAATCCGAAGTCTTCTCTTTTGTCGTCTTTTCAACAATATATAAGTAGCTAATTCTGCTTTATGGAGCATGGACACCATTTTATTAGTAAAAATAATACACTTTTAACGCTGCAGATATCAGCACTGAAAGAACAGTTAACACAGATGACAGATCTCTGGAGATCTAATACAGAGACCTAACATAAATCTCGTGTACACACTTCGGAGACGTGTCAATAGAGACTTTTTTATTATTGTCTCCGGAGACCTAATTTGTTGGTCTCCAGATAAAAAAGTCTCTTGTCGTGTAAACATTAAGGAGATTTTAGTCTCTGTAAATTGGAGACTAGAGAACAAAAGTCTCTCGTCGTGTATCTTCACCTTAAAGGTCATATAAATACTTCACGTACGATGTACCACAAGTCGTACTTTCATTTTATATTAAACACTTTTTCAATATATATTACAAGACAGGAGAAAATAGAAAAAAAAACAGTTCCGATCTTTTGGTTTTCCCTTTCTCGTTCGATATTTCGATAAATATCGAAAGTACGTGAAGAAGTTGTGCAGAAACCGCCGAAGAAAAAATTAGAAAAGAGTCATGGAAAGGTCTCCTGGTAGTGGTTATAAAAATCCAGCATAATGCCTCCTCAGACAGGAAGAACGCGTTAGGCCCAAGGAGCTATTAGAAGATAATTCATTGGACACCGCGCAATACCTAGAGCAACGACTGAGGTGCACTGAAATCTTACTCCCCGTTTTAATATTCCACATTTTGAAAAACCTAGAAGATTCAGTACACTACCAGTGAACTCTACCCCGTTAGACACCTTTTTCGCTGTAATTTCTAAAAGCTTATTAATTGTTATTGCACAGTGCAGAAATGAAAGGCTCATAATAGAGGACAAAGGAGTTAGGCTGTATGTCATACAACAGATTACCTAACACGAAAGAATATTTGTCCAATAAGAAGTCGAAGGGAAATAAGTTTGTGAAAATTGCGATTTCAAGAGATAGATTTCTCAAAGTGTGTGCGAAAATCTATTTTAACCATTCCGTGAAGCCCACAAATGCATAGAAATTATACTACATAAAATAGAAAGAGCTAATAAATTGCCTAAAGTATTCTTTCCAAAAATGCGTGGAAGACGAACTGTTGCAAGTTTTAAGTAAATATAATATGATAATCTTCTATATATTTTTTACTTTTTTTTCTCTTACTACCTTCTTTTTACAAATCTATATTTCAGGGATATATGCTACGTGATAAGGACTAATGGGATATATGTATGGTCCCACGGTAAAAGACAATTGGGCCATATTATCTTAAGCGATTTTCCAAAAAACCAAAAACAAAAAAAAATTGAAAAAATAGTTAGTTGCTTATTTCCTTTATATATGTTAATTCTGTGCATAAATCATCTTAAGAAAACACTTGTGAGAATGGGTCAAATATGGAGAATATAACATTTTTTAAGAGCTTTTATTTTTGACGATTCTAAATCAAATCATAAATACAAGTGGAAAAAACAACCGCCTTATCCGGGGTTTGACGTCAGGAACTTCTGTCCAAGAACAATATGCTCATTGACCAATTCTAACAAGTGTGGGTTCGATTCCAGTCCAGGGAAAATAAATAAAAATTGAATTTGCAATTTATTTCTGGTTAATGCCAGCTGAAAGCAACCTTGGCCTAATAGGCTAGTTGAAACTTAAGAAATACAAGAAGGAAAATCATCTGTCTCGTTAGCTCAGTGATAACAGAAGTTGCCCGGAAAGTGGAAGATCTCGACTTGAAACCCCGAACCCCACTTGTATTTATCATTCGATTTAGAATCGTTAAAAATAAAAGTTCTTAAAAAGCCTTAAAATGGTAAGGTTACATTTTAATCAAAACTATTTCATTATTATGTTAACTAAGGTATATTGTAAGCGTAGCCTTTGGTAAGGTAAGGAGCCAAGCTTAAAATTACTGGATACAAAATCAATGTTTAACCACTTTTCCATAAGAGCAATATAAAACATTTTAGAGAATCGGACTACATAGCACACACACATATCGATTTCTGTTTCATGGCTTTGGAAGTATTTCTTTGCGGTTTTGGTCTTCGTGTGCGCAAATGAGTGTGCGTTTCCATAAATCGTCACATTCAGAATGCTGCAATTTCGTATTCGTATTCGCTTTAATTTGAAAAGTTTATGGCTCTTAATAGTTTCCATCGTATCTCTATCGTTTTCAAATCTGAAATACCAAAATCTGATACGAACTCTGAACGCAATATCGAATAATGAGACTTAATATACTTATGTTATACATAGCTACGTATGTTTGAACTCAAATATTTGTTTCTACCTACACATAGATATGTAACCACTTACGTAATGTGCAAAAAGCACAGGGAACTAGACGTATTCTGGAAAAGCAATGTAGAACGAAATAAGGAGGTGGTTATCGATGGATTGTACAAAGACTTCTCATTACCCTATCCGTGCAGTCAAACATGTTTTCAAAGTTATATGAAGTGAAGATGATTTAGAAGTGCACTTATTAAGAAAGTGCCTAGTTCTGCGAAGGTTTAACACTTAATAATAATGGGAATATGCAAGCATGACTGAAGCAGTAATGTTTTAATGAATATTTGACTACATTGACTGTAATATGTATATGTATTTATATGCATGTATAAAAGCCTTGATATTTAATAGATAGCACAGCACGTTTACACAAATATAAGTGAAGTTTGAATAAAATGTTCAGAGCAGATCATTCTTGTGTGGTTTGTGGGGTAAAATATATTCGAAATTCATACGGATGCTTCACTGTATCACTGACATAATATATAACGTGGTTTCCTTGAGTTGCTTTATCTTTCTTGTGGGACCAATTTTGTTGCTGGCGGTGTGACAATTATTTCAATTTAAAGTATGATTTTCTCTGTAATATTCGTATTGGAGGTACACAAAATTCCAAAAACATTAGAATTGTTAACAATAAAAATGCGTATATACAGGACAGGACAGAAAAAGTATTACAAATATTGCATTGCCATCTACTTACTTCTACTTTATATATTCTAGTTAGAAAATCCACTGAACTATTGTTGATTGCATACAAAACTTATTAATATTCAAGTTTAATGGAATGAAATGCTTATGCCCGAAATACACATGCCAGTGATTTTTACCAATGAAAAGAAGCGATTTTGAGCAATTCTTTATTCACATACGAACAATTTTCAACAATTTGCTGCACATGTGTATATCATTTATTTAGTTAAACAATCAACAAATTCATAAAAATTGAATACCGATTAGTTGTATGTTGTAACATTAACGTGTGTAATTATACTGATAAGCAAGTTGATTATTTATTTATTTATTTAATGTTTGTATAAAAAACGTCTGTAGGAGCACTAAAACTAAACTAAAATAATGCTAAACTTTAAGTCAAAAAGAAAAATCAATAAAATAACACACACACACACAAATGTGTATTAAAAGTAGGACAGAAATATGTCAGGATTTTACGTGACCACCTGCCAAGATGACCTAATCTCACGGCATTCCTCATGCTCGGAGGTGGATAAAACTTTGTTATCCAGGGCTCCTCTAACCCCGTAGTATCAAATTAGCCAATGTCGGGTCGCCCATTTGGTATGGCTTTCGTAAAGCATGATCAACGGACCATGAATACTCCCAGTTTCAATCTTTCTTGCTAGATATCTTTTTTAAATGGTACTGGTAACTCCGTTCGGGCCTAGATCTTATTAGCAGTGTCTAAAAGAATTGTACTTGGCCTATACAGGTAATACAATCTTTTGGACGCTGGTAGAGGGGACCACCAATTCAGTCTGGATAGGCTTCGTGATTCACCATTTGGATCATATAGCTGACCATGCATACTAACCATATAAGCACTACTTACATACATACCTGATTTCCGTTTTTTATCAATTTATTCATCATCTCACTCCTCGCACCACTATGTCTGAGATTTTATTATTCTGACTTACATGAGTGCATAACTTCAATTGCATCGTGGGCCAGCTGCCTAGCATCTACTACAGTACCCACACAGCCAAAAATCTCAATTTCAATTTCACTAAGTTAACTTTACCTCGCCTTGAGAAGCACCAATTCGCGCACTCAGCTAACTATACCATACTACTGTACTCTCTTGGCAGATGCCAAAGCGTTCTACAAAAACTCTAAAACACCAAAACACTACAACTTCCTTCCATCAGGTATAAATCCAACAAATTCCTTCTATCAAGTATGTATGCTTTCCTCTTACATAGCTTTCACCTTGTTCAGCATTGCGCTTCACAGAGTACTTCCCCCCCCCCCCCTAAAAGTAGGACAATTATATAATATTACATTGAAAATCAATAGTTATTACACTTTGTGGAAAACTGCTGCAAATATATACCTACTATGTATAAGAAAAAGAAGCCGAACCACACGAAACCGATCACCTTGGAACCCAACCAGCTCCGATTTGGATGAAACTTTTTCACAGTTTGTAGGGAATACCAAAATAGCTCACCCATATGTTTTTGTTTTCTAATATCACCACTCGCCCCCCCCCCCCCCCGCTAGGTGGGTTAGAAATTTTGTGATTTTTCGATGAAGCTTCATTTTCAAAAAATCATATCTTGAGAACGAAGCATCCGATTCTTTTGATTCAAATGCCGAATGAAGCTTAAAGCCTAGTATCGAGTTCGATCAAAGTAAATTTTAACGCGGTCTCTAAATCAAATTGTTCACATTAAAATCGCTGGTAAGATTTTGACGTGTTAATTTGGAGAAAAGAAAATGACAGATGTTTAAGAATTTTATCGATGAAAATCTTCAAATTATTTATGAAGTTTAGATAAACATTTTTTCAAATAACAATTAAAAATGGACTTAATTAATCTGAAAATTATCAAGAGAAATTAAATCCTTCAATAAATTACCAAAAACAATATGAAAATTGTAATAGAAACAGGAAATATCATAATTTTACCAGCCTTTTAATGCTCCGCGCATTACAATGTTCAGTAAAATAAGTGGAGACATTAAAAGCGCCATCTGTCTTAAAATATATAAATATTCACTTTTTTCCAGTGAACTCCGTACTGCAGTAATAAAAACATCAG